>CM050855.1:1031073-1131073 GCA_027580175.1 Siniperca scherzeri
TTTATCAGCTGTGCTGTGTGTGTGTTTTCGTGGGTCCTTATTTGTCTTTGTGTGTCTTATTAAATATGGGTATGTGTCTGTGAGACGCCTGTTTGCATCTGCGTGCAATGTGTGTGTGTAGTGTGTTTTATATAACAAAGTTATCAGACTGACAGTCAACAAGCCCTGGAATGTACAAGTGTGTGTGTGTATTTATACGTGTGTGTGTGTGTGTATGTGTGTGTTTGTGTGTGTATGCGTGTGTGTGTGTGTTTATGCGTGTGTGCGTATGTGTGTATTTATGCGTGTGTGTTTGTGTATGTGTGTATGTATGTGTGTATTTATGTGTATTTGTGTGTGTATGTGTATGTGTATATGTGTGTGTATATGTGTGTGTATTTATGTATGCGTGTGTGTATATGTGTGTGTGTATATGTGTATATGTGTGTGTGTGCGTATGTGTATGTGTATGTGTATATGTGTGTGTGTGCGTGTGTGTGTTTATGTGTGTGTATATGTGTGTGTGCGTATGTGTGTGTGTGTTTATGCGTGTGTGTGTGTGTTTGTGCGTGTGTGTGTGTGTGTGTGTGTGCGTGCGTGTGTGTGTGTGTTTATGTGTGTGTGTTTGTGCGTGTGTGTGTGTGTGTGTGTGTTTGTGCGTGTGTGTGTGTTTGTGCGTGTGTGCGTGTGCGTGTGTGTTTGTGTGTGTGTGTGCGTGTGTGTGTGCGTGTGTGTGTGAGTGTGTGTGTGCGTGTGTGTGAGAAGAGGAGAATGCAGTTGCATGTTGTGCACTGATAGCTGAGCAGAAATTCACCCCCACTCAACACACACACTTGAGTTAAAAGGTGTTTAAAGCGCTGATGGATGAGAACTGGAGCCTGACAGAGAGCTGAGAGAGAAGAAGGAAAAAGTGAAGGAGAGAGAGGGAGAGGGGGGAGAAAGGAGGTGAGGAGTTCTTACCTCCAGCACTAAACTCTCTGTGAACCGCAGAAACTATGACGGAGAACTGGGAGCCTGAACTCAACAATGAGCCATGCACTGTGTGTGTGTGTGTGTGTGTGTGTGTGTGTGTGTGTGTGTGTGTGTGTGTGTGTGTGTGAGTGTGTGTGTGTGTGTGTGTGTGTGTGTGTGTGTGAGTGTGTGAGTGTGTGTGTGTGTGTGTGTGTGTGTGTGTGTGTGTGTGTGTGTGTGTGAGTGTGAGTGTGTGAGTGTGAGTGTGTGTGTGTGAGTGTGTGTGTGAGTGTGTGTGTGTGTGAGTGTGTGTGTGTGTGTGTGGCTGCTGAAGTGTAAATGTACACATTCATCTATCAAATGTATCACACAACAGTCAACAGTGTGTGTGTCACTGCAAGTCGATGTTTTTCAAGTCAAGTGGTGCATGCGTTCCTGAATTTCCGTCTTTGTGTGGACCGATTCGAGGTTTAGCCTTTGAAAGAAAGTGAAGGTGCTGGGGAGAGGAACGCAACAGCGAGGGTCCTCACAAGTCCAGTGAGAAATCACGACGGTCGAGTCACAAGTCAAACCAGTAATCAGACAGAAATGAATTCCTTTTGTTCATATTGTTATTTGTTATGAAGATGTTTTGCGTACCTTCTGGTTTATTATGGGGGAAGAACGTGTCCCAAGTCACACATCAAGTCAAAAGTCAAGTCCTAAGTCACAGATGAAAACCCAAACCAAGACACGTAAGTCACAAGTGAAGTCAAAGTCAGGACCTTTATATCGCAGGTTAACGACAGATGAGAACCAGCAAGTCTCAAGTCTAGTTTCCTTCTAAGCTCGGTCAGTTGTGCTTTTACGTTTCTTTCACGTGTCTGAGTTCGTCTAAGCTGCAAATTAAGCACTTATCTTTACATAACAAACCTTTTTATCAGCTGTGCTGTGTGTGTGTGTTTTCGTGGGTCCTTATTTGTCTTTGTGTGTCTTATTAAATATGGGTATGTGTCTGTGAGACGCCTGTTTGCATACGCGTGCAATGTGTGTGAGTGTGCGTGTGTTTAAGTGTAAATATAATGTAGTGTGTTTTATATAACAAAGTTATCAGACTGACAGTCAACAAGCCCTGGAATGTACAAGTGTGTGTGTGTGTGTGTGTGTGTGTGTGTGTGCGGTTATCACCAGGCTCAGATGTTGTGTGATATCAGACAGTTTTTATAAGGTGGGAGTGAGAGGTTACGTGATGAAAAGATACCACAGAGTGAGAAGGAGAAGAGAGGATTACAAAGAAAACAAAGAGAAAAAAGGAGAAAATCAGCTACAAGTTATCAGTGTGAAGAACAGATGGTGCAAATATGACTAAATACCTGTGAGGCAGAGCTCAGGCACCTGTAAATAAACACTCAGAGTCTAACTCAGTGTTGTATGAGCTAAACGTGCTCACCCAGCATGTGTGCTAAAAAGCCCTCTCTTTGCTCAAATGTCTTTGAATTTTCAAAAATGTCAGGTCCTCACAAAGATAGAAGTACCCGATCACTGTCTGCTGTCCCGTGGTGTCTTCAGTGAAGAGAGGTGCTGGCCTGCAGCTGAGAACCACACACACACACACACACACACACACACACACACACACACACACAGTATGGTTAATGTATACAGCTCTTCTCAAATGGCTGCACATTATGCATGGACACAAACATGGCAGAGAACATGTTTGGACTTATTTTACAGATCACATATTAAAAACAATGAGGTCAAACCTGACGGAGAAGATGTCTCCTGTTGCACCACAGCCTCAGAAAATCCTGGTTTCTGATTGGATGATAGGTGTCCATTAAAGTCATATCTGTGGGGACACGTTGTGAATGGTTTCCTTACAGCAGGACGCCTTGCTGTGTATTTTAAACATCATGTTCTCACACCCTGAACTCACATTAAAGTCACATTAATAGAAAGCGTTGCTCACCACCGTGTTTTTGCTGACTTGCAAATGTCCGTCCACGTCCCAGAATGCCGTGCGAATCTGACCCTGGCAGATGGCGAAAACCAGAAGTGAAAGCATGCAGATGTTTCCATGTTTCGCAGTCAGCAGTTTAACATTCAGACAGACAGACAGACATGTCAACTGTCAGTTGACTTAAATCGCTGTGATCCAGCTGCCGCGTTCACCGTGGCAACGTCACCGTTTAATACACCTGCCACGGTGGTTGCCATGACGTCTCCATCTTGCTGTGAGTTCCAGGAATGTGGTCACATTTTCCTTTAGATACAGAGGAGCCGTTTACATATTGTTCATCATTCATCATCTTTGTTTACTTTAAAAAACGTATTAAACAAACATCGATAACTTCCCAGCTCCAGCTGGTGTCTGTTGTTTTACCAACTGGAATCATTCAGGCTGCTTACAGTCTCTTCTTCCTTCTTTTATTCATTTTGCCGCCTGTCCAGCCCTCGTTATTGTTCCGGGGTTTAAACGGACCATAAATGCTTTAAATAAAAACAGGATCAACTGCAGCTGAAGAGTTCTGCAGAGAACACGAGTGACTGTGTTCAAAAGGATAGTGAATAACTAAAGTTGAACTCCAGTGACTTCCACCTCAGCGTGTGGCTCCAGCTGTTTCCAGGTGTTGGGGAGTTCATCAGATCCAGATGTTTTAAAGTAGTATAAAGTGTCTTTCAGTGTCTCCAGATGTGTGAAGTCTGATAAATGTCCTCAAGTGATGTCACTCGAGTCAGTGACGGTCAGTGTTACAGGAGCGAGACGATAAATCTGAAACTGCTTCCTTCTCTGCCGTTCATATTCGACGCGCTTTAAGCTCAGACCGAGATGTATTCTTTCCAAAACACGGTGCGCATGTGAGCGTTCAGAACTTCACAGATATAGAAACATTTCTACAAGTGAGACAGTCGCTCCTAAATGTTGCATTATTTGCTGAAATCATGATTTCAGCTTTGAGAAAAAGAATAATATAACATATCAGCAATATTCTTACACAGTGTTACAAGCTAACTGTGAGAGTCTGATATCTTTGCACACATCCGGGCGTCTAATTACACATCCAAAGGTTTGACAGTACATGACAAACACTGTGGAAAACAAGCGTCACCTGCAGCAGTAACATGACCAAAGCTTGTCACAGACATCGGACATGATGGAGACAGCGGTGGAACGTAACTAAGTACATTTACTCAAGTACTGTACTTAAGTAAATCCGAGGTACTTGTACTTTACTTGTGTCTTTCCGTTTACTGCTGCTTCATACTTCCGCTCCGCTACGTCTCAGATGGAAATGTTGCACTTTTTACCGCACTGCATTTGTCAGTAAGGGCTGCATTGAATGTTAGTGACGAGCTGAAGGATGAAGAGTTTCCTTCACGTGCTGAGGAAACTCTGCTCCTCCTGAAGCTGCATAAACTCTTTAACCCCCCCTCGGATCAGCTGGGAAACGCATCGTCACAGAGCTGAAAACAGGCTGTTTCTCTGATACGTGGTTCTCACAGGACGGCGACGCTGCAAACACGTGATGATCTTATAGACCATGATGCATTGCTGCAGGTTAAACTGCCCAACAGGATATAAAGCAGTTAAAATGAGCTCAGCCTGAAACATCTGCAGCAGGAAGATGACTCCAGAAACATCAGATATAATAAAACACTGACAGGAAGCGTTTCACTGCACAGGGACGACTCTCACCGTCACACTTGCTAAAGATAATACTTACATATGTAATATATGTACATATGCAGGACTTTTACTTGTAGTGGAGTATTTTCACAGTGTGGTGTCAGTACTTTTACTGCAGTAAAGCATCGGAATACTTCTTCCACGGCTGAATACAGAGATTGTCTTGAGACTGGACTGTTCGTAGTCTTATTTTCAGTCACCTGACCCGACCCGGTGCAGGACTCGGAATCATACTCTGTAGAAAAGACAGGGTGACGCTTTAAATACATAACTAGCGCAGCAGTTTTAGCATCAACTGACTCCACATTTTTTCTTGGAAAACGAAAAAATATTGCAGCAATAGAGAAAACCCTTCGTCTGCGTCTGTGCAGTAGAAATCAGCAGTCAGTGTGTCTGCAGTGTGTTGTTGGCTGTGTTTACAGTGAATGGCTGTAGTCTATTTAAAGCGGCTGAGTGTATTTATGTCAGATGTATACAGCGTGGAGGAGCCGGCGGGGCTCGCTCTGCCGCTGTGGTTCACTCTGGCTCATTTTGGGCTCCAGGAGTTTGTAAAAAAACAAAAACAAAAAAAACAAAGAAAATCAGGTTGTGCCGTTGTCATCTTCAGCGTTCGGAGCCGAGCTGACGTCTGGGTCGACTCAGGCCACAGCAGCCCGTCTGAGGTCATCCGCAGGGAAGTGACCAGGAAATATATTAAAGTGCTCATATTATGCTTTTTGGCCTTTTCACTTTTTGTGCATGTAAGAGGTTTGCGAAGTGAAAAAGCCCAAAGTCCACCCCAAAGCGAGCTACCCTCTCCCACAGAAAACTCTGCTCCTGAACTGAAAACAGCTCGGCTGCAGGCCGGCCTTTACTTCCGTAACGTATCGACGTCACAGTGTCACACGCGTCATCGTGCACGAATCGAGCAGTTTCCACGAGTCCACCTAAATATGAAATTAAAGTAGCGTTAGACACCCTCCAGGCAGCCAGTGGGCATAAAGCTGTTACTGTGACGCAGAGACAGAGCTCAGTTAAAACGTTACGTGTGAAAGATGAATTAGTTACAAATGAATAACTTCCCGCTCTGAAGCGTCTCGCTCCCGTCTCGGTTGTGAAGCTGGTTCGGGTTGTCGGGCTGAACCGAAGCCATAGTTACCGGCTGCAGCGGCTTTGTTTTGGATCACACTACCTTGCTCGTCAGGACCCGCCCTACTCTGCTTCTGATTGGCCAGTAGTCCTTACCTCGGTACTGCGCGTGTGCGACTCCCAACAAAGCTCGAACAGAGGTGAGACGCCTCACTCGGGAGCTAAAACGGTGCGTTCAAGACGAGAGGTGCTGCAGTAATGAGCAGTGTGAGGAAAAATATGGTGTTTTTTGAAAATTAAACCACGTCAACCTGTTCTGGTACAACCCGAAATAAAATTATGAACTTAACGTTTTTCATTCATTTCTGCAGTAAAAACACCAACCAGATTCTCCAGTGTGGTGATTTTCTGCTTTATTCTGTTTGATCTGGGTGCAAACTGATTGTGTTTGTTGGTCAGACTGAAGACATCAGTTCAGCAGTAAAAGTAACAACAAAATCAGCATCCTTATAAAATAATTGGTAGTTGCAATATTAATTATTAGTGGTGAACAGCTTAGTAATATTCAGTGGTGGAAAGTATCAGTACATTTACTCTGTAGTACTGTACTGGAGCCTTTTTAAACATCAAACTAGATATCTGTGAGGTGTTTTTAAAGATTTACGTCTTCAGCAGGAACCAATGGGCTCGCAGCTGAGCGCCGCAGACAGGAAGTCAGACGGTCTGAGGGACGGACCGACGTGTTGCAGGTTTGAGTCCGAACGTGAGATTCGTTGACCAGAAGAAAAACATAGAATAACACCAGACTGATCCTAATTTTTTTAACGTAACTGAATTTTTTAGTAGCCATCATTATGTTCAAGCTGTTTTCTTTCTGTAACATTTTCAAATATTTTTTACCACCATGAATCTTTTTTCGACTCCCGACCTGCATGTTGAGATCAACAGGACATGAGATCGCAGGATCCTGTAAATTCCTGTGTGTCGTCTCCACCCATCAGCTCCGTCACTGCACTAACAAGATGTAGACCAGCTGGTCAGTGTGTTACAGTAAAACTCTTCATGTTCTGAATCTAACTCAAACATCAACACAGTAACGTCCTGATAACAGAGACCTCTCCTGCCCCTTAATGACACCTTCGCACGACTGGAGCCTTCTGCCAGCAGTCAAAACACTGAACCCAGAACTGCTCATGAGCAGCGTGTGTGGAAAACATTAATGAATGTAATAGTTGGAAGTAAACCGTTACCTGAATTCAGGGCAATAAAAAAGTCCTAGAAAGACATTAATTCTGACCACAAGAAGCGAAATAATCAGCTCTGATTTTCCTGGAGCTCTTCCCTTCATCGGCCTTTATATCGTCAACGTTTCACCCTGTGACTTGCTGCTGCAGTTTGAGTAACTTTGGGCTGAAATGATCACAACAGAAGAGTGTGAGAACATCGGACTGAGCTCTGTGGTCTTCCTGCTGTGTTCATGTTATTTTGATGCTTGTTTGTCATACATTAATGTGCACACACTGCACACTGTGGGTCTGCAGCCTGGACAGCCTGACCGCAGCCAATCACCTGCTTCCTTTCTTTACTTCCTCCTGCAGGCGCTCGGAGCTGAACGCAGCTTACATAAGAAAATAAAAGAACCATTGAGCTGTGTTTATTCCACACATCCATCATGGGCTACGCACTTTATATAACAGTCAGCTCAAAGGGCTGAGACGCAGACAGAAAGCCTGAGCAGGGTAAAGTCCAAACCGACCCAGTAAGCAGGATTTATCAGAGCAGACTTTAAACCGGCCTGTTGTTTTACGGTCGAGTTACTGATCAACCTGCAGCCTGAGGCCTGGGAACGCTACACTGCTGCAGCAGCACACTAACACACCCAGAGTGACCTCTGACCTCTGAACTTCAGCAGGACAACAAACCACCGCCTGCCAAACACAACAGCAAACAGACCAGCTAACAACTGCTAACTACTAAACTAATACTAAATATAACAGTCACTGCAAAAACACCAACTACAAGCTGCTAACTCAGAACAACTCCTAAAATATGCTAAGTACAAAACAACTGCTAACTACACAAGTACTAAAGAACTGGTAACCACAAAACGACTGATAACTACAAAAATATTACAAAACAACTGCTAGCTACAAAAATGCTAACTACAAAACAATGGCTAACAACAACACAATGGCTACATGGCTAACTGTAGAGTTCAGTCAGGAGAGACAAGTGAATGTAGTAAAGCTAGAGTTTATATAAACAGATGAAGTGAGGTGTTAATCTTGACAGAGTCTTTAGCGCTTAGACTCCGCGAGGAGATTTCTGGTCTGCCCTGAGCAGCGGCAGAATAAATCCCCCAAAGAAGCGGCGCAAGCCCTTACTCCAACACAGCCTGATAATCCCCCCAAGGAATGCTTACTTACCTAGCAGGAGTGAAACAGCCACGACTGAACAAACAAGATGACATAATCTGCTAAGAGATAAAGCATAATAAGACATGACAAAAAGAAAAAAATTTGAGGATACCAAGAATAATACCTTTTTTCCATGAATGCTTTAGCCTGCAAAGGCTAGTATGAAGGTATTATTGGAGCAAAACAACTGAGCACCCGCGACAGCAGCCGCAGAAAACAGTCACATGTGCACCAGCAAACCCGAAGCCACGGAGGAAGACACCCTAGGAGCGGCTAGGGGGGCGCGATGCGCTGCTTGCGGTGAATGCTTTAGCCTGCAAAGGCTTGAAGGGTTTTTCTTTTTTTCCAGTGGCTTGGGTGTGATGCGTTGCTTGCGATGAACAGTCAGCAGGCAAATAGCCGATGGACGCCAGAGACCTTGAATATGAATATGAGCATAGAGACAGAAAGCAACAATGAATGAAAATGGCCAGAGAGGTCAGTAGTGACAAGATAATTTGTATTAGGAGTGCAGCAAAATAAAGGTGAGACAACCTGAACCACCAACCACCAGTTATAGGGATCTTTGAGCTCTGATGATTGCAGTGGCATCAGAGCGCACGTAGGAGGCATAAGCAGAGGATGTCCAGCGCCCCAGTTGTTGAAGGGAAGCTGTTGATAGACCTCGCATGGCAGCGGAGATTTGGACATGGGATTATTGTCAGGGGTTACAAAGAGGGGGGCATAACGATCGGAGACAGATCTGTTTTTTAAATATTTACACATGGATTTAAAAGGACTGAGAGATGAGAATCAGTGCGAGCAATGATAACAGCGCAAGCACCTCCAGCTTAAGCGTGTTTGAGGAAAAGACTAAAGAAATCTGGGTGTAAAGTTAAATCCGAAAAGGAAAAGTCTTTAGCTGGATCGAATGAATTTGAAGAAGTGGGGAATTCACAGCTCCTTAAAAACCCATAATAGGTTAATAGGTTGGAACAATCTAAGAGTGAGTCAACGTAGGGAGAAAAACAACCATGTCTCAAGACTGATAGCATTTTATGCAAGATAGAGAGTGTAATGGGAGGTCTGTTATCAGTGTTAGAGGGGGAAACTTTCTAAATACCTTTAAATAACTATTTAATGGCTGGATGGAAAATAGGCTGGGGGAAGAAGGACCAAAACATCTAGCACTGAACTGGATACCTGCAAGCAGGCCTCTTATATACTGTGGCTTGTAGTGCCGCACATCCATGCAATGACAAATAAATGCGCAAACAGCACTGATTGTAACAGGACTTTGTGGTAAATTTGGAAATAAAGACAAAATTTAGAATAAAGAAACACAGAAAAAGGCAAAGGTTTTACAAGCAAAATCATAGGATTTCAGGGTAGATTCTCTTTCTCATATAAAACCTGGCAGATTCTGGATATGACTGCAGGGAGTAGGCGTAGGGCTGGCTTCTGGGCAAAGGCTCTTGAAAACCTGGAAGTTGAAACGGGATAAAGAATCAGCAATGATGTTAGCATGACCTGGCACGTGACGGGCTGTGATTATGAAATTGTGCGTGGCTGATTGCCATGTGATGCATCATGAGCGGCCTTTATTGATGATGCGACTGCTTCATTATTGCGCTGCACTGAGATGCGTTTGAGTTTCCAGAGCTTCCCCCACGAGTGACATGCTACTGCGATGGGACAGATTTCGAGCTTGGTCCTGAGACTTTACAATCCAACGTGAGCACAGATTTACCCGAACTGTTGTCCCATAGTCACCAAAGTAAATACTGGACCCATTTTTTCACAAGCCACATAACTGACACTGAAATGGCATTTTAGTGTCAGTTATCCAAAATCCAAACCTACATGGCCCTGTGTGAAAAAGTGATTGCCCCCTAAACCTAATAACTGGTTGGGCCACCCTTAGCAGCAACAACTGCAACCAAGCGTTTGCGATAACTTGCAATCAGGGTCGTAAGGTCATGCCACAGCATCTCAATAGGATTCAGGTCTGGACTTTGACTAGGCCACTCCAAAGTCTTCATTTTGTTCTTCTTCTTCGTCCGTCAGCCTCGCTAGAATGCTGCATCAAATTCACATCTGAATCCATATAAGGTTCGGCTATTATGCAACAGATGTTGAATAAACATTCGCAAACAGTTTGCTCAACTTATCTCCACTAGGCCACTCCAAAGTCTTCGTTTTGTTCTTCTTCAGCCATTCAGAGACCCCACAACAACATCCAAAGAACTGCAGGCCTCACTCGCCTCAGTTAAGGTCAGTGTTCATGACTCCACCATAAGAAAGAGACTGGGCAAAACAGCCTGCATGGCAGAGCTCCAAGACGAAAACCACTGCTGAGCAAAAAGAACATTAAGGCTCGTCTCATTTTTGCCAGAATAAATAATGCTGTGATAAACGGAACCGTCTACTAAAAACTCCTGAAGGAGAATGTCCGGCCATCTGTTCGTGACCTCAAGCTGAAGCGAACTTGGGTTCTGCAGCAGGACAATGATCCAAAACACAGAAGCAAATCCACCTCTGAATGGCTGAAGAAGAACAAAATGAAGACTTTGGAGTGGCCTAGTCAAAGTCCTGACCTGAATCCTATTGAGATGCTGTGGCGTGACCTTAAAAAGGCAGCTCATGCTGGAAAACCCTCCAATGTGGCTGAATTACAACAATTCTGCAAAGATGAGTGGGCCAAAATCCTCCACAGCGCTGTAAAAGACTCATGGCAAGTTATCGCAAACGCTTGATTGCAGTTGTTGCTGCTAAGGGTGGAGCAACCAGTTATTAGGTTTAGGGGGGGAATCACTTTTTCACACAGGGCCATGTAGGTTTGGATTTTGTTTTCCCTTAATAATAACAACTTTCATTTAAAAACTGCATTTTGTGTTTACTCGTGTTTTCTTTGACTAATATTTAAATTAGTTTGATGATCTGAAACATTTAAGTGTGACAAACAAGAAGAAATAAGAAATCAGGAAGGGGGCAAACACTTTTGCACAACACTGTATAACAAAGTTTTATATAATTAGTTTTTGTCAAAGGGTCATGACAAAAACCTTTTGGCCTGTTTTGTTACTGATGAGCGACATTTTTAATATACAATCAAAAGTTTTCCCATATATTTTCTATATATTTGACATGAGTATACAGTAGCCTATGTTTCATTTGTGAAACCGACTGACAGCAAACTCTACATGATGACAGCAGCTAACCAGCAGGTCAAACATAAACCGATCATCACTGGACTTTAGTTAAGGTGAAACCAGACTGATGTAGTCACATGATGACAAATACAGACAGCTGCAGAGGAACATGAGGTGGATTTTCAAACTGGATCTTTTCCACTGTGTAACTCTGTCAGTAGTAGTTGTTAATGTGCAGTTTCATGGAAATATATGGACAGATATGTGTTTGACTCAGAGTAGTAGTCCTGATGGTCAGCCTTATGGAGCAGATTGTCTTTTCGTGATTTGTACAAACAGTTTGAGTAACAAAAGCAGGAAATGGCATCATGTTGTTGTAGTGCAGCATCATATTGTCACGGTGAATAGATGGATATAAAAGTGTCTGCCTTTCAAAGTGTTTGCCTCCCAACTCCTACCGACAGTAAATGTCACTTTCTTTGAGTCATGAAGGTGGTCTTTTCTTAAAGAAAACTAAGTACATTTACTACTTAAGTGTAGTAAATGTACTTAGTTACTTTCCACCGCTGGGAAAGATAAAATGCTCATTAAGGGATCTAATGTAGTTTTTCAGTTAGAAAAGGTTCGATTCACTGTGAAGCATAGTTTGATAAAGCCTGGCAGCCATTCGTGTTTGGATAACTCACTCTGAACGTGGAAAATGGACACAATATCTGTCACAAATGACAAAGGTGTGTGGCAAGTTTGCTGTTCCATCACAATACAAGTTTATATTTTAATTATTTACTTGCATTGCATTTGTTTTACCAACAAGGTTTGTCAGTAGGTAGGAGGATGACGGGTGGTGGCGTCTGATGATCTGGAGATGTCCAGAAATACATCCAGCAGCTATTCAAGTTTCCGTCCAAATGAAGCGCAAAATTTTAACTGAATTTCCAGAAAACTGTCAAAAGGAAACCTGACTCGCTGCTCGTCTCCACCCGCTGCTGCTGCGAGAACACGAGCTCATTGGCTGATGGAGGTGAACAGCTGGTGGAGCTGTTCCTCCAGCCGCTGCCGTTAAAGCATCGCAGAAGAAGAAGAGGACGCAGCTAGACGACGTCATCAAAAGAGCTCCAGTGGAAGCTCAGACGATGGAAACCATGATGGAAACATGACGTTTCTGTTGGCTTCATGTGTTCATGTGAGGAAGGCTCCAGCCTCCTCATCGCTCCACACACAGCTGACGCTTTCAGCTCTTCAGGCTTCGTGACGTCAGCAGTTACTCACTCAGTCTGCTTCTGGTTTCATCGAAAACGTTTCCATCATGCAAATTAAAAATGCATGAAAACAGGTGGATGGAAACACACATGTAGTCTTTGATTTTGACTGAGATTGGTTTGAAGAAATGAAAATCTTTCAGCAGCTCAATACACTTGCATTGCTATTTCTTTTTTATTTAGTTTATCTCTTTATAGTTTCTACTGATCTAGTGATAAAAAAAGGGGCTACAACATCTACTTCCATCAGCACCACGGACAAAACAAAACTGTACAGAGATGTAAAAGTGTTGTAATCTTAAGAGACAGCAGTCAGTTCTCTCAGTCTGTCAGTCAGATTCCTGTGTTTACTGAGGCAGTTTGTGGGGCAGAGATTGGTCAGGCATCACTTCCTGAGTAAATACATGATAACATTTATTGCATGAAAATATTCAAACTCAGTCATGCCCTGTTGAAGAGCACCATTTGCTTTTCTCTCTGGGTCGCTCCTAGAAATAGACATTTATTTATCCCCTGGTGTTGACCGAGTGCGACCACTAACTATACAGCACTTGAGGGTGAAGTTGGAGTTTTTAGAGTTACAGTGGAGGTTGTAATGTGAGCCTGTGATGGGAGAGCAGGGGGGACATGGCAGAGAAACGGAGCGTGGATGTTTCTGGAGGGCCTCCGTCAGCTCTGGACCCCCTCCACACATTCAATCATTAACATTGTTCATACAATGCATACCACTGAAATCTAACCAAGAAAAATACTTGCTGTTTGTCAGATTTGCACGTCAGAGGGGTAGAAGTTTACCACAACCGAGGAGAGATCAAAGGTCACTGAGAGCTCCAGAACACAAAAAAACGAGTCCAGTTAAGGGTCTCTTTGTTCTACAGTTAAAAAAGCGATGAGGGGTTTCAGAAACTGTGAGCGAGTCCAGACTTCAGATCAGATTTTACGCTCGCTCTAAGCCAATTGTAATGATCCACTTTGGGCTCTGCATGTGCACACAAACACAAAAACCAGACCTGAACAGATCCTTCAGCTGCTGGAGGAGGACGACAACATGGAGGAACAAGTCGCAAACATTCAGAACCCGAAGCCTGTTTACTGATCCTGGACAGTGTCTGTGTAGATCAGGGGAAAGGTCAAAGGTCATCTGATCCTAGAATGACAATATTTAATACAGATAAAAATGACTCCATTAACAACATGTTCCCAGATTTCACTTTTCTTAAATTAATGAAATGTGTTAAAGGTGTTAACTGAATGGAAAATTTAAGGAGACAGTAACTCAAAATTGTGTGTAATTGTGCGAATGAGATCAGAGGGGTTCAGCAAAAGAGAGGCTTCCTCTGAGTGAAACTTCCCTGAATAAATAAAGAATAAAAAATAGAGAATAAAGAATAAAATAATTTATTTTTTGACAAATTAAGTTTAATGGGGTCAGCGATTCTAATCCAAAGTGAATCTCTCCTCTCGGTCCGCTAGCTGTGCGTTCAGTGTGAGCGCTGAAACCCTCCGGTGTTCGTCCTCAGCCCCGGCTCTGCGAACGGGAAACACAGAGAGACTCGGACCGAGCCGCACAGCACTGTTCAGCCACGATCTGTGTGTCAGGTGACGTTAAACGACCTGCCCACGGACACTCAGCTGACTCTCTAGTTTAAGATCTGCTGCTGTTGTTGTGATGTTAGCTACAGCAGCAGGAGAGTTGTGAGCGTCGCTGTCTGGAGCTGCTGTGCCGGCTCTGGGAAACCGTCTCGTCCTCTCTGGCTGTTAGCTTAGCATCAGCAACTGTAGCGACAGTTTGCTAACCCACAACCTAGCTGAGCTAACCCACAACCTAGCTGAGCTAACCCACAACTTAGCTAAGCTAACCCATGACCTAGCTAACGTTAGTTACATTGCCTGCTGTTTCGTTGTTCGCTCTGTATCATGGTATTTGTCATGGTGTTGGATTTCTTCAGAATCGCACACCCCACCTTTAAAGAGGCACTCAAGTGATTTAATATTACACTTAAATAAAGTAGTTGTTCTCGGGAGAGACAGATTAAAAACGGTCCAAATCTGAGCAGCCGACGGTGAGATATCCTGACTTTTAGTCTCTAGTGGGTCAAACCTTAGAAACACTGGATCCTACATTTCCCATAATGCATCTGGATAGTGTCTTTACAGCCTCCCTGCCTGATAAACAGCCACATCCTTCAAACTCCACACTTACTTGTCATGTTTAGTCCTCCTCAGCCTGAGAAAACAGCTGTTTGATGTCCTCTGATGATGTCACAGTGATGTCATCAGGGTTATCTCAGATTGGGCTGGAGACCAAAAATCTCTAACAGTTACAAACCGGAGGTGCAGAGGTTGAAAGACGGGGCTGTTCAGCAGGCAGGGAGGCTCTAATGAAAGACACTATCCAGGTGCATTGTGGGAAATGTAGGATCCAGTGTTTGTGGACTAAAAGTCAGGACAGCTGCAACACTCAATCCAGCCTCTGTAAGACCTTTTCAAGACTAAACACTGAAGAAGACTAACAGCTAGTTTTTAGGGAACCATAGAGAGCGTTCTCCATCGTGTACAGTGAGTGTCTCACATGTATACGTGTTTCTTTTGCATTAGGCTCAGCCACTAGAGTGAGTTAAGCGTTACGTCGCTTTGAGTTTTTAAACCTTCAAAATGTCTGATTTTGGTGCTGAGAAACTGACTCAATTAAAAAATGTAATCTGATTCAAACACTGAATTATAGCTTCCAAAATTTAACTTCCACCAACATCACAAAGGGCACAAAGGGTATATACAGGCACAAAACTGATGACATCATGCTTACCTGATTAAATATATATATATATATATATATATATATATGTTTTGAGATATACACAGATGTTAAAACTGTAGATTCAATAGACTCCTCCTGAGTGTGAGGCTTTAGAAACAGCTCTGTCTGCCTTTTCCTCCCCCAGGTTTAACTTGTCTCTGTGTTTAAAAACACCTTAATTGTTACAGCATCTTTCTCCCAGTAGCCGTGTGATGGAGGAAGTCCAGCAGAGAGGGAGATGTTATCAGCGCCTGCAGACGCAGAGCAGGAAACCACAACTCCAGCCGGGAGCAGAGACAAGGCGAGGAGGAAGAGTCGCTCTGTAACTGAAGGTCGGATGGTGTGAGGGTGGTTTTCACTCTGTCTGTCTGGGTTACGTAGCTGTTATCACTCTTACATAAGGACACAATTACCTCAACACACACACACACACACACACACACACACAAAACTGCTCATTTTCTTTGTTCCACTTACACAGCCATTTTAAAATGAGTCCACTGGGATGCATATACATGTGTAGCTGTTCTACATTTTTATCTGGACCCCTTACCTGTGTGATGAAGGTATCGGTGTAAACAACTTTAACAGCGTGAGGTTCGACATGTGGTCTAGTTCAGTCCGAAAGCTGCGGCACAACAGCTTCAGTTTCTGCATGTGAATTGAAATCAGCCATTTGCAGCCTCAGACGAGTCTCTCCTGTGCACGGCTGCCTTACAGGCTGTGGGTCGGTGCGGTGTTGCAGCTGCGACAGAGCACTTTTCTTATTTTGAAAGAGCAGCAGAGGAGGAAAGCGTCTGAACCTGATTCGTGATGTTCGAATTTCTTACTTTTCATTTCTTGTATCATTCAATGAACCAGGTCCACATACCGCCAAGCTAATCTGGTGGGCCCGTCCTGAGACGGGCCTTTAAAATACGCAACGCTCAACGATGAAATACAAACAAAACACGAGCGATGATTCAATAAAATGACTAAAACTCACTTAGAGTCCTGACTGCATGACCGACCCGTCCGTTTCAACCTGAGTTTAAAATGATCTAATTCACGATCCACGTTCAGTTCTGCGAGTTCGACATGTTGACCCTGAACAGAAAAACCTGTTCACGGAGGGTGGACTAAAGGGCACCTTACTGTTCCCTGTAGATGCCCCCCGAGTTATTGAGCCACAAACCCTGGCAGGACATCATCAGAGGCCCGACTGTTGTAGAAGTTAGACAATAACTCAGATGTGAAAAGATCAAAAAGTGCACGAAACTGTTTGCAGCATAAAACAGTCGAAATGTAACCTGCTCACCATTTTAACGTGTTTCTCAAGTTTTAGCTGAGAATCTAAAATGAGATATTTTACTTCCGAAACCTGCTCAATAATGTAACGCGTGTATAATTATTATTATTATGTAGCCGAAGGTATGTGCAGGAGGACAAGAGGACAAAAGCTGCTCTTAGTGAGCATTATACACGCATTACAGCACAGATGCCCATCCAGCTATTTCTGCTCTGTGGCAGCCTGGTGGCTCCACACTCTGACAGTGAAGGATGTGTGTGTGAAACCTGTGTGTGTGTGTGTGTGTGTGTGTGCATTTCCTGCATGATTTTTTCTATATTCTCGTTTCACAAAAACCAAAATGAAGGAGGCAGCGCAGCCAGAACAGACCCAGAGGAATTCCTGAGAGCCGAGTTTTTTCGCTGCTAAGGCTGAAATGGTGTGTGACAGCCCGACAGCCAGCAGCCTCATTGTTCTGTGTTCTCCCAAAAACGGTTTCAGGAGTCCAAAATGTATGAGCTGATAGAATAATGTTTGTTGTTCCAGTGGGGAAATGACAGGAAAGGCCTAAACAAACCAGCAGTTGCTTCACATGCCACAAAAGCCTCGTCTGGCCCTCGGCGAGGCCCGAGACTTCGGATTTACAAAGCCGCAGCTTTAAGGCGGTTAGCGTCGGTAGCCGGGCGGACGGCACGACGCCGCTGCCACAAAAGACTCAGATTGTTCCTGAGGCTTTAGGAAACGCCGCAGAGTGTTATCTGTGTCTGGAAGGTGTGTGTTGGCGTGTGGCCGGCCTGACAGATGAGTCATGTGGAGAGATTAGTGGTGAGTCTGGAGCAGGAGGAGCTGGTGTTAGCGACTTAGCTTGTGTCACGCTGATACTGTGTGAGGTGACGGAGGGATCAGCTGTGTGTGTTTCGATGGAAACACGCCTCCTGTCCAGCGGTCGGATCGTCTGCCAAGACAGCATCATAAAAATGTCCTGAAATGAGCAGAAAACACAAATTATTACTTGTGTTTATGATTAATGTGCAGATTAGGTTTTCCTCCAGTCAAAGTATTTCACGTGAGACAGCAGCAGGGATCGAGTGTCTCTGTGAGGTCCAGAGGCCCGTCCATCTCTCCCACTAACCGACTTCTAAAAATGATGGAAAAAACGATATGTAGTCGAATGTTTGTCTCTGCGTGATGTGTAACATCGTGAAAATCCCGTTTATCGGACCAATCCGAGAGCAGCAGGGTGACGCCGCACAGACCCGACCCCGGAACATTTGTTTGATTACCGTAAAGATCAAACTCAAAGAAACAAAGGAACGCTGAGATGACGCGAATCACACTTCTGAGAATTTCACCTTTCAGCCCTTTGTCAAATGTTGCACTGTTAACAGTTTTGGGTTTCAGCCATTGTTGGATGGTTCCCTCATTTCTTAGCGTTTTTATTAACGGACAGAATTAACTCCATAACTTCCAGTCTGTATGCTAAGCTAGGCTAACGCTAACGTGTCCAGGACCTGTCTCTGTACCGGACACGCAGAGATGAGACTGATGAAACTGAGGACACAGAGAACAAGATGATTTCATGACTGGATCCTGATTCAGCGGGAGTGTTTTTCTGTTCTTCGCGCCATGCCGGCACGTCGCCGAGTGTTTCTGCACAGTGTCTGTGCATCGTTGGTTTTGCTGCGGGTTCAGAGCTGGTGAGACGCGACATCGCGGCTGAAGCACTTTCACCGATGCCGAAAAGACCGGGAGCCGACGTGAAAGCGAGCCGCCCTCAGCCTGCATCGCATGTACGAAACCCGGAGCGTCTCTCTGCGGTCAGGTCACAGCCGTTTCCAAAAGCTGTGCTGGTATGAAGTTTTATCACACTGAAATATCATATCGTGAACATTTCCGGCTTATTTTGGGTTGATGTGTTGAACTTGGCCGTGTTTACCTGCACGTTGCCGATTGTTAAATCTTTGCTGGAGCTCGGCCGCGGGAGCTGTAGGGGAGAGCGGGGAGAGGTGAACCCCCCGCTGGATTCTGGGAATAATGAGCCCTTTCCAGACCTGAATCTGAAACATTACTGGCTTTATGTATCTGTCTTCACAGCAGGTCTCCGTTATGTACATGCTCTGTGATGGTTCTGGGCCGCTGTGGACGGAGCCACGGCGCTCACGCAGCCGGGGTGCTGATGTCGCTGCAGCGCCCCCCCCTCCAGGTGACTGCCGTCGGTTGTATTTGTATTGTTGTAAGATTGTTTTTTCTCTGCCGTTACTCCCCACCTCTCCTGCTCCTTCTCCAAACACACCCCGTCACGTTCTGTACCAACAAAGACCAGGATCAGGTGTTTCCATGACACGGTTTCCTGGTTTCTGGTGCTCATGTCACTGCACTCTATACGGCGTAGCGTTTGTTCAGGCAGAGCACTGAAGCCGCACTTGTATTGGCTGATGGGCATCAGCTGTTTCTAATATGCGTCACAGTGATGGGCTCGCTCACAGCTGTGTGGTTAGCGACGTCCGGTCGTGTTGGTGCAGGTTTACTCTGCCGATCCCGATCCCGATCCCGCTGCAGCTCCTCCTCCTCCTCCTCCTCCTCCTCCTCCTCCTGACGTGCAGCTTCATGTTGTATTTAACTCAGATTCAGTCGTCATGTATGTTTATTAAGGAGGGATTTTCTCTCTCGATGTCTCAGACTGAGGTCTAGACTTTGATCCGTTTGGTGCAATTTAAAGTGCCAAAGAGCCGTGTCAGTAAATGGCCATCATGGAAAACAGCAGTTCAGCCAGAGGAGGACTCAAAGACACGAAGAATGTCTGATAATAATCATAATAAGGCTCTCTGGAAGCCTTGAGCAGCTTTTACTGGAATGAATGTGGCACAGTTTATTATCTCTGTTTTAAATGAGCAGCCTGAGCTCTAAAGATGCTTTCCTGTCGTATTCTGTGTGTCAGGGTCTGCGCAGGATTCGTGAAAACACTTCCTCTGTTCAACAGCGGCACTTCGGGACTGAGGCGTTGTTACTGACGCCGCCTCTGCAGACGCTCACAGGTGCTGTCAGTCATCTGGCCGATTACGCCTCTGCTCAGGGTGAAGATGAAACGATGTGAGGTACCAATAGAAACGGTGCATGTGAAGGAAGCTCCGCCCTAACAGGAGAGCGAGGGACATGTCAATCAAACAGTCTGCACATGCCCACACGGTCCTGAGTCCAAGCGGCCACAACAAGCTGAGGAAGTTTAATGAATAAAGTTACATAAGGAAGTTAACTTGTTCTTTGGTTTGAGAACCTTTTTCTACAGTTCTGTTTCACAAAAACTAACAGAAAGAGAGTTTGTTTGCACATGTGTAAGTTTAAGTGTATATATAAACAGTTTTATTGGCACTATAACTCAGTTTAACCACCTGCTCCCATCACGTTTCCCGGCCTGGGCCGAGGTGCACAAAATGTTCACTTTCTTCAGAAGCTGTGTTTTGTAAACTGATCCCAGTGTGGAGAAACTCTGACATCACCTTCAATCACCTTCAGCCTTGTGTGTGTGTGTGTGTGTGTGTGTGTGTGTGTGTGTGTGTGTGTGTGTGTGTGTGTGTGTGTGAGGACAGTTTTGGAGAGTGTTAAGATGATCTGCTCCCTCACTGTCCTCCAGGATATAATGAAGTCATGGTGCGCTCTATAAGATTAAAAAGCATTCGCGAGGGCAGAACATCGGGGGGGTCTTGGCGAGGTATAAAGGAGATCTTTGCCGTCAGACTTGACCAGTTAAACCGGGTAAATCACACATTTGGTTAAGGTTAAAGCCTGGGCAGAACTGATAGACCCCTGTCTCTCTGTGCTGTTTATATACCCCCAGCAGATCCTCCTTATTCTGAAGACGACATTTCTGAAGCTCTCCACTCAGAAATCTCCTGTTTCCAGGCCCAGGAACTGAACCTGATGTCATCGCCCCACAGGGCAACAACCATGTGTTCGGGCAGTCTCTGCTGTTTACCACACCAACCCTCAGCCCTCGGGACCACCTTGACTCTGAAATAAACCGAGGCGGCAGGGAGGCAGTGCAACTCTGTCGGGCCTTGGGCCTGTGCATAGTGATCGGTAGGTTCAGAGGGGACTCTTTATGGGGGTTTCACCTACTCCTCAGCTCCTGGGTGGACTGTAGCAGACTATGCAGTCACTGACATGGACCCTCCATCAGTGCTTTCACTGTCAGACAGCAACCCCCCCTTTCAGACCACAACCAAGTAAATGTGTTCTTTACACTCTCAGGTCAAAGGAGTGACACAGAGGGAACCCAGGAAGCTGTATAAATTAAACTTACAGATGGGCCCAAGACGGTGGAGACAAATTCATCACCTGATCTGATGACTGACATATCAGCATATAACCAAAATCAATACGTCCCTACCTGAGAAGGTGCAAAGGCCACTGATGATATCAACGTGATATTTCATGAGGCAGCTGTTAAAGCTGACCTTATATATCAACAATATTACACCCACATGAAACTTATTAACTTACTGAAAACACCATCAATCAAAATCAGTTCTGGGATCTGTGGAACAACTTCAACACAAAGCAGCAACGAGCTCTGCCCATCCAACGTGGTGACATCTGGAGAGCACATCTGTACAAAGACATGCCAATAAATCTGATTCAGATCAATGTGTTATAAAGGAAAAACTCCAAACATGAGAAGAAACAATTAAAGGCAACCAAAAGCCCCTCGATTTCCCGATCACTTGGGAACAACTGACCGCACAGACAGAGTCTCTCCGGCCAGGGAAAGCTTGCGGTCCGGACTGCGTTAACAACGAAATGCTGAGACGCAGCACCCCAGAGATGCAGGGCGCCGTGCTGAAGCTGTTCAGTACCGTCCTGCAGTCGGGATGGTTTCCCCACATCTGGTGCAAAGGGCTCGTTTCCCCCGTTCATCAGAGGGGGGACCAATCAGAGCCTGTAAGCACCGAGGCGTCCGTCAGCAGGTAAACTGTTCTGTCGTATCTGAATGAAAGAATAATAGATTTCCTTGAAGACTCCATCTTGAGTAAAAATCTAATTGGCTTCCTCCCAAAAAACCGACCATGTGACCAGATCAAACATTCACAGAAACAACCTTTGACCCCCATCAGCCTTTGTTTCTGCAGCCTGCTCCACGCTGACAGACAGCTGCTGACGCTGACAGACAGCTACTGACGCTGACAGACAGCTGCTGACGCTGACAGACAGCTACTGACGCTGACAGACAGCTACTGACGCTGACAGACAGCTACTGACGCTGACAGACAGCTCCACGCTGACAGACAGCTACTGACGCTGACAGACAGCTGCTGACGCTGACAGACAGCTACTGACGCTGACAGACAGCTGCTGACGCTGATAGACAGCTACTGACTCTGACAGACAGCTACTGACGCTGACAGACAGCTGCTGACGCTGACAGACAGCTACTGACTCTGACAGACAGCTACTGACGCTGACAGACAGCTACTGACGCTGACAGACAGCTACTGACGCTGACAGACAGCTCCACGCTGACAGACAGCTACTGACTCTGACAGACAGCTACTGACGCTGACAGACAGCTACTGACTCTGACAGACAGCTACTGACGCTGACAGACAGCTCCACGCTGACAGACAGCTACTGACTCTGACAGACAGCTACTGACGCTGACAGACAGCTCCACGCTGACAGACAGCTACTGACGCTGACAGACAGCTCCACACTGACAGACAGCTACTGGCGCTGACAGACGGCTACTGGCGGCTGACAGACGGCTCACGCTGACAGACGGTTACTGGCGCTGACAGACGGCTACTGGCGCTGACAGACAGCTACTGGCGCTGACAGACGGCTCACGCTGACAGACAGCTACTGGCGCTGACAGCTGCTGGCGGCTGACAGACAGTTACTGGCGGCTGACGACAGCTCACGCTGACGGGCAGCTACTGGCGGCTGACAGACAGCTACTGGCGCTGACAGACAGCTACTGACTCTGACGGCTGCTGGCGCTGACGAACGGCTCACGCTGACGGGCAGCTACTGGCTGACAGACGGCTCCGCTGACAGACGGCTGCTGGCGGCTGACAGACGGCTGACAGACGCTACTGGCGGCTGACAGACAGCTGCTGGCGCTGACAGACGGCTACTGGCGGCTGACGGGCAGCTACTGGCGCTGACAGACAGCTCACGCTGACAGACGGTTACTGGCGCTGACAGACAGCTGCTGACAGACAGCTACTGGCGGCTGACAGCTGCTGGCGCTGACAGACAGCTACTGGCGCTGACAGCTGCTGGCGGCTGACAGACGGTTACTGGCGCTGACAGACGGCTGCTGGCGGCTGACAGACAGTTACTGGCGGCTGACAGACAGCTACTGACGCTGACAGACGGCTGACAGACAGCTACTGACGCTGACAGACAGCTACTGACGCTGACAGACAGCTCCACGCTGACAGACAGCTACTGACGCTGACAGACAGCTCCACGCTGACAGACAGCTCCACGCTGACAGACAGTTACTGACGCTGACAGACAGCTACTGACGCTGACAGACAGCTCCACGCTGACAGACAGCTACTGACGCTGACAGACTGCTCACGCTGACAGACAGTTACTGACGCTGACAGACAGCTACTGACGCTGACAGACAGCTACTGACGCTGACAGACAGCTACTGACGCTGACAGCTGCTGACGCTGACAGACAGCTCCACGCTGACAGACAGCTGCTGACGCTGACAGACAGCTCCACGCTGACAGACAGCTACTGACACTGACAGACAGCTACAGACAGCTACTGACGCTGACAGACAGCTCCACGCTGACAGACAGCTACTGACGCTGACAGACAGCTACTGACGCTGACAGACAGCTCCACGCTGACAGACAGCTACTGACGCTGACAGACAGCACAGACTGCGGACTGTTACGCTGACAACATCTGTCCACATGTGTTCAGCAACACGCTGGTTTATAATTAACGTGTGCAGCAGTGATGCTGTGGTTTATATCTAGTTTTGTCTGAGAGATCAACATGTGAGTCACAGATCTGCGTGAGTGTGTTCACTGACGCTGGGCGACATCAGCACCAGCACGAAGCGGAGGAGTTCGGTGAATGCTGAATATTGAGGGGAACTAATTAGCTTTCTTTCATCTTTTCATCTTTAGGGGGGGGGTGTGAGGCGTGGATCTTTTTAAGTCTGTCTTAATATAATACTACTAATATATAATCATACTGACTGCGAAGCGATCTCTTCACAATATCCACAACACGAAGCGACAACAACCTGAGTTCCAGTCTGCTTAGTGTCAAACGTCCCCCTTTGTGTTACTGTTATTTTAGAAACATAGTGTGTATTGTTTTGATCCGTTACGATACGAAGGTGTGTTATAGTCAATGTGTGAGAATGTGTTATAGTTGTATTTCCACCCACACCGCCAGCTGTGATCTTCTGGCTCCAGCTCTCCATTTTATTTTCTCTTTTTATATTAAAATATGAAACCGGAGGCGTTGGAGCTCCTGCTGCTGCGGATCGTCCTCGCAGACGCACCGAGGACAGAGCAGAGACACGAAACTGATTAAAGCGTCTTCAGTATCGCTTTCCACTCCCGGTGGTTTCACACGCGGATGCATTTCCCCTCGCTGCAGGGACGCTCACTCGCGTCTCTCCGGCCGCCGGGGGAAGCCTGCAGAGTCTCCGTCTACGCAGGACCGGACCAACACTTCCACTGAGGTGTGAAAGCAGCAGGAGAGTGAAAGGAAAGGTTAAATATCCTGGAACGACGCGTTTTTTTTGTTTTTCTTCTTCTTGGTGAGAGTGAACTGAATGGAGGTGTTTTCAGGTGTGCAGCAGGGTCACATACGGGTTTAAAGCCGAATGTTATTTCGTCCCATCAGCGAGGCCCCATGAACACTTTACTGTCTCTGTACATTTCACGTGTTCTCCTCTTCGTTTGAAATACTGTACAGCTCTTCTCATTTAAAAACTTATATTTGACATATTTCTGTATTGATATTGATGATTCCTGGTTCTGAAGCACTCGTCTCTTCTCTCCTCTTCCGGTGTTTATCGTTGTGGACTCGGCTGTCGCTCCGCCGCTCGTCCAGACTGAAACACTGCTGTTACTGCAGAGACTCTCTCTCTCTGTCTGTCTATCTGTCTGTCTGTTCACCTGTCTGTCTGTTCACCTGTCTATCTGTCTGTCTGTTCACCTGTCTGTCTGTTCACCTGTCTGTCTGTTCACCTGTCTGTCTGTCTGTCTGTTCACCTGTCTGTCTGTTCACCTGTCTGTCTGTCTGTCTGTTCACCTGTCTGTCTGTTCACCTGTCTGTCTGTCTGTCTCTGTTCACCTGTCTGTCTGTCTGTTCACCTGTCTGTCTATCTGTCTGTCTGTTCACCTGTCTGTCTGTCTGTCTGTCTGTCTGTCTGTCTGTCTGTCTGTCTGTTCACCTGTCTGTCTGTTCACCTGTCTGTCTGTTCACCTGTCTGTCTGTCTCTGTTCACCTGTCTGTCTGTCTGTCTGTCTGTCTGTTCACCTGTCTGTCTGTTCACCTGTCTGTCTGTCTGTCTGTCTGTCTGTCTGTCTGTTCACCTGTCTGTCTGTTCACCTGTCTGTCTGTCTGTCTGTCTGTCTGTCTGTCTGTCTGTCTGTTCACCTGTCTGTCTATCTGTCTGTCTGTCCACCTGTCTGTCTGTCTGTCTGTTCACCTGTCTGTCTGTTCACCTGTCTGTCTGTCTGTCTGTCTGTCTGTCTGTTCACCTGTCTGTCTGTCTGTCTGTTCACCTGTCTGTCTGTCTCACCTGTCTGTCTGTCTGTCTGTCTGTCTGTCTGTCTGTCTGTTCACCTGTCTGTCTGTCTGTTCACCTGTCTGTCTGTTCACCTGTCTGTCTGTTCACCTGTCTGTCTGTCTGTCTGTCTGTCTGTCTGTCACCTGTCTGTCTCTGTCTGTCACCTGTCTGTCTGTCTCACCTCACCTGTCTGTCTTCACCTGTCTGTCTGTCTGTCTGTCTGTCTGTCTGTCTGTCTGTTCACCTGTCTGTCTATCTGTCTGTCTGTTCACCTGTCTGTCTGTCTGTCTGTCTGTCTGTCTGTCTGTCACCTGTCTGTCTATCTGTCTGTCTGTTCTGTCTGTCTGTCTCTGTTCACCTGTCTGTCTGTCTCACCTGTCTGTCTGTCTGTCTGTCTGTCTGTTCACCTGTCTGTCTGTCTGTTCACCTGTCTGTCTGTCTGTCTGTCTGTCTGTTCACCTGTCTGTCTGTTCACCTGTCTGTCTGTCTGTCTGTCTGTTCACCTGTCTGTCTGTCTGTCTGTCTGTCTGTCTGTCTGTTCACCTGTCTGTCTGTCTCACCTGTCTGTCTGTCTGTTCACCTGTCTGTCTGTTCACCTGTCTGTCTGTCTGTCTGTCTGTCTGTCTGTCTGTCTGTCTGTGCACCTGTCTGTCTGTCTGTTCACCTGTCTGTCTGTGCACCTGTCTGTCTTTTCACCTGTCTGTCTGTCTGTTCACCTGTCTGTCTGTCTCACCTCACCTGTCTGTCTGTCTGTCTGTCTGTTCACCTGTCTGTCTCTTCACCTGTCTGTCTGTCTGTCTGTCACCTGTCTGTCTGTCTGTTCACCTGTCTGTCTGTCTGTCTGTCTGTTCAACTGTCTGTCTAACTGTTCACCTGTCTGTCTGTGCACCTGTCTGTCTGTTCACCTGTCTGTCTGTCTGTTCACCTGTCTTTCTGTCTGTCTGTTCACCTGTCTGTCTGTCTGTCTGTGCACCTGTCTGTCTGTCTGTGCACCTGTCTGTCTGTCTGTTCACCTGTCTTTCTGTCTGTCTGTTCACCTGTCTGTCTGTCTGTCTGTCTGTCTGTGCACCTGTCTGTCTGTCTGTGCACCTGTCTGTCTGTCTGTTCACCTGTCTGTCTGTTCACCTGTCTGTCTGTCTGTCTGTCTGTGCACCTGTCTGTCTGTCTGTCTATCTGTCTGTTCACCTGTCTGTCTGTGCACCTGTCTGTCTTTTCACCTGTCTGTCTAACTGTTCACCTGTCTGTCTGTGCACCTGTCTGTCTTTTCACCTGTCTGTCTGTCTGTTCACCTGTCTGTCTGTCTGTACACCTGTCTGTCTGTCTGTGCACCTGTCTGTCTGTACACCTGTCTGTCTGTCTGTCTGTGCACCTGTCTGTCTTTTCACCTGTCTGTCTGTCTGTTCACCTGTCTGTCTGTGCACCTGTCTGTCTGTCTTTTCACCTGTCTGTCTGTCTGTACACCTGTCTGTCTGTCTGTTCACCTGTCTGTCTGTCTGTGCACCTGTCTGTCTGTCTGTTCACCTGTCTGTCTGTTCACTTGTCTGTCTGTCTGTCTGTACACCTGTCTGTCTGTCTGTCTGTCACCTGTCTGTCTGTACACCTGTCTGTCTGTACACCTGTCTGTGCACCTGTCTGTCTGTCTGTTCACCTGTCTGTCTGTTCACCTGTCTCTCTGTGCACCTGTCTGTCTGTCTGTACACCTGTCTGCCTGTCTGTGCACCTGTCTGTCTGTCTGTCTGTCTGTCTGTCTGTGCACCTGTTTGTCTGTGCACTTGTCTGTCTGTCTGTTCACCTGTCTGTCTGTCTGCCTGTCTGTCTGTCTGTCTGTGCACCTGTCTGTCTGTGCGCCTGTCTGTCTGTGCACCTGTCTGTCTGTCTGTGCACTTGTCTGTCTGTGCACCTGTCTGTCTGTTCACCTGTCTGTCTGTCTGTGCACCTGTCTGTCCGTGCACCTGTCTGTCTGTCTGTCTGTGTCTCTGTGCGCCTGTCTGTCTGTCCGTGCACCTGTCTGTCTGTCTGTCTGTCTGTCTGTGCACCTGTCTGTCTGTCTGTGCACCTGTCTGTCTGTTCACCTGTCTGTCTGTCTGTCTGTCTGTGCACCTGTCTGTCTGTCTGTTCACCTGTCTGTCTGTCTGTCTGTGGGCACAACAATGCACTAAAATGAAGGTTGATGTCGTAGTAGTTAGCATTTTAGCATGTTAGCACTTCCGCTTCCCTCAGCGGGTGTTTGGCGGGAAACACAAGCTTAAAATGTTTTCATGTTTTGTTCTACGACATAAAATACGTCAGTAAACATGGCGCTCTTGAATTTTGAGGAGGAGAGGAAGGAGGAGGAGGAAGGAAGGAGAGGAGGAGGAGGAGCCTATTGTTATCTCATCTTCTCTCTTCTCTCTTCTCTCTCTCCTCTCTTCTCCTCCTCTTCCTCTCCTCTTCTCCTCCTCCTCTTCCTCTCCTCCTCTCTCTTCTCCTCCTCTCCTCCTCCTCCTCTTCCTCTCCTCCTCTCCTCTCTTCTCTCTCCTCTTCTCCTCCTCCTCTTCTCTCTTCTCTCCTCCTCTTCTCCTCCTCTTCCTCTCCTCTCTTCTCTTCTCTCCTCTCTCTCTCTCCTCCTCCTCTCCTCTCCTCCTCTCTTCTCCTCCTCTCTCCTCTCTTCCTCTCCTCTCTTCTCTTCTCTCCTCTCCTCCTCTCTTCTCTCCTCTCTTCTCCTCCTCTCTCCTCTCCTCCTCTCCTCTCTTCTCCTCTCCTCTCCTCTCCTCTTCTCTTCTCTCCTCTCCTCCTCTCTTCTCTCCTCTCTTCTCTCCTCCTCTCCTCTCCTCCTCTCTCTCCTCTCCTCTCTCCTCTCCTCCTCTCCTCCTCTCCTCTCCTCTCCTCTCCTCCTCTTCTCTCCTCTCTCCTCCTCTCCTCTCCTCCTCTCTTCTCTCTTCTCTCTTCTGTCTTCTCTCCTCCTCTCTTCTCTCCTCTCTTCTCTCCTCCTCTCCTCTCCTCTCCTCTCCTCTCTTCTCTCTCTCTCTCTCTTCTTCTCTCCTCCTCTCTTCTCTCCTCTCTTCTCTCCTCTCCTCCTCTCCTCTCTCCTCTCTTCTCTCTTCTCTCCTCTCTCCTCTCCTCCTCTCCTCTCCTCCTCTCCTCTCCTCTCCTCTCCTCCTCTCCTCCTCTCCTCCTCCTCTCCTCTCCTCCTCTCCTCTCCTCTCCTCTCCTCTCCTCCTCTTCTCTCCTCTCCTCCTCCTCTCCTCTCTTCTCTCCTCTCTTCTCTCTTCTCTCCTCCTCTTCTCTCCTCCTCTCCTCCTCTTCTCTCCTCTCCTCTCCTCCTCTTCTCTCCTCCTCTCCTCCCCTCCTCTCTTCTCTCCTCTCCTCTCTCTCTCTCTCTTCTCTCTTCTCCTCCTCTCCTCCTCTCCTCCTCTCTCTCCTCTTCTCTCTCTCTCCTCCTCTCCTCTCCTCTCCTCTCCTCTTCTCCTCTTCCTCTTCTCTCCTCCTCTCTTCTCTCCTCTCTCTCTCCTCTCTCCTCCTCCTCTCTCCTCTCCTCCTCCTCTCCTCCTCTCTCTCTCTCTCCTCTCCTCCTCTCCTCTCCTCTCTTCTCTCTTCTCTCTTCTCTCCTCCTCTCCTCTCTCCTCTCTTCTCTCTTCTCTCCTCTCTCCTCCTCTCCTCCTCTCCTCTCCTCTCCTCTCCTCTCCTCTCCTCTCCTCTCCTCTCCTCTCCTCCTCTTCTCTCCTCTCTCCTCCTCTCCTCTCCTCCTCTTCTCTCTCCTCTCCTCCTCCTCTCCTCTCTCCTCTCTCTCCTCTCTCCTCCTCTCCTCTCCTCCTCTCCTCTCCTCCTCTTCTCTCCTCCTCCTCCTCTTCTCTCCTCTCTCCTCCTCTTCTCTCCTCTCTCTTCTCTCTTCTCCTCTCCTCTCCTCCTCTCCTCTTCTCTCTTCTCTCCTCCTCTTCTCTCCTCTCTCTCCTCCTCTTCTCTCCTCCTCCTCCTCTCCTCTCTCTCCTCTCCTCCTCTCTCTTCTCCTCTCCTCTCCTCTCCTCTCTTCTCTCTTCTCTCTTCTCTCCTCCTCTCCTCTCTCCTCTCCTCTCTCCTCCTCCTCCTCTCTCTCTCTCCTCCTCTCCTCTCCTCTCCTCTCCTCTCCTCTCCTCTCCTCTCTCTCTCCTCTTCTCTCTTCTCTCCTCCTCTTCTCTCCTCCTCTCCTCCTCTCCTCCTCTCCTCTCCTCTCTCCTCCTCTCTCCTCTCCTCTCTCCTCCTCTCCTCTTCTCTCCTCTCCTCTCCTCCTCTCCTCTCTTCTCCTCTCCTCCTCTCTTCTCTCTTCTCTCCTCCTCTCTTCTCTCCTCTCTTCTCTCTTCTCTCCTCTCTCCTCCTCTCCTCTCCTCTCCTCTCTCCTCTTCTCCTCTTCTCTCCTCTCTTCTCTCTTCTCTCTTCTCTCTTCTCCTCCTCCTCTCCTCTCCTCTCCTCCTCCTCTCCTCCTCCTCTCTCTCTCCTCTCCTCCTCTTCTCTCTCCTCCTCTCCTCTTCTCTCTTCTCTCTCTCCTCTCCTCCTCCTCTCCTCCTCTCCTCCTCTTCTCTCTTCTCTCCTCCTCTTCTCTCCTCTCTCCTCCTCCTCTCTCCTCTCTTCTCTCTCCTCTCTCTCTCTCCTCTCCTCCTCCTCTCCTCTCCTCTTCTCTCCTCTCCTCTCTCTTCTCTCTCCTCTCCTCTCCTCTCCTCCTCTCTTCTCTCCTCTCTCCTCCTCTTCTCTCCTCCTCTCTCCTCCTCCTCTCTCCTCTCCTCTCCTCTCCTCTCCTCTCCTCTCCTCTCTCCTCTCTCCTCTCCTCTCTCTCTCCTCCTCTCTCCTCTCCTCCTCTCTCTCTCCTCTCCTCTCCTCTCCTCTCCTCTCCTCTCCTCTCTCCTCTCCTCTCTCTCCTCCTCTCCTCTCCTCTCCTCCTCTCTTCTCCTCTCCTCCTCTCTCTCTCCTCTCCTCTCCTCTCTCCTCTCCTCTCCTCTCCTCCTCTCTCCTCTCCTCTCCTCTCCTCCTCCTCTCCTCTCCTCTCTTCTCTCTCTCTCCTCTCTCTTCTCCTCTCCTCTCTTCTCTCCTCCTCTCTCTCCTCCTCTCCTCTCCTCCTCTCCTCCTCCTCTCCTCTCCTCTCCTCTCTTCTCTCCTCCTCCTCTCTCTCTCTCCTCTCTTCTCTCCTCTCCTCTCCTCTCCTCTCCTCTCCTCCTCTCTCCTCCTCTCCTCCTCTCCTCCTCCTCTCTCTCCTCTCCTCCTCCTCCTCTCTCCTCCTCCTCCTCCTCTCTCCTCTCCTCTCCTCCTCTCTCCTCTCCTCCTCTCTTCTCTCCTCCTCTCTCCTCCTCTCCTCTCCTCTCCTCCCTCCTTTCCTTGTCCTGCTTTTCATCTCTCCTCTGCTCATTTTGCATCTTTTCCTTTTTCCTCTCCTCCTTCTTTCCTTTCCCCCGGTCTTCTTCTTCTCTTCACACTATCCGGAACTCTTGTTCTTCCTCTCCTCTCCTCCTCCTCCGCCTCCTCCTCCTCCTCCTCCTCCTCCTCCTCCTCCTCCTCCTCCTCCTCCGCCTCCTCCTCCTCAGTTTCATGTTTCGTTTCTCCTCCTCCTGCCAACTCGTGTGTCCTGCAGCTCTGACGTCCCGACAGCAGGAGTCGTGTGATCGGAGCTGAGAGTCTGTGAGTTCTGAGCTGGATCCTGGTCTCTGGATCCTGGTCTCTGGATCCTGAGGCCTTGTAACATCTTTAAAGACATTTTCAGCGACATGCGGCTGAAAGACAAACCACCAAGTCTGGTTTAAGTCTCCCACCTTTTCTCCTCCCCTCTTTATTTTTGTCATTTTGTTATCAGAAATCTAAATATCTTTCAGATCCAATCGGCCCTTTATTCCCAGGGATTATTTAGACTCCTCGTGTCAGCGGCTCTGAAGCAGACGACTGCCAACCTTCTCCCGCAGAGCAGCGACGATACTGATCTGAAATCAGCAGAGTCACTCATGAATCATGCTGACGGGGTCTGGGCGGACACCTCATGACTCAGGAGCACGACAGCACCGCGAACACATGAACCGCCGGGTGCATCGATCGCAGAAAACAACACAAACACAGAAGCTGTTATCAGATCGGAGTTACTGAGAAAAACTGAAGAATAAATATTAAAAAACAGTCCGGTTTAAAGACCAGGAACCAGGATCTTTGACCTGGTGATCTGGAAAACAGAAAAACAAATGCTGATGGAAAAACTGAATATTGTAATATAACAAAAACATGTAAACCGTTTCAGTAAGAGGATTTTCAGCTGTTTCTGTCATGGTTTGGGGGTTTTGTTATTTCCTGTTTTATTTTGTAAGTTTTGCTTCCTGTCGTTGACTGCTTCACCTGCGTCTCGTTGTCTCCCTCACCTCAGTGTGTTTAAGTCTGTGTCCTTTAGTCCTTTCTCAGTTCGTCCCAGTTGCTATGTTGGTTTTGGCTTCTCCGATGTTTGGACTTACATCTGCCTGTTACCTGTTTGGTACCTGCCTACCTGCACCTGCCAGTAAGCGCTATTACATCATCGTGCTGCCTCCTCTGTCTGCATTTGGGTCCTTACCTGTTCCCTGTTTGCCAACATCGTAACAGTTTCTTGGTTCAACAACTGAATCTTTATTTTCTAATGAAAATATAAATGTTGTTTTCTGGCAGTAAAGACCAACATGAGTGCAAAAACTCAACTTTTGACTACAAAAAGCAACATTTGGCAGTTAAAATACTTGAGTCACCCAGACCGCCTCTAAAGAAAAGCACATGTGAAATGTGAATATATCACATAATAAATGTGTTTTTGATCAATCCACGTGCTTTTTTTTTGTAACAGCATCTCTGCATTTCCTGGTGCAGCAAAACAAATAAAAACATCCCAACTTATCGTTGTGTTGATTCTGCTGAAGCTTCCTCCTCACGCTGAAGGTGTGAGCAGGTTCCAGGTGTGTGAGCAGGTTACAGGTGTGTGAGCAGGTTCCAGGTGTGTGAGCAGCAGCCAGGTGTGTGACCAGCAGCCAGGTGTGTGAGCAGGTTCCAGATGTGTGAGCAGGTTCCAGGTGTGTGAGCAGCAGCCAGATGTGTGAGCAGGTTCCAGGTGTGTGAGCAGCAGCCAGATGTGTGAGCAGCAGCCAGGTGTGTGAGCAGGTTCCAGGTGTGTGAGCAGGTTCCAGATGTGTGAGCAGCAGCCAGATGTGTGAGCAGCAGCCAGATGTGTGAGCAGGTTCCAGGTGTGTGAGCAGCAGCCAGGTGTGTGAGCAGGTTCCAGGTGTGTGAGCAGGTTCCAGGTGTGTGAGCAGCAGCCAGGTGTGTGAGCAGCAGCCAGGTGTGTGAGCAGCAGCCAGATGTGTGAGCAGCAGCCAGGTGTGTGAGCAGGTTCCAGGTGTGTGAGCAGCAGCCAGGTGTGTGAGCAGGTTCCAGGTGTGTGAGCTGCAGCCAGGTGTGTGAGCTGCAGCCAGGTGTGTGAGCAGGTTCCAGGTGTGTGAGCAGCAGTCAGATGTGTGAGCAGCAGCCAGGTGTGTGAGCAGGTTCCAGGTGTGAGCAGGTTGCAGGTGTGTGAGCAGGTTCCAGGTGTGTGAGCAGCAGCCAGGTGTGTGAGCAGGTTCCAGGTGTGTGAGCAGGTTCCAGGTGTGTGAGCAGCAGCCAGGTGTGTGAGCAGGTTCCAGGTGTGTGAGCAGGTTCCAGATGTGTGAGCAGGTTCCAGATGTGTGAGCAGGTTCCAGATGTGTGAGCAGGTTCCAGGTGTGTGAGCAGGTTCCAGGTGTGTGAGCAGGTTCCAGGTGTGTGAGCAGGTTCCAGGTGTGTGAGCAGCAGCCAGGTGTGTGAGCAGGTTCCAGGTGTGTGAGCAGCAGCCAGGTGTGTGAGCAGGTTCCAGGTGTGAGCAGGTTCCAGGTGTGAGCAGGTTCCAGGTGTGTGAGCAGGTTCCAGGTGTGTGAGCAGCAGCCAGGTGTGTGAGCAGGTTCCAGGTGTGAGCAGGTTCCAGGTGTGAGCAGGTTCCAGATGTGTGAGCAGGTTCCAGGTGTGTGAGCAGGTTCCAGGTGTGAGCAGGTTCCAGGTGTGAGCAGGTTCCAGGTGTGAGCAGGTTCCAGGTGTGTGAGCAGGTTCCAGGTGTGTGAGCAGCAGCCAGGTGTGTGAGCAGGTTCCAGGTGTGAGCAGGTTGCAGGTGTGTGAGCAGGTTCCAGGTGTGTGAGCAGCAGCCAGGTGTGTGAGCAGGTTCCAGGTGTGTGAGCAGGTTCCAGGTGTGTGAGCAGCAGCCAGGTACGTGAGCAGGTTCCAGGTGTGTGAGCAGGTTCCAGATGTGTGAGCAGGTTCCAGATGTGTGAGCAGGTTCCAGATGTGTGAGCAGGTTCCAGGTGTGTGAGCAGGTTCCAGGTGTGTGAGCAGGTTCCAGGTGTGTGAGCAGCAGCCAGGTGTGTGAGCAGGTTCCAGGTGTGAGCAGGTTCCAGGTGTGAGCAGGTTCCAGGTGTGTGAGCAGGTTCCAGGTGTGTGAGCAGCAGCCAGGTGTGTGAGCAGGTTCCAGGTGTGTGAGCAGGTTCCAGGTGTGTGAGCAGCAGCCAGGTGTGTGAGCAGCAGCCAGGTGTGTGAGCAGGTTCCAGGTGTGTGAGCAGGTTCCAGGTGTGTGAGCAGGTTCCAGGTGTGTGAGCAGGTTCCAGGTGTGTGAGCAGGTTCCAGGTGAGACTGGACGAAGTATTTGAACGTTTTTATCAGAAACATTTACTGCTGGAGCTGTAAAATACAAGCATTCAGAACAGATGTTATTGCGTATGCGTATGGTAATTAATACCAATAAAACTCCATTTTTATAAATTGTATATCGTTCATTAGTTCACCAGACTGTCAAACAAAGGCTGCGGTAAAAAACATATGGGGACCTCGTCCTTCCGTGATCAGGCAAGTTCGTCCCTCCAACCGGCACAGGTCCTCCAAGTAAAGACAAACACCAGTTCAACTGCGGAGTGTTTGTGCCGAGCGTGTTTTTAAAATGGACTCTACTCATTTTTTGATTATTCAGTGTAAACAGCAAATCATTGATGGAGTTTCTCTGAACAATAAAAAACAACGAGTCATATAACAACAGGTACACACACACACACACACACACACACAGGTGCGTCAGTGATGAATCATGCGGCTCAGGCAGAGTTTAACCTCAGTAAATACAATAAAGAAAAACTCTAATCTCTCCACTCAGAGCATAAATCCCCGCTGAGCTCTTCATCCTGAGGAGGAGGAGGAGGAGGAGGAGGAGGAGGAGGAGAGACCTGCCCCGCCCATCTGCAGAGAGGAGGAGGAAGAAATAAGGAAGAGGAGGTGAAATGAGAGGAAGAAGACCGTTGAGAGAAGAAGGAGGACAAGACAGACATGGAGGAGAAAGATGAAGATGAGGAGGAGGAGGACAGACAGACTTGATAAAACCTATCAGAGTTGTTGATTAGGCTGATCGGATCTGATCAGCTGAGTCAGTCACTTCCTGCAGCAGGAAACAGCTGTCGCTCTGTGATAAGAACAACATGGCCGCCGCTGACTGACACACACACACACACACACACACACACACACTTTTGTGTATGAAACGCGTTATACACTGTAAATAAAGTTTAGCATTGTTGTTATTTACACAGAGTTGAAACTTTGCTGTTATTCCTGCTTGTGTGTAAATAACAATTTCTCTGCTGCAAATAAAGAATTCGGCCGGGCGTCTGCGGCGCTTCGACCGACGTGACGAGGAACAAAAGTTAGAGACGCACAAACGAACACGGCAGCCGCGCCGCGCGAAGCGAAAGCCACCTGCACGCCGTCAGAGCTTTCATTACTGTTCTGAATAAAATTAAGGAGGGAAGAAGATTCAAGATGTTTTCAGCAACATCGACTCACTTTTAGACAAACGCACCTTAGAAAAGCTTCAAATACCTTAAGTATCCCAAAATCTACGCACACACCCTTAATTTAAACTCCTAAATCTCTGAGTTTAATCTCTCAGATTTCATTTCATTTACAGGATTAAAGGACGGGGTCCTTAAATAAACCTGTTTATTACCTGAGTTATTAACCCTTTAAGTCTCAGGGGGAAAATGTACTTCTTCAAACTGCAGATCTATCCCCGACGAGCAGGATTACTGGCATATGAAAGGAATATCTGCTGTGAATAGCAGGTTTTTATTGGAATATGTTCGGTAAAATTAGTGTTGTTAGAATGAACGTGTAGAACGATAATCCGACTAATCAAACTGTGGATTTAAAGCAGCACAAACTGACTCCAAGTGCCTGACTTCAACAGAACAGGGACAAGCAGAGGGGGAGGAAACACGGATTAAACACATGTTTAAGGAGGAAGAGCGTCTTTTTTCTTTGCTGTTTATGAAGCAAAGACTCCGGTCAAACCCCCGCTCAGCTTTTTGACTTCATAGAGGTCAAAGGTCGAAGGCCTTGAACGTGGATTGCTTACAGCAGTGTACTTTAGGGAACGTCTCCCAGTCGCTTCGCTTCGGGACAGTCTGACCAAACTCGACATAGCAACACGGGGGGACGCTGACAGGCTGCCGGGACTGACGGGGTTAAAACCCTCCGTGAGTTTAAAACCAGTGTCAGTCCTGAGAATGTCAGAGCAGACTGACATGTTTAAGGCTTCACACACACACACACACACACACACACACACACACACACACCCCTACGCACAGAGTAGGTGTGTGTGTGTGTGTGTGTGTTGATACGTATTGATCAGCAGGATCCTGCCTCCGTCTCCTCGGAGGATTTTTAACGTCGAGCTCAGAGATCAGAGCTGAACTTGTTAAAGGAAACGTCCTTATTTCACTGAATGTTGAACACTAGGAGGAAGATCTCTGTCTCACCTCACCTGTCTCACCTCACCTGCCTCACCTGCCTCACCTCACCTGCCTCACCTGTCTCACCTGTCTCGTCTCACCTGTCTCACCTCACCTGCCTCACCTGTCTCACCTGTCTCGTCTCACCTCACCTGTCTCACCTCACCTGTCCAACAGCGACCACATGTTCTGAGAGATCATTATTATTAGTACTATAGTATCTGACTCATCTGTATATTTTCTAACAGCACATTGTTTCTGCTTATGTTTTTATTTCGCACTTGCTTTGGCAGAGTCAGCATCTGTTTCCCGGCTGAAATGCTGAAGCTCCCTGACGCCGTCCTGGTTGAACCAGGTGGGTCTAATGGAAACTGTCCGGCTGCTGCTGTCGTCCCTGTTGTCTCTCTCTGTGTCACTCTTCCTCACTTCAGCGTCACCATGATTTATTTACTTTCCTCACACTGTCCTGCAGGACGTCTTCAGCTCTGTTAAAGCTTTTTGTAGTGCTGTGTGTGTGTGTGTGTGTGTGAATTTTTCTGCAGGTGGAAACAAGTCGATTTTTACAAACTTCCCTTTAAAGGAGCCGTCTGATATTTCACTGACCATAAAATGTCTCAGAGGGAAACACGAGCGTTTGTTTTATTATCACTGTTATTTAGGTGAGCTGATCCCGTAACGTTTGAGATCTGTCAAACAACATGCTGTACATTTTTTATTTCAGTTTAATCAGCAGCTGCAATGGCGGCACAACTCGGTCACACTGACATGATAAAAGCCTTAAAGTTATCATCCTTAAGGTTTTCAGGAAATCAAACCCCATTTTTGACTCTATTTATGGTTGGAATTAGTTTCTGCGATAGCCATTAATTACCTCTCTATATAGCAGCTTTCATTGTTAGTGGCGGAGTCTGCCGTTCCCGCTCTGGACTGAGATTACCTTTAAGGATGCAGCGTGCAACCCGGTGCTGCTGTTTGTAATGTGATCTGATGGATATCAGCCTCACTGTCTGCTGTTCACTCTCCTGCAGCTGTATAAGAGCTGGATTAGCTTGCTGCTAATGCTGCTAATTTATATCTGAGGTTAGCGTTGATCAAAAATGTGTCTACAAAACAGCAAGATTTCGTTGTTGTTGTTGTTGTTGTTGTTGTTGTTGTTGTTGTGTGCAGCGTGAAATCAGATGGAGGCTGGAATTATTATTATTATTATTATTATTATTATTCACTGACTGCTTTATTAAACCCTCCTGAGTTTGTTTGGCTGCACTGCAAACAGACACACCGGCTGCGCTAACGTTGACAAAGTAGCCGCTCGACCACTGTTCGATGTAGTATTAAACCACCTGCTGTTACCACGGAAACCACAGGTGTTGCCACATCAGCCAGGACTGAAATCGGAAGGACTGTAACTTTATTATCTCATCTCGAGGCTCTGTCTTGTTCAGGGGGCCTGTGTTTACTGAAGACGTTGACATCGGGAGCAGCCTGGGGTTCGGTGTCTTGCTCGGGGACGTGTGAACAGCAGGAGGTAAAACAACCAGCGCTGCCATTAACAGGTGACCCTTGCTCGCCTTGTCTCCGTGCACTGTGTGCAGAGACAACAAGGGGTTAACGGGGCTCAGCAGCTCTGGGTGAAATTCAGCGATGAAGATTTGGTGCATCAAGTAAATGAAAGCGTGTTTTTCTTGCAGCATTTCAGATTCTTTCAGTTCCAGAGGTGGGAGAAGCGCTCAGATCTTCTACTTCAGTAAAAGTAGTAACACCACAGCGCAGAAATGCGTAGCTTAGCATCACATCCTGTGTTTTGGCTAATTCGGCACCATAAACCACTGCCTCTAAAATCAGAAGCCCTCCAGCAATGTTTTTATCAGTTCCACTCAGCTGTGTCTGCATCAGCCAGCGATGGTGACGGACATTTTGCAGGACTGATAACAGCTAGGAATGCAAAAGTGTAACTGCACAACTGAATCATAAACCATAACTGTGTTGCTCCGTAGTAAGACATTACAGACATTACAGACATTACAGACAATGCAGTCTGACCGCTGATCCCCTGACTTTCATTGTTCTGAGCAGCGACGGAGGAAGTATAAGTACTAACACCACACTGTGAAAATACTTCAGTACGAGTAAAAGTCCTGCATTCAGAATCTTACCGAAGTAAAAGTACGAAAGTATCAGCATCAAAATGAACTTAAAGTACCGACAGTAAAAGTACTCGTTGTGTAGAATAGTATAGATGATGTTATTGGATCATAATTATTGCTGCATTAATGTGTTCATCACTTTACTGCTGCAGCTGCTGAAGGCGGAGCTACTTTTAACTCTTTATACTGCTTTTAACTAATACTGTTTATCATGTTTCTACTGTCTGTAACACTGTGTACTGTGTGTGTACTGTGTGTGTACTGTGTGTGTACTGTGTGTATACTGTGTGTGTACTGTGTGTACTGTACTGTGTGTGTACTGTGTGTACTGTGTGTGTACTGTGTGTGTACTGTGTGTGTACTGTGTGTACTGTATGCTGTAATGTGTGTGTACTACTGTGTACTGTGTACTGTGTGTATACTGTGTGTGTACTGTGTACTGTGTATACTGTGTGTATACTGTGTGTGTATACTGTACTGTGTGTGTACTGTGTGTACTGTGTGTGTACTGTGTGTGTACTGTGTGTGTACTGTGTGTATACTGTGTGTGTACTGTACTGTATGCTGTAATGTGTGTGTACTGTGTGTACTGTGTGTACTGTGTGTATACTGTGTGTGTACTGTGTGTGTACTGTGTGTACTGTGTGTATACTGTACTGTGTGTGTACTGTGTGTACTGTGTGTGTACTGTGTGTGTACTGTGTGTACTGTGTGTGTACTGTACTGTGTGTACTGTGTATACTGTGTGTATACTGTGTATGCTGTACTGTGTGTGTACTGTGTGTACTGTGTGTGTACTGTGTGACATCACCTCATGTTTCCTTGAGGCCACGCCTCCCTCCCGTCACACCCTGGGAGTGAGCTATCGGAGGGGCGGGGCTGTCAGGTGAGTCTCTGCAGAACCTCACAGGTCTGTTTCACCTCTGACATGTCAACAAACTAAAGAGAGAAGCTTGTCAGTCTGTTGGCCAACACTCACCGTCTTCTTCTTCTTCTTCTTCTTCTTCTTCTTCTTCTTCTTCTTCCAGAGGAAGATGCTGCAAGCGGTAAAACACTTTCCCAACGAGTAACGGCCAACCGCTGCACACACACACACACACACACACACACACACACCAGACGAGTATTTATAACCTGCAGCCGGACAGAGAATCAGATGAAATAAAGACAGCAGCGGTGTGTAAACTGTGTTGTTGTTGTTCGGAGCAGCAGGCAGATGGGCCCAGAGATTAGATCTGACCTCAGATCAGAGCCGCCGCTGTTATTTACGCTGCGGTGGGCCCCGGCTGCACGCTAGCGTAACAGCCAGACCTGCTGGAAGGACCGGGGGTGGGGGGGGGGACTGCAGGAGCTGATAGGAGCCCCCGCACTCCCCCCTCCTCCCCCGCGGCGTGGACGACCACAGGAAGCATGTGGGCCCTGCAGGAGCTGAACAACAGCAAAACACACTTCCTCTTTTCCGCGGTCACACACACACACACACACACACACCGTCTTACATAAGCAACGCTGCATAATACACTCTTTTCACTTTTAACCTCTTCAGTACTGATGGGTAGATCAGAGTGTTAAACTGTATTTATGGTCATAGATTTTCGTATCGACTACGGGAAAATAATATTATATAATAGATAATAATAATATCTAAATGACTGATGACTAAATATGCTCGTAGAAAAACTGCTACACATAAATATATATATAGAAATATGCTCATTTCTAACATTTAACAGCTGGACACAAGACGCCTCCGGCTTCACTGACGAGTCCATTTTCAGTGTGTTTGACCTGAGGTTTCATACTGGACCCTGATTGGCTCCAAACTAGTTGTGATGTCATAAATCCTGCAGGTACATCCAGGTGCGCATTCGTTCTGAAAACTGTGCACCGTTTCGCTACGGCTCCCGGGTTGAACGGCGTGCGGCGGGCTTTGAGGAACGTTTTCTCTCGGTGGGTGTGTCAGAGGTGTCAGCCAATCAGCGGCGACGAGTATATAAACACCGCCGTATTCAAAAGGCAGCGCAGTGCGCTTGCACACGCGACAGGGCGTTCGACGCAGCACGATTTCAGTTTAAATATGGGGGCTGAACGTCCCCTTCAGCAGATGAATGTGAAAACAAACTCTGTGTACCACGTTCAATCGATCCCCATTAAAAGGTTCTGCGTGTGAAGGCAGAATGTTCTGGTTTCCGTTTGTAGTCCCAGCTGTATCGACCAATCACGTTTCCCAAGCCCTGCCGCCTTCGGCCTCCTTCCAGTATCCGCCATATACAAGTAACAGCTCAAAATGTACAGCGTAGCCCCGCGCCCTTCACCCCGTCATACTGTATTCACCAGCATAGTACTGGTGAATGTGAATGTTTGTAAAACTAAGAGCTGAGGAAACTCTGCTCCTCCTGAAGCTGAATAAACTCTTTAACCCCCCCTCGGATCAGCTGGAGAACGCATCGTCGCGGAGCTGAAAACAGGCCGTTTCTCTGATACGTGGTTCTCGCAGGACGGCGACGCTGCAAACACGTGATGACCTCATAGACCATGATGCATTGCTGCAGGTTAAACTGCCCAACAGGATATAAAGCAGTTAAAATGAGCTCAGCCTGAAACATCTGCAGCAGTAAAACGCAACACACACATGAACGCAGCAGGAAGATGAATATATTAATATGAATATATCACGCCTCCTGGTGAAGCGTCATGTGACTCTGACACGCCTCCTGACGAAGCGTCGTGTGACTCTGACACGCCTCCTGACGAAGCGTCAGGTGACTCTGACACGCCTCCTGGCGAAGCGTCATGTGACTCTGACACGCCTCCTGACGAAGCGTCATGTGACTCTGACACGCCTCCTGGTGAAGCGTCATGTGACTCTGACACGCCTCCTGACGAAGCGTCGTGTGACTCTGACACGCCTCCTGGTGAAGCGTCATGTGACTCTGACACGCCTCCTGACGAAGCGTCGTGTGACTCTGTAACGTAAAACAGGTATAAAACAAATTGCAGGTTTAAATCATTAGTTTTACTAAACCAGTGTTTGATTCACATGTCTGCAGAACTCGGGGAATCTGGTTTAACTAGACTCTCTGTTTGCTCTCTGTTTGCTGTTCGTTGGTGGTCTGTTTCTGCTGAACTCGTCATTTCTCCGATGAGTGTTGCGTCTTTAAAACGGACTGAATTCACAGTCATCGTTTTTCTCAGTGACTCATCGCTGATAACATGACGAATATCTGCAGAAAGTGCCTGAAACTGAGCTTTAAAACGTCATTAAACATCGATGACTAAATGACAAAGTTAATGATCAGAAAACCTAAACGACAGAATAGGTCGTTTGCCAAAACCACACATATGACCGTTGGAGAGTACCGGCGACAGGCGTGCCGGACCTTCGTCGTCATGGTAACATCGCGTGACGTACGAATCGGTCGCAGTTCGGTTTGGTTTAGGCACCAAAACCACTTGGTTAGGTTTAGGAAAAGATCGTGTAAAATAAGTACGTTACGTACGTAAGTTAAGTTACATTACTGACTTAAGTACAATATTTCCCTCTGACATGTAGTGGAGTGGAAGTAGAAAGACTCAAGTAAAGTACAAGTACTTTACAGTTACATCACTGGAAGTATGTGACATCGCCTTTTTCCAACAGAGCCCCGCCCACTTCAAACCAGTGAAAAAGGCACATACGGAGTAAACACAACTGTTCACGACTCCATGAGAAAATCACGAAACTTCTTTAATTCTTTAATGAAACTTGGATTTGTGTGTGAAAGCTTCTGTCACATCCCTTCTGCACGTATGCCTGCTCCTGCTGACGCTGGCAAAGAGGTGAAGGGCAGCAGTACACAGATAACCAGCCACACCTGCGGGCCCTTTACAGCCTCTAATGAAGCTCAGTGCGTGAGTCGGGGCTGTGGGAGGAAGCCCACACAGACAACAGGAGAGCATGTGAACACACATACTTGCATAATGTTGAGAATATGTTTCCGTTCTTGTTTGAAAGAAAGCCTCTTATTTTCAGTGCATTCAGCAGAATGTCTGCAGAGTTTCAACCAACAGCGTGAAACTGAATTAGAGCTGTTTTTTTTTAAAGTGGTCAATAAATGTCAAGCTGAATCACTCAACACAAACCTCGTTTAAAACAGCTTCGGCATACCTTAATCATACCATCATGTATCCGTTTCCAGTCCTCATGCTAAGCTAAGCTAACCGCGTACTGAACACACAGACATGACATTAATATCCGACTGATCATCTCATTCAGAAAGAAAGAGCATTTCCCAAAATGTTGAACGTTTCCTTTAATACAGACTGAGACTTTCTTAAATGCAACAGTTCCAGTAACTAAATGTGAGGTTGATTTAAAGGCATAAGCAGCATTTAGGGCTTCGCTGTTGTCTGGTTGAGGGCAGATGAAGTTGTTTTACCCCTTAATTCAGTGTATATTTTCCCTTAATCTCTAAATGAGAAGTTTAACAGGCTTTGAAAATAAAAACGTTCTGTTCTCTGCTGGATGTAAAGTCTGACTGACTCTGGATGTGAGAGACGCTCAAACAGAGACAAACAAAAAAGGTTTTTAATTTCAGTTTTGAGGAGAGAGTTTCCAGACGGCGATGAGAGCTGCATCATCAGTCTCACGGCTTCGTCCGTCTCCGTCTTCAAGTCTTTGTTTAACGAAGAGACGGCGTCCGTCTGTGTTTGTCCGTCCAGTAAACACAGGCCTTTTGTTTTCCTGCTGCGGACACTTAAGAGGAGGTTTGTCCTGCAGTTGGACTTCGGGGAAGTTATTTTCTGGTTTGTTTTGGAGGGCTTGTAAATAGTTTGTGATTTGTGGCGAGCCGAGCCGTCAGCTCCTCGTTGGGAGCAGAGAGGAGGTTTTTCCCAGCTGTCTCCATCTGTCCCCCCTCCGTCACTCTCTCCTCTTTCACATCAAAACACATCACTCCTCTGCTGCATGTAAACTCAGCTGCAGCGCGGCGCTGAGCCTCGGGCCGCAGGTTTGATCCCTGCTTCGGACTGAAGGCTCCCGGAGAGACCCGCAGAGTCCTGGAGAGTCCTGGACCTGCTGGAGGAAGCTTTAAGCTCTGTGGGACGGCTGTAAGAGACGAGAGAAATGAGAATGGACAGTTACTGTTACAGTAAACCAAAGTTATTATAGTTAAAGGTCGTGTTTGTTTCTCTCATGCAAAGATGAGAGATCAGCTGACCGCAGCAGGGCTGCGTACTGTCTGAAACATACAGTCATACCAATACCTGGGACATGGGACATGTTCACAAGTTTTAACACCTTTTTATTTGTTTTTACGAAAAAATAAACTGTTCAGTGCATCAGTGTCTTTTTACTCTCTTTACTTACAGGCTTATAGATCTGCAGAGTCGGAGGAGTTAATGGTTCCTGCAGTCAAAGTCTCAACTGAGCTGAAGATAAAGATTACGCTTAATTAATAAAATGTCAAACCTTTGCAGGTTTGAAAGTCACCTGCACATCGTTGTGACAGTTTGAAGTTTCAAACTCTCTTAAAGCTCCAGTGTGAACGTTCAGGAGGATCTATCTGCAGAAATGTGTGTTTCCATCAGTGTTTGATCACCTGGAAATAAGACTCGCCGTGTTTTCGTCACCTTAGAATCAGCCTTTATATCTGCAGAGGGAGCGGGTCCCCTTCCACGGAGGCCGCCATGTTGCACCGCCACGTTTCTACAGGAGCCCAGAACGGACAAACCAGATCACCGGCTCTACAGAGGGCCGTTCGCGTTTTTTGTGAGTTTCGCGGCCGCCGTAGTTTCTCCTACGCAGAAGGGGAGGGCGAGGCGAGCGGCGTTCAAATGTTTGCAAACTGCACAAACTGTCGTGAATCTCTCGTTTCAGAATCGGAATCAGAAATACTTTATTGATCCTCGAGGGGAAACTCTTTAAATAGAAAGAGCAACAGGCAGCATGCACGTTGGCACTTGCGCACGATGAACGTCTCCTGTCAACTTAAGGTGCTCTCGTCCACCATTAATAAGTAACTTAACTCATTTTAAGGAGGTACTGAGTCAGTTAACGAGATGGACACCAGGGGAGCGTGAATGTGATGACGAGAGGATTTTAATATTTCTTGTATAAAGTGGAATTTCTGCTTCAGTGGTTATTTCATCCTGATGGTGGCGCTGGTGGAAAGGAGGATTCATCCTCTGGGGAGCAGGAATAAACCAGAGAGGGTTGCGGGAAAACCTGATCTTTAGTTGTTGTGATGTTGTCTGGACGACAAGCTGCTAGTGGAACGGGAATATGTGGAGTCGCGTCTTCTACAACTGTTTCCTCTCCGTCCGCTGCCGCTGCTGTGGATGAATGACAGTCATTAGCGTCATGTCAGCGCGGAGTCCAGAGGAGGCCGTTCACAGGAAGCTCCCCCGCATCGCATTCCTCACAGCGGGGCTGTCGTCCTGACTGATGGTGCCCTGATGATCTGCTGATACCACCACCCGTTTCTTCTCCTCCGTCAGCCTCTGAATCTGCCTCGCTGGACGGAGACTGGGGGAGAAAATCTGACCGGAAAATCTGAGAGTTATCGTTTTTTAATATTTACGGTTTGAAGGGAGTCTTTTACTGTTTCATTTCTTCCTGTGGTGAAGTCTGTGATTCCCAGTGGGTCTCGATTGATCAACGGTCAAAGGATTAAAACATCCGCTGTTGCTTTATTCCACTGTTACGCTGCTGGATAAAAAAATCAAAGAAGCAAAGTCTAGACGAGAATTTAGTTGTGATTCCACTTTTATTTTCCAGTAATTAATAAATGGGCCATCTGTTGACGGGGTCAGACCCACTGTGGTGATGTAAGACTTTCTGTTGTTGCTCTGAGTGGCTTTGCTGAGCTGTGGGGAAGTTGAAACTGTTCTGCAGTGTGTGTGTGTGTGTGTGTGTGTGTGTGTGTGTGTGTAGATAAATTGTGATTGTCAGCTGTACTTGAGAAATATTCGATGATTGTTCTGTTTGTTAGTGTGTGTTCTCTGAATGTTCTTTTCACCCTGTGCACACCTGAGTAGATGTTAGTCTGAGGAGGTTAAATGCCAGTCACTGGTCTGTGGTCAGTCCTGATCCAGTACCGTATTGGAAGATATATAAATGCAATAATAAAAATATAATTTAAATATCACCCTTTTTCTAATTTCACTAGTTTTGTGCAGTTCCTCTTCTGGCCGCCAGTGGCAGCACTGACACCGTAAGACACATGTAGCAACGCAGCTTTGCTTTATGGCCGTCATAAAAACCAAAACTATCTGCAGCGACAGATACAACTAGAGAGAAGTGACTGCAAACACACTGAAACCGAGCCTTTAAACACAGGTAATATTCTGACACAACAGCCGTGGTAAAGAATCTGCTCTGCAAAGCAGCAGGATGCTCCTTTAACACTGGACGGTCAGTGTGTCTGCAGTGTCTCTGTGGTCCGTGTGGACGCTGTTGTGAAAGTGGACCAAAGTTGACTGAATCTCTGCTGAGAGAAACTACAATGAATTTATTCAGGAAATGCCAGCTCTCCTCGGGGGGCCAGCGCCGAGCGCCGAGCTGCCCAGATGCTGACACCGGACTCTGAGAAACACGGGAGACAGAAATATTCACAACACCGCAATTATCTCCGAGCCAAACGCCATCGCTGCTGCTGCTGCTGCTGCTGCGGCTGCACGGAGGAGACGACCGCTTCGCTGCGCTGAAGCTTGTTTATTTACCTGCCTTCGAACACACAGAGAAATAGTGTTTACAGTGTGGTTTGTTTTAACCCCCTAAAGGTGCCAGGTGGGTGGAGCTTAACCCACAGGTCAATAAAAGCGAGCTAGTCGATGTTTTCCACGACTGTGTTTGAGTGAACTGACTAAACTGAATCGCCATCGTCACTGAATGAATCAGTGGAGCTCCTCGCTGAATCACAGTTACCTCCTCCTGAAAAGCTTTTTAAGACGGCGAAACAATCATGATGGGAAAACTCTGTCGTAACGAACAGGCTGCAGAGTTGAGGCTAGTTTTGTACTGAACTGAACGTGACAGCTTGAAAACACACCGAACGTACTACTGAAGTCTGAAGTCGAAGTGATGCGTCCGCTTACTGTTGTACGAACTGACGTGAGCGGTGATGCCATCGTTTAGTTCAGGATAAAAAGTGAACAAATTACAGAATCGCTTACTATAAATCTTTGGACTGAACGAAGTGATTCGAATCAACAGAGAGATTTGTGATTTCCACCTTTAAGATCTTCGTAAGTTCAGATAAGTTTCAAACTAGTACTTTTCTAAATTCAGTTGTTCGCTCCATTTAAACTCCACCCACAGAATAAATCAACAGATCAAATCAAATTAACAGAAGATTCAAAAGAGGAAATCTGGGAAATGAAGTGCAGAAACAATACAGAGCTGCGATAAAGAAACACAGTTTAAAAAAACATAATTACAGACGGGTGACAAATGACAGGAGAAGCAGCAGGAAGTGTGTCGGCGTGGAGTCCGGCCTCCACGAGCCTCCAGAGCAGCTTCAGGGCTGCTGGAGTCTGAGCAGCTCTGCTGGAGGACGAGCGCCTCCTCCACCAGCTGCTCCCTCAGTTATACATCCAGCCTTTATTAAGCAGCTCGTCTCTGAGGTCAGACACACCTGAGCGCAGCAGGTAGAGACACCAGCTGAAGGACAGACGGCAGCAGAGACAGACGTCCCCACGTAGATCTGAAGGTTTATATTCTATCATCTGGTCTGATGGAGACGCTGCTGCAGAGCGCTGTCTGACACCTGAGGCCTTCCACAGGTGCAACGCTGGGCCGAAACCTTCCACAGGTGTGACGCTGGGCCGAGGTCAGGTGACTGATCCTCACTGAAACCTTCCACAGGTGCAACGCTGGGCCGAGGTCAGGTGACTGATCCTCACCGAAACCTTCCACAGGTGTGACGCTGGGCGAGGTCAGGTGACTGATCCTCACCGAAACCTTCCACAGGTGCGCTGGGCCGAGGTCAGGTGACTGATCCTCACCGAAACCTTCCACAGGTGCGACGCTGGGCCGAGGTCAGGTGACTGATCCTCACCGAAACCTTCCACAGGTGCGACGCTGGGCTGAAACCTTCCACAGGTGTGACGCTGGGCCGAGGTCAGGTGACTGATCCTCACCGAAACCTTCCACAGGTGCAACGCTGGGCCGAGGTCAGGTGACTGATCCTCACCGAAACCTTCCACAGGTGCGACGCTGGGCCGAGGTCAGGTGACTGATCCTCACCGAAACCTTCCACAGGTGCAACGCTGGGCCGAGGTCAGGTGACTGATCCTCACTGAAACCTTCCACAGGTGTGACGCTGGGCTGAAACCTTCCACAGGTGCGACGCTGGGCCGAGGTCAGGTGACTGATCCTCACCAAACGGCTCAGGGAGCGCTGCTGCACCGAGGTCAGCTGACGTGTTTCTCCACTTTTATTCAGGGGGTTTTTCATTTGGCCCCGTCTGCATAAAAAGACTAAAATGGCTCCCTGAGAGGCTGCAGTGCTCAGACTGATGGAGCCACCAACTGAAGCTTGTTTATTTACCTGCCTTGAACACACAGAGAAATAGTGTTTACAGTGTGGTTTGTTTTAACCCCTAAAGGTGCCAGGTGGGTGGAGCTTAACCCACAGGTCAATAAAAGCGAGCTAGTCGATGTTTTCCACGACTGTGTTTGAGTGAACTGACTAAACTGAATCGCCATCGTCACTGAATGAATCAGTGGAGCTCCTCGCTGAATCACAGTTACCTCCTCCTGAAAAGCTTTTTAAGACGGCGAAACAATCATGATGGGAAAACTCTGTCGTAACGAACAGGCTGCAGAGTTGAGGCTAGTTTTGTACTGAACTGAACGTGACAGCTTGAAAACACACCGAACGTACTACTGAAGTCTGAAGTCGAAGTGATGCGTCCGCTTACTGTTGTACGAACTGACGTGAGCGGTGATGCCATCGTTTAGTTCAGGATAAAAAGTGAACAAATTACAGAATCGCTTACTATAAATCTTTGGACTGAACGAAGTGATTCGAATCAACAGAGAGATTTGTGATTTCCACCTTTAAGATCTTCGTAAGTTCAGATAAGTTTCAAACTAGTACTTTTCTAAATTCAGTTGTTCGCTCCATTTAAACTCCACCCACAGAATAAATCAACAGATCAAATCAAATTAACAGAAGATTCAAAAGAGGAAATCTGGGAAATGAAGTGCAGAAACAATACAGAGCTGCGATAAAGAAACACAGTTTAAAAAAACATAATTACAGACGGGTGACAAATGACAGGAGAAGCAGCAGGAAGTGTGTCGGCGTGGAGTCCGGCCTCCACGAGCCTCCAGAGCAGCTTCAGGGCTGCTGGAGTCTGAGCAGCTCTGCTGGAGGACGAGCGCCTCCTCCACCAGCTGCTCCCTCAGTTATACATCCAGCCTTTATTAAGCAGCTCGTCTCTGAGGTCAGACACACCTGCGCAGCAGGTAGAGACACCAGCTGAAGGACAGACGGCAGCAGAGACAGACGTCCCCACGCAGATCTGAAGGTTTATATTCTATCATCTGGTCTGATGGAGACGCTGCTGCAGAGCGCTGTCTGACACCTGAGGCCTTCCACAGGTGCAACGCTGGGCCGAAACCTTCCACAGGTGTGACGCTGGGCCGAGGTCAGGTGACTGATCCTCACTGAAACCTTCCACAGGTGCAACGCTGGGCCGAGGTCAGGTGACTGATCCTCACCGAAACCTTCCACAGGTGTGACGCTGGGCGAAACCTTCCACAGGTGCGGCTGGGCCGAGGTCAGGTGACTGATCCTCACCGAAACCTTCCACAGGTGCAACGCTGGGCCGAGGTCAGGTGACTGATCCTCACCGAAACCTTCCACAGGTGCGACGCTGGGCCGAAACCTTCCACAGGTGTGACGCTGGGCCGAGGTCAGGTGACTGATCCTCACCGAAACCTTCCACAGGTGCAACGCTGGGCCGAGGTCAGGTGACTGATCCTCACCGAAACCTTCCACAGGTGCGACGCTGGGCCGAGGTCAGGTGACTGATCCTCACCGAAACCTTCCACAGGTGCGACGCTGGGCCGAGGTCAGGTGACTGATCCTCACTGAAACCTTCCACAGGTGTGACGCTGGGCTGAAACCTTCCACAGGTGCGACGCTGGGCCGAGGTCAGGTGACTGATCCTCACCAAACGGCTCAGGGAGCGCTGCTGCACCGAGGTCAGCTGACGTGTTTCTCCACTTTTATTCAGGGGGTTTTTCATTTGGCCCCGTCTGCATAAAAAGACTAAAATGGCTCCCTGAGAGGCTGCAGTGCTCAGACTGATGGAGCCACCAACTGACATCAGCACCTTTTTAGAGGTTTTGTTACTGAAAACAATAAAAAAGTTTAGACAGAAGTGTGGAGGGAGTGAAGAAGAGAGGTGGAGGAAGGAGGAAGAAGACTCTTGAGATGAAGAGGCTGGAATCTCAAGAGCTTTCTGCAAGTTGATCCTGTTATACAAGATACACTGAGAGAGGAAGGAGAGGAGGGAGAGGAAGGAGAGGAGGAGGAAGGAGAGGAGGGAGAGGAAGGAGAGGAGGAGAGGAGGAGAGGAGGAGAGGAAGGAGAGGAGGAGAGGAGGAGAGGAGGAGAGGAAGGAGAGGAGGAGAGGAAGGAGAGGAGGAGAGGAGGGAGAGGAAGGAGAGGAAGGAGAGGAGGGAGAGGAGGAGAGGAGGAGAGGAGGAGAGGAGAGGAGGAGGAAGGAGAGGAGGAGAGGAGGAGAGGAAGGAGAGGAAGGAGAGAGGAGGAGAGGAAGGAGAGGAGGAGAGGAGGAGAGGAGGAGAGGAAGGAGAGAGAGGAGAGAGGAGGAGAGGAAGGAGAGGAAGGAGAGGAGGAGAGGAAGGAGAGGAGGAGAGGAGGAGAGGAGGAGAGGAAGGAGGAGGAGAGGAGGAGAGGAAGGAGAGGAAGGAGGAGGAGAGAGGAAGGAGAGGAGGAGAGAGGAGAGGAAGGAGAGGAGGAGAGGAGGGAGAGGAAGGAGAGGAAGGAGAGGAAGGAGAGGAGGAGAGGAGGAGAGGAAGGAGAGAGGAAGGAGAGGAAGGAGAGGAGGGAGAGGAGGGAGAGGAGGGAGAGGAGGGAGAGGAGGGAGAGGAAGGAGAGGAAGGAGAGGAGGGAGAGGAAGGAGAGGAGGAGAGGAGGAGAGGAAGGAGAGGAGGAGAGGAGGGAGAGGAGGAGAGGAGAGGAGGAGAGGAAGGAGAGGAAGGAGAGGAAGGAGAGGAGGGAGAGGAAGGAGAGGAAGGAGAGGAGGGAGAGGAAGGAGAGGAGGAGAGGAGGAGAGGAAGGAGAGGAGGGAGAGGAAGGAGAGGAAGGAGAGGAGGGAGAGGAAGGAGAGGAGGAGAGGAGGAGAGGAAGGAGAGGAGGGAGAGGAAGGAGAGGAAGGAGAGGAGGGAGAGGAGGGAGGAAAGATCATGGAGACAGATGATGAAGCTGGAAAGAGGAAGAGAGAGTTTAGAAAGGTCCCACTGACGGAGGGATGAAGGATGTTGAGGAGGAGAAGCAGGCGGGAAAGTGTGAGATGAATTCAATCCACGTTTCCACGTTGCTGCTGGACGTCTTCCTGCGGGGCGATTCCTTCCCACGCCGTCTTCAGCATCTTCAGCGCTGATCGACACAAAATAGATAGAAGAAGAATCAGACTTTTATTACATTAATTTCCGTGATTTTGATGAATGTTCCGACCCGGACTGAGTCTGAGCGTGAAGTCCTTCCCGAGTTTTAGGTAACAACTAACTAGTTTCAAACTAGAGATTTACTAAATCAGGTTGCACCATTAAAACTTAAAGCTGGAGGGACTTTTACATTCGAGCCGAACGAGTTCACACAGTGCTGGTTAACCCTGTCACCGCCAGGTGAAGCTCTCTGTATTCGCAGTATACGGAGCTTCTAAATCCGCTGTCTGTGGCGACAGTTTGTGTTAATATGCTTTGGCGACGCTGCATCGTATGCAGTCGCGCCAGCAAAGCCACTTGAATTGAAACTGAACGGAGTTGACGCAACTCTCTCTCTCTACACGGCTCTGGAGCGACCGCAGCGACGCAGTGGCCTGCAGCAGCCGGGAGGAAAACCTAAGAAGCTCCAAGACAAGCGTCCGACGCTGCAGATAAAACAGAAACTCGGCGTTCAGAGGAAGGATTGCTGTCAAAAAAAGAAAGCGATCGACGGCGAGGACAAACACGGATAACCATTGGTGTAGCTTTAGCTTTTCCTTGCTGGACAGCTGAGAGACGGACTGAGGACACAGACGTCCCGTTACTGCTCTGGACAGGTTAATAAAATATCTGCAGTCGGCTGCGCAGCTGTTACATTCACTCTACCTAATAATTATTGTCTCGGAAACTTCTCTGTATTTCTGTCACTGTTTCTGATCACGAGCCTGGAGCTCGCTGCAGGCCAACATCATCAGCAGGCGGCGACAGCGTCGGTGTAGTTACTCTGACTGCCTGAAGGGGGAGACAGAGTGCGAACGCCTGCTTTAAGTGAGTACAGTTACAGTATGTACAAATGTAATTTAAAATCTTCCAGACTGACGTCGCTATCAAACAGCATTTATTTATTTAAGTTTCAGGTCAGAGACGTCGACAGAACTCCAGATCACCTCTTTTACTCTAAACGGCTCAGATGTTAGCATGCTAACGTTAGCTTTATCACCTGGTTCAGTTAGCTACACAACAGATTAGCATCAGTTAGCTAACAACAGCTCCACCTGCAGTTAGCGGCTGTAGATATTTAGCAGCAACTAATCTGTACGTAAGAACTAGTCTGTGAGCTGCAGCCTGTTTTAATGCAGTGACGATCGAACTCAGTGTGAACAGCTGCTGACACCGACTCCCGAGGACGAACCCTTTAGATTTAATGACTCTATGATCTTTCCTCTAGCGCCACCGTCAGGACAAACTTTACATTATTAGCTCCACTACTGGTGAGACATAATAAATCACCCGGACGTTGCTCATTACTGCTAAAATCTTCTAAAAGTGCTAAGTGTATGAAACAAAAACTGTATGGAAGTGAAGAACAGGAACAGATTGTTGATGTTGGTTAAATGTTTCATCAGCAGGCAGATCTCACGTCTTGTTTCAGCTCCATTTATTAATGTGTAAATATGAAAATGAGAACCAGGTTGATGGAAGAAATGATCCATTGTTGTTGGTTAAAGTCCAACATGTGGAGCTGACATGGAGTTTAAACCAGAGAGGAGGATTTATGTTGCACACACACACACACACACACACACGCACACACACACACACACACACACTCGCACACACACACACACACACACACACACACACACACACACACACACACACACACACACATATATACACACACACACACTGCTGAGAAAACATGTGTGTGTGTTCTGTCAGTCCTAACAGTTGAATTGGAGTAATTACTGTAAATCACTAAATCCCACCTGGGAGGAGAAAGTCTGAGAGGGAGGAGGAGGAGGAGGATGAGGAGGAAGAGGAGGAGGAGGAGGAGGAGGAGGAGGAGGAGGAGAGGAGAGGAGGAGGAGGGAGGAGGAAGAGGAGGAGGAGGAGGAAGAGGAGGAGGAGGAGAGGGAGGAGGAGGAGGAGGAGGAGGAGGAGGAGGAGGAGGAGGAGGAGGAGGAGGAAGAGGAGGAGGAGGAGAGGGAGGAGGAGGAGAAAGTCTGAGGAGGAGGAGGAAGAGGAAGAGGTTGAGGAGGAGTAAAATAGAAAGAAAAGGGAGGAAGACAGGAGGGGGAGGATGAGGATGAGGAAGAGGAGGAGGAGGAGGAGGAGGAGGGGGAGTCATGAGAGAGAGGAACAACAGCAGGAGGAGGAGGAGGAGGAGGAGGAGGAGGAGGAGGAGGAGGAGGAGGAGAGGGAGGAGGAGGAGGAAGAGGAGGAGGAGGAGAGGGAGGAGGAGGAGAGGAGGAGGAGGAGGAGAGGGAGGAGGAGGAGGAGGAGGAGGAGGAGGAGGAAGAGGAGGAGGAGGAGAGGGAGGAGGAGGAGAAAGTCTGAGGAGGAGGAGGAAGAGGAAGAGGTTGAGGAGGAGTAAAATAGAAAGAAAAGGGAGGAAGACAGGAGGGGGAGGATGAGGATGAGGAGGAGGAGGAGGAGGGGGAGTCATGAGAGAGAGGAACAACAGCAGGAGGAGGAGGAGGAGGAGGAGGAGGAGGAGGAGGAGTAAAATAGAAAGAAAAGGGAGGAAGACAGGAGGGGGAGGAGGTATGTATTCAGAACCAAAACCATTTCGCACTTTATGAAGAAGAAACAGCATATTTGATAATTATATCTGAGAACTGTAGAGATGTTTGTTAACCTGAGTTACGAACATTAAATGAACTGCAGATCTGACCTGTAGTCAGTAAAGGACCAAAGTCCAGACTACTGATGATGACTGATGATAAAAGTATTCTTTGAGTGTGCAGACTTTGTTTCAGATAAAAAGCTAGGGCCTTGTGAGCTAGCAGCCGGTGGAGGGGTCAGTCCTGCCAGCAGAGGAACCCTGTATATCCCCTTGTACCACGCCGTTTCCTCTCATTAAATATTCAACATAACAAATGAGCAACAATAATAATAATATATATATATATAATATATATTTATATATATATAAATATATATAAATATAATAATATAACTGCGACTCAGCGTTGACTTTTCAGTATTTAAGCATGGGCAGCGTCTTTCCTGAACGTTCACATTAGAGGAGCTGTAGGCGACATTCACTGCCGCTAAATGTCGCACTGCAGCACCAGCTTTCATTTTACCTTGGAGATCATCGTCAAACACACTTCATTCAAGCTGGACAGAAACAAATAAAACTCACTAAAACCGCCTGTTAGTAACACGCGCTAACACGCGCTAACACGTGCTAACACGCTCTAACGCGTGCTAACACGCTCTAACACGCGCTAACACGCGCTAACACGCTCTAACACGCTCTAACACGCGCTAACGCGCTCTAACACGCTCTAACGCGCGCTAACACACACTAACACGCACTAACACACTCTAACGCGCTCTAACACGCTCTAACGCGCGCTAACACGCACTAACACGCTCTAACACGCTCTAACACGCACTAACACGAACTAACACGCTCTAACACGCTCTAACACGCTCTAACACGCGCTAACACGCACTAACGCGCTCTAACGCGCGCTAACGCGCACTAACGCGCTCTAACGCGCGCTAACACGCTTAACGCTAACGCGCGCACTAACGCGCTTCTAACGCGCCTAACACGCCTAACACGCGCCAACACGCCTAACACGCTTAACACGCGCTAACGCGCTCTAACACGCCTAACGCGCCCTAACACACACTAACACGCACTAACACACTCTAACGCGCTCTAACACGCTCTAACGCGCGCTAACACGCACTAACACGCTCTAACACGCTCTAACACGCACTAACACGAACTAACACGCTCTAACACGCTCTAACACGCTCTAACACGCGCTAACACGCACTAACGCGCTCTAACGCGCGCTAACGCGCACTAACGCGCTCTAACACGCGCTAACACGCGCTAACGCGCACTAACGCGCTCTAACGCGCTCTAACACGCTCTAACGCGAGCTAACGCGCTCTAACGCGCTCTAACGCGCGCTAACGCGCTCTAACGCGCGCTGACGCGCACTAACGCGCACTAACGTGCTCTAACGCGCGCTAACACGCACTTACACGCTCTAACACGCACTAACGCGCTCTAACGCGAGCTAACGCGCGCTAACGCGCTCTAACGCGAGCTAACGCGCTCTAACGCGCGCTAACGCGCGCTAACGCGCTCTAACGCGCGCTAACACGCACTAACGCGCACTAACGCGCTCTAACGCGCACTAACACGCTCTAACGCGCGCTAACACGCTCTAACGCGAGCTAACGCGCTCTAACGCGCACTAACACGCGCTAACACGCTCTAACACGCTCTAACGCGCACTAACGCGAACTAACGAGCGCTAACGCCGCACTAACACGTACTAACACGTACGAACGTGCATGCGTGGATTCCTTTAACATGGCTGCAGCAGTGACGCAGGTTCACACCTTGTTCGAACAGTAAAGAAAGTCATGATGCGAGTCAGCGGCGTTCAGGGGCTTCTGACGCAGGAGGATTTATCCACCTGTCAGCTGCGATGAATCGTGTCTTTGGTCACGATGGCAGAGAAAATGGACTGAAATTCGACAAGCAGAGGTAGAAGAGAAAATAAAATCTGAATCTGAAGGCTGGTGTTTGAGCGTGAGGCTTTTCCTCGCTGCGGCGGGAAGCGTGTGGCGTTGCGACAGATGTTGCGGTCGCTCTTTCGAGGGACATTTTGTATTTTCTCAAGGGGACGGGTGCTGCCGGTCCGCCGCGTGCAGTTTGACGTTATGCAACCAGAACTTTTTAGTAACGCTGGCAGAAGTGGATACTGAGCTGTGACCCTTTGACAGTGACGGGCGTTTCCCAGCATGCCATGAGAACACACAGAGGCGAGCAGGTTGACTCACGCTGGTTTACATCATCGCACACACACTTCCTGATTTAGATCCTGTGTATCGCGATCGGACTGAATGATATGTGTCATCTGATGTTTAGGAATATGCTTAATTCTGTCTTGTTGGTTTCTTTTTACAATTGATTAATAATTAATAGTCTCAGTTGTTAGTTCACTGAGTCCAAAGTGACACGAAGCTGCCGTCAGTCCTGAACTCACACTGATTCATTATTTTGTGCTCTGTAACATAATAACATAGATTCCTGTTGGCTTATGATTTCAATTCAGGTGATTTTGTGTGTAAAAAGCTGCTTTTTCGTCGCTCGTTTGGATTTGAGAGTTCGGTTCAGCTGAACTCTCTGAACGTGGAAGCACTGCACAGTTTCTTTTTCAGAAGAAATGACTGTTTATAATACATTATACACACACACACACACACACACAGCGTTACAAACTGCATTTTATTATAGCTATGAGGGCGTGGGATGTGAGAGCTGATTACAGAACCAATCAGCGACGTCTGCTGAAACTACGAGCTCCGAACAGCCTCGTAACTGACAAATCAGTAAAGATTTACTCAGAGTAACTTTCACGCAAATCAAACCACCTTTCTGACGTCACAGAAGGCGACTTATTTACAGAAGCATCATAACTAACAAAGAACAGCGGCTCAGTGAACTCTTTACAGCCGCCGACACCCGCACGCAGAACGGGACACTAACACGCGCTCATGCATGCAGCTTTGACCGCTACAACCACACGTAGGGAGGAGCTCGAGCAGCGCGGGGCGCCGACAGGGTTAAAGGATTATATTCATCCTCGGCCCCCGACTCGCTGCCGGCCTGGATTAAATCTAGCTTTGGGTTTTAATTACAGGAACCCAGAGGGAATGTTTTACAGACATGACAGCTGGCAAACCTTCGTATTTCAGGGTTACAGGAGGAGACAGACACCGTGACGACGCGATGCACTCACTCGGTTACCGTAGAGTCAAAGTCACAGCAGAGTCTGGGCCGAGATCTGAACAGCCGCTCGCTCTTCGTAAAGGTGACGGTTCAAACAGCAACGTCGAGTCAACTTCCCTTTATGTTCGAAAACACTGTCTGGGGAGAAGGGGAACTTACGGAAGGAAGGAGGAAGGAGAGGAGGAAGTGTGAGTGACGGAAACAGAGACAACTGGTACCAAGACGACGAACCACAGCATGACAGTTACCTCACACACACACACACACACACATATACACACACACACATACACACACACACACACACACACACACCTATACACACACACATACCTATACACACACACACACACACACACACACACATACATATACACCTATATAGACACACATATATAGACATATACACACACTATATATACACACACACCTATACACACACACACATACACATATACACACACATAATTTATATATATATATATACATATACACATATATATACACACACACATATACATATATACACACACATACACACACACACACCTATACACACACACACACACACCTATACAGACACACACACACACCTATACAGACACACACACCTATACACACACACACACACACCTATACACACACACACACACCTATACACACACACACATATACACACACACACACACACACACACTATACACACACACACACACACCTATACACACACACACATACAGACACACACACCTATACACACACACACACACACCCATATCATCAGCACTGAAATGTCTTCTTCTTCTTCTTCTTCTTCTTCTTCTTCTTCTTCTTCCTGCTGAACCTCGAGCTGCTTCCCTGGACTCCAGTCAGATTTCTTTGGTTTGAATCCTCTGAACTTTATTTAAAGTTATAGTTGGAGATCCCGAAGTTTCCAAGGATCCGAACTGTGTCACGAAGAGTTATGAAATGTGTAAAATGATGCAGCATTTCCCTCTGATGAAAGTAATGCAGCTATGAAAGCGTTCAGTCGGCGGTTTGAATATTTCACTCGGTGGACACAGTAAATACAGTGAGTGCAGGAAATCACTGCGGGAACATTTACGGGGAAACACTCGCGTTAAAGAGGTTTTAACACACTACGTTACATGTTGGCACTGTGTAAATGTCTTCTATATGTTTCTTCTCACGTTCGGACTCAAACCAGCAACGCGTCGGTGCGTCTCTCAGCACCGTCTCACTTCCTGTCTGCGGCGCTCAGCTGCAAGCCCATTGGTTCCTGCTGAAGATCTTTAAAAACACAGATCTGTAGTTTCCTGTTTAAAAAGGCTCAGTAGTTTCCTCAAACAGCTGCTCGCTGTAGTTTCTATCAGACCAACAGGAGGAAACAGAGCGTCTGTTGGGGACTATTTCCAGCGGCGGATGGATCCACATGTGGGGCTGTAGTGAGTGTTTGGGGCAGCAGGACGGTGTGTGTGGGGCGGAGTCAGAATAAACTACAGTGTGTGTGTTCGTGGTGATGAAGGAACATGTCGCCCGGGGCAACAGAGCGGCTCGCTGATGTGTTTTAACAGTTTCTGGACGACGACGGAGGAAGAAGATCCATCAGCTGTGACTCACACACACACACACACACACACACACACACACACACACCTGTTAGCAGAGACGTTCATGACGGTTTGAGTCTGAACGTGTTGACGAGAAGGAAGATATAGAAAATATAGAGTTACAGTTTAACTTACTTTAACTACAGAGGCACATAACTCCTCCAGGTCCCAGCAGCTCCAAAACACACCATCATTCCTCACACGTCAACTTTTAATTAAAGAGATTTCTGGATCCCACAAACGTCCCCTCAGGATCTGGAATCAGCTCCCAGTTTCTGTTGGTTCTGGCTGGAAATGATAATTGGCAAATGGCAAAAGTCCCAGATCGACTCTGAACTGCCTGAAATCCACGAAAACCTGTTAAAGACAATAACAAAGACTTTCACCGAGTCAGAAAGCGAATTCATGTAGACGTTTCAACAGAGATCGTAGTAGTTGTTTGTTTAATGCATGTTCACAGTAACACGATGACATGTTTTTATTTTTTTATATTTTCTATCAATCGCTTTTTATATTTTTAATTTCAAATGATATTACAGCTTATGGGAATGAAACGTGTCTCTTCTGTGCTAGGTGTCTGTCTGTCTGTCTGTCTGCTGTTTAATATAACTAATGTAATGAATTCATTTACAATTTAATACCTTTTAAATGTGTAATTCAAACTTCACCAAATCGCATGAATTTACTAAAGTGAAAAGCTGAGATGGTGGTTGCAGAAATATGCTAAGCTAGTTAGCTTTAGCAGGAGTTTAGCTGCATTGGATTTATATTCGGTTATGTGGAAAAACAAACAGAATTACCAGTTCTGTTTAAATTGATAGCTTCTATCTGTCTAGTTCTCTGTTTCTCTCTAACTGATAGATACCGAATCATATCATATATTTTTAAAATAGTATGGTATATTATCGTACAGGATCTGTAGTCTCACCATCTCACCTGCATCAAATATCAAATCATTATCTTCCTGATACTCGTCATCTGCAGAGCACCACACGGTCAACCAGCTGATATTTTTGTTTGTTTGTACATTTGTTGTAGTTGTCCAGTATAAGATCATGTGTTGTCCTGACGCATACTGGCTAACCTGAGAAACAACGACTCAGCTAAAACAGTGTTTTTTCCACAGACTCTGGTGTACAAGCAGTGCTCTGCGGCTAAAACTGTGTTTTTTTCCACAGACTCTGGTGTGGCAGCAGTGCTCTGCGGCTAAAACTGGGTTTTTTTCCACAGAATCTGGTGTGGCAGCAGTGCTCTGCGGCTAAAACGGTGTTTTTTTCCACAGACTCTGGTGTGGCAGCAGTGCTCTGCGGCTAAAACTGTGTTTTTTTCCACAGACTCTGGTGTGGCAGCAGTGCTCTGCGGCTAAAACTGTGTTTTTTTCCACAGAATCTGGTGTGGCAGCAGTGCTCTGCGGCTAAAACAGTGTTTTTTTCCACAGACTCTGGTGTGGCAGCAGTGCTCTGCGGCTAAAACAGTGTTTTTTCCACAGACTCTGGTGTACAAGCAGTGCTCTGCGGCTAAAACTGTGTTTTTTTCCACAGACTCTGGTGTACAAGCAGTGCTCTGCGGCTAAAACTGTGTTTTTTCCACAGACTCTGGTGTGGCAGCAGTGCTCTGCGGCTAAAACTGTGTTTTTTTCCACAGACTCTGGTGTACAAGCAGTGCTCTGCGGCTAAAACTGTGTTTTTTTCCACAGACTCTGGTGTGGCAGCAGTGCTCATGGCTAAAACTGTGTTTTTTTCCACAGACTCTGGTGTGGCAGCAGTGCTCTGCGGCTAAAACTGTGTTTTTTTCCACAGAATCTGGTGTGGCAGCAGTGCTCTGCGGCTAAAACAGTGTTTTTTTCCACAGACTCTGGTGTGGCAGCAGTGCTCTGCGGCTAAAACAGTGTTTTTTCCACAGACTCTGGTGTACAAGCAGTGCTCTGCGGCTAAAACTGTGTTTTTTTCCACAGACTCTGGTGTACAAGCAGTGCTCTGCGGCTAAAACAGTGTTTTTTCCACAGACTCTGGTGTACAAGCAGTGCTCTGCGGCTAAAACTGTGTTTTTTTCCACAGACTCTGGTGTGGCAGCAGTGCTCTGCGGCTAAAACAGTGTTTTTTCCACAGACTCTGGTGTGGCAGCAGTGCTCTGCGGCTAAAACAGTGTTTTTTCCACAGACTCTGGTGTGGCAGCAGTGCTCTGCGGCTAAAACTGTGTTTTTTCCCACAGACTCTGGTGTGGCAGCAGTGCTCTGCGGTTGGATGAGTGTTCTTAGTGTTGTTTAACGTAAAGGATGTTCAGATGTCAGGAGGCGGAGGCGGTCAGGAGGCTTTCACAAGTGTGTAAATGTGAGATTGAAGCAATGGAGACACCGCTGTGAGTCCGAGGACACAGAGTCCGAGCTGCAGAGGATGTTGGTTCATCATCAGAGAGAAGAAGAAGAAGAACACTGTGTGATGGAGGAGAGAGTGAGTGAAGATTCAGGGAAGGAAACCCCAGTTCGTCCCTCTGATGTAATCTTAGGTATTACATTTAGACGTTTGCACAATGATCACATCCTGTTCACAGAAATATCCCCCTTAAAGAGTAATGTACACCAAATTCAGTTGTTTAACTCAGTAAAAGCGGCCATGTGTCTCACTGTTCGTTGTAGCAGCAGATTTTTGTTCTCTTACAGACAAAATCCAGGAATTACGTCCTCTAGACCAAAAAAATAACAATCTGTAAACATCTGACGTGTTGTACTCCGTTACATAACGTCACATGACTGCAGAACCAAAAGTCAGATTAGTTCTGTCATTAGAATGATTTCAGGGTGACTTTCCAGAAAATGCTCAAGTGAAAATGTGAATTAATGCAGGTAAGATTAGTGGACTCTCGTCGTCACGGTAACAATAAGAACCAGGCGGTCATGTTAACTGTTGGCAGGAAACAGGAAGTGAACAGCTGGTGTTAAAGGCTGATGTTTTGTTGACCCATCCATCCAGCCCGACCTCTTTAACAACGTCACCTGACCTCCTGCTTTACTCCCGACACTCGAGAGCCCAAACTCCTGCGGCCACTGGGGGGCGCTGTCGCTGTCTGCTTTGGGGCGCGTAAAAGGCTTCTGAGCTTATTAAAATAAACTGCAGCGATGCAGCGTTTGGTCGAAAAGACGTAGCTCAACACTGGAAATGTTCTGAAAATAGCTGCACTACCCCAACTCTGTTTCCATGGCAGGTAAAAGACACTTGACACTCCACCTGTCCACCTGTCCACACACGTGCAGTGAACCCCAGGACAGACTGCTGGGTGAGGTCATGTCGTGGCCTCCCTTTCATTCGACAGACATTTGCTTAATAACGCTAGAGCACGAGACGCAAACGAAACGCTGCTCCGTAGCGCCACGGGTGGTCGAAAACGCCACACGATGTCTTTAAGAAACACTTTTCCTTAAATATACATGAAAGTTAAAGCTTGATTTCTGAACTCTCAAACTGTCTCTGTTCCTTCAGCCAATCCGGAGACCGTGGCTAACTTCCTGCAGTACATCTTCAAAGGCCTCGCACAGCAGCGGTCTACCTGCACAGGTGTCGTGTTTGGCCGATTAGGCTAACACCTCTGTGTGCTTTAACTCTGCTGGACGAACATGCACAACTTACACCTTTTTATCAGTGCATGGACTTCAGTGACCTCAGGTAGCTTCAGCCTGAGCAGAGGTCTGAACACCTGTGGGGGGGCCGCAGGGCCTCAAATGAAATGCTCAATGGAACATAAATCAGGGGAGAGTTCAATTTTAAGAGTCTGACAGCAGTTTCACATCACCGGCCTGCAGGAGGTCAGTGAGAGCGCTGGTTCAGGGGGGCCAGGGAGAATGAATCACTGGCAACATATATACACCACCTGTGGCTACTTCGCTGGGCAGGTATCAAATACGCAGCGCTGGGAACGCTGGGAGAGTTGTGCATTCCCAGCAAGTAGACAGAGCCGGTGGGTAGTTCAGGCGTCCTGGGATTGTTTGGTGGCAGCAGTAGCTCAGCTGGCAGTTCCCTGTCTCCGGTTCGGACCGCGGTACGGCGCGTGGACTCCTGAGCAAGGCACCAAACCCCTACCTGGTCGGGACGCCGTGTGTGTATTTCGGGTGTATGTGTGTGTGTAAAAAATAGTAAAGAAAGTAATTCTTCTTCTTCTTGTGGAGTATTCCCAGCGCGTACACAGAGCCGAAGGGTAGTTCAGGAGGCCTGTACAGTGACTCGTAGCTGATTGCATCAGTCATTTGTTGGGTTTAATGCAGCGTGACTGCTGTTCGGGTCGTTTCTTCGTGATTGTAGCTTTGTTTTGTCTGCTGTGTGTTGGAGCCACGTAATAATAACAAATGCATCACATGACAGCCAATAAGGAAGCAAAGGCCGAGCACACAGAGACTACATACCTAAACATCAACACTTAGAAAACGTGTCCAGTTTGTCTCCAGATTATAAAACCGCAGACTGAGGAGGAGGGAGGAGCAGGGAGGAGGGCGAAGGGTGAGTCACAGTGTAACGGCTGCTCCTCACCCCTCTCCCCCACTGAGGAGGCCTCCTGGAGAAAGGAGAAGCGAAAAGGGCTGACAGACAAAAGCAGGCTTCTCCTCTTCTTCCTGTTTGTGTCATTTTAGGACAAACTCCAAAAAGTCACCAGTGGGCCTTCACACGCACACGCACGCACGCACACGCGCTCAGAGTGACGAGGTCAAAGGTCACAGCACACCGTCGGCCTGAGGCCCGCGCTGCCGTCACTCCTGTGGAAATGGAACGACTTGCGAGTCGAAGACAGGGACCCCGGTTCTGATGGGGGGGTTAGACTTACTCTCTGCGAACAAAGTCTTGTTACCGCGCCGCCGCAGCTCGCGGCCACGAGCTTTACTCCCTTCGTCTTACCTCTCAGGCGTCGCACAGGCCGCGCCTCTGATTGGTGGAGTTGGAACCTGCAGCCTGAGAGGAAACTGTATTCTCCCAGAAGGTGCGTGAACTGAACATGAAGCAGACACACGGCAGTAAGGAAGAAGTATGAGGTCGTTACATGACTAATTTCACCTTATATTGTACTTTAGATCCCGGACTTTATTGTTCTAATATGTTATACGGTTTTATTAAGTGATACGCTATATTATATTTCTATATTAATCATATTGTGTATTATTCTCTGCTGTTGCAGTAGATGGTGTCATATTACTCCTGTGTGCTCACGGACTGATCACACCACTGAGTACTGCAGTGTTAGCTGGAGTATTTGTACTGCTTGCCCTGAAACGCGACAGAATCAGCATTGTGATTTATTTAGTAAACTGAACTTCCAGCACTGAAAAGCTTTGTGCAACGATGTGGAAATGCTCCTTCGTATATCTTATATATTGCACATTGCAGGTTGAATGATTGACATGTATGTTTGAATCTAGCGCTTGTTGTGTTTGTCTTCGCTGCAGTAGCTGTCTTAGTGTCCGTCCTGCGCAGAGACTGCAGATGGAAATGAGCTAGCAGCTGAATCTGGTTCAGTGCGAGGTTAACGTCTCTGTACACAGATACCCTCACAGATAAATGGAACAAACTCAACAGTTGTTGCTATATATATATATATATATATATATATATATATATATATATATATATATATATATATATATATATATATGTACCACCGAACATAACTGAAGTGGCTGATATCAAGAAGTCCCACCGATGGCTAGAGCGGGCTGGATTGAAGGACAGCACAGAGGCACTCATCATGGCTGCACAGGAGCAGGCCCTGAGCACCAGAGCAATAGAGGCCCAGATCTACCACACCAGACAAGACCCGAGGTGTAGGCTGTGCAAAGAGGCCCCTGAGACAGTCCAGCACATAACTGCAGGGTGTAAGATGCTGGCAGGAAAAGCATACATGGAGCGCCATAACCAAGTGGCTGGCATAGTGTACAGGAACATCTGCACTGAGTATGGACTGGAAACCCCGAGGTCACAGTGGGAAACACCTCCAAAGGTGGTAGAGAACGACCGAGCCAAGATCCTGTGGGACTTCCAGATCCAGACTGACAGAACGGTGATGGCGAACCAGCCTGACATCGTGGTGGTGGACAAACAGCAGAGGAAAGCCGTCGTGGTTGACGTGGCGATACCAAGCGATGGCAACATCAGGAGAAAGGAACATGAGAAACTAGAGAAGTACCAAGGGCTCAGAGAAGAGCTGGAGAAGGCCTGGAAGGTGGAGGCGACAGCGGTGCCCGTGGTCATCGGGGCACTCGGGGCAGCGACCCCCAAACTGGAGGAGTGGCTACAGCAGATCCCTGGAAGACCACCAGACATCTCGGTCCAGAAGAGCGCAGGACTGGGAACAGATACTGCACAGAACCCTCAAGCTCCCAGGCCTCTGGTAGAGGACCCGAGCTCGAAGGATGAGACCACCATGGAGGGTGAAGGACCAAGTTTATTTTTGATATATATATATATATATATATATATATATATATATATGTATATAATGTATGTAACCAACCAAATCTATGCTGAATTAATAATAATATCGTGGAATTAATAAAAAGGTCTGGCAGCCAGACTTGTTGAATTAGTAGTTATTAGGACTGAAACTGTTTCTAAAGTACACGTAGACGTTCTCCATTACAAGATTCATTCCTGCATTACGAAATATATTTCAATAAGCAGTAAAATGTCCTCAGGAATCCGCAGTCGACTCAGACAGTCAGAAGGAAAGCCGAGGAAAGAGGGAGGCGCAGAGAAAAACACTGCAGCAGAGAGAGAAAAGGAGTCGAGCGAACAGATCTCAGATCTGCAGAGACTCAGGTGAACCAAGTCCCTTCTCTGCAGTACAACTGTGAGCTACTTTACTTCAGTATTTCCACTTTCCGCTGCTTTCTACTTCTACTCTGCGACTTCTCAGAGGGACACGCCGTACTCTCTACTTCTGCTTACATTTATTTCATAACTTTAGTTACTTTGCACATTCAAATTATAAATAACAAATATGATCAACTAATCAATGAGGACGTGTTTTATGTTATAAAGAGTTCGGTCTGGACCCGCTCTGTAGGAAAAGTGCACTGAGATAACTTCTGTTATGAACTGCCGCTGTATTATCATTATTATTATCATTATTATCGGTTAAGATAAAACTTTATTGATCGAGGGGAACTGAACTGGAGAAATGTGTCATAAGAAGAAGAAGAAGGCAGTTTATCAGGATTCAGGATATCAGGATCAGCACAAAGACTGAAAGCAGAGGAAACCTTTAGCCTAGCTTAGCACAAAGACTGAAAGCAGAGGAAACCTTTAGCCTAGCTTAGCACAAAGACTGAAAGCAGAGGAAACCTTTAGCCTAGCTTAGCACAAAGACTGAAAGCAGAGGAAACTTTTAGCCTAGCTTAGCACAAAGACTGAAAGCAGAGGAAACCTTTAGCCTAGCTTAGCACAATGACTGAAAGCAGAGGAAACTTTTAGCCTAGCTTAGCACAAAGACTGAAAGCAGAGGAAACCTTTAGCCTAGCTTAGCACAAAGACTGAAAGCAGAGGAAACCTTTAGCCTAGCTTAGCACAATGACTGAAAGCAGAGGAAACCTTTAGCCTAGCTTAGCACAAAGACTGAAAGCAGAGGAAACCTTTAGCCTAGCTTAGCACAAAGACTGAAAGCAGAGGAAACCTTTAGCCTAGCTTAGCACAAAGACTGAAAGCAGAGGAAACCTTTAGCCTAGCTTAGCACAAAGACTGAAAGCAGAGGAAACCTTTAGCCTAGCTTAGCACAAAGACTGAAAGCAGAGGAAACCTTTAGCCTAGCTTAGCACAAAGACTGAAAGCAGAGGAAACCTTTAGCCTAGCTTAGCACAAAGACTGAAAGCAGAGGAAACTTTTAGCCTAGCTTAGCACAAAGACTGAAAGCAGAGGAAACCTTTAGCCTAGCTTAGCACAAAGACTGAAAGCAGAGGAAACCTTTAGCCTAGCTTAGCACAAAGACTGAAAGCAGAGGAAACTTTTAGCCTAGCTTAGCACAAAGACTGAAAGCAGAGGAAACCTTTAGCCTAGCTTAGCACAAAGACTGAAAGCAGAGGAAACCTTTAGCCTAGCTTAGCACAAAGACTGAAAGCAGAGGAAACCTTTAGCCTAGCTGCATCAAAAGAGAGTGAAATCCACCTAACATCAACGCCTGTCTGTCTGATTTACATGCTGTAGATAAAGCATGTTAAATGCTCTTCATTTACAGTCATTTATATTAAACTAGCCAATAACACATTAGAATGAAAGTGGTCTTCGTGGCTTCTACAAGCGTAACAAAAGAAGAAAAACGTTTCATATTATTAAAGCGCTAACCCTGGAAATTATATTTAGCTTAATCATCCAGCTGTTGTATTTACATCTTTACCCACAAATCACTAAATGAAATATAATAAAAATCAAATAAATGTAGCAAGCAAAAACTAAATGTATTGAAAACTAGTTATGGGAACCTTTGCTGCCTCAGCTTTCATCAGTGTCCAGTGTGTTTATATTATTATATAATAAAAGTTCCCGTTGTAACCTGTAAATCTGTATTTAACACATCTGCAACTCTCCAGTGGCTGAATCTGTCATGACGCTTACAATCGAACTTTTAACCTACCTGTTTCAGCTGGAGCGAAGTCAGCAGAGCGACCAGTAGGCCGGGGGTCAGAGGTCACAGCGAGGACGACCCTCACATATTTCAGAGCGTCGCTAACGGGAAGACGAGTGAGTGCTAACAGGTCAGATAATGTTTCTCCTGACGGCTGCAGCCCCGAGCGTCGACCATCATCGACCATCAGAGCTGATTACCGTGACCTGAACTCCGGCACAGCAGATTTCTCTCGCTGTTGAATGTGACAACAGCAATTTAAAGGTGCAACCTGTAAAATACGGCCCTTTAAAAACATCCAGCGGCAGCCGTAAGAAGCCACAACATCGGCTTCTCCTGCTCACAAACATCCATATAAAAATAAATATAGATTTACAAAAAAGTTCAATTACAAATCTGGAAAAACTATAAAGGTTTAGACTATAAAATCAGACCATTTGTAGCAAAAACACTCAGCAGTTGAACTGTTTATTATATATTTTAAGTTAGGTTCTCGTCAGCCGATTAAAGCATAAAGTAAAACTTGTCAGTTTTTCTTATTTATTGTTACAGATAAACCTCAATTACTCTCGACAGCACATGCAGCTCCGCTTATTACTATTATTTATTACATAATTAGTGACATTGTATTTATACTGTACTTCACCATCAACCAGTAAACCCACTTGGTACTCGACACTTAGTTTATCTTATACTTATACCGACAGGATACTTAACTTATTTCTGACCTGTTTATAGTGTATCATATCGTTTTCTCCTGTGTGCGCTGACGTAAAGACGAGCTGCTGGAACAAAGAGTTTCCCTTCGGGGATCAATAACGTGTTTCTGATTCTGATCCTGATAATGAAGTGTGAGTCAACGCACGCTAATAAAACACAGTGTTGGACCAGCTGTTGGAGGTTCTTCTACTTCTACTATATATTGTACTTCACTGCATTCATCTGACAGGTTTAGTCACTAGTTACTTTACAAATTAAGACTTTTGCACAGAAAACATGAACGTCTCGTAAAATGAGACGTTTTTCTGTGATTGTGGAGGTGGGTGTGGGTGGCTGTAAGCTGCAGAGGGACAGGTGGGGGAGTTGCTCAGGTGAGCAGCATCAAGGAGGGATAATGGGCACGGCTGAACCCGGTTAACTAATTATTCTCTCCTTAAATACAGCAGCAGGCTGGACGAGGAGGGAGAAGAAAGAGCGTATGGACAGAAAAGAAAGCAAGAACAACCAAAAATAAAGAACCTACACTGAACCCTGGTGTCGGCGTGGTATCTCAGGGCCAAGAGGAACTCTGGGTAGCACGGTTACGCTACAGTGATCAGATTGGTCTTTTATTGGCATTTGTTTTGTAAGATGTAACAACAGGATAAAGAAAAAACGTTACTCCTGAAACGAGTAACGACGCCGTACACAGTCGGCGTCGGAAAGAAAACCAGAAATAGCCGTCCCACTTGAGTTTCCTGGGCGTCACATGTCCTCGACGTGGAAAATGATAGCGTGTTTGCTGGGGATCAGTATTTCTGGAGGTTAGCAGTATGTTGGACCAGACTTTGTTCTAATCAAAAGCTGGGTCCAGGTCCGGGACATTGGCCCTCCACGCAGTGTCTGCTGCCAGGGGTCTCTAAGAACGCAGTGAGATAAACCAGCAGAGTTTGGAAAGCAGGCGTCCCGTGCCTCTACTGCTGTACGAACTCTGTTGCAGCGGGTGCGGTGCGAGAGCGCTCTGGCACGGAGCTCGGCCGGCCTTCAGAGCCGATCTCAACTGCGAATGAAAGAAAAAAGAGAAACGCGGTAAATCAAAGTGAGTACATAGATCCTGGAAGGAGAGCAGGCCCCCGTCTCCTTAAATAAATCCCCGTGTGCGAACCCCTTTCTCTCTCCAAGGCTCGCCACCAACCGACAGCCCGGTGTTATTACGCGCTGGGGAGCACGAGTTGCGTGCCACGCTGAGCAATGGGCACGCTGCGACACAAAGGGCCTCGGCAGCAGAGAGGACACGCTCTCCCCGAGCGGGCCCGCGCCTCACGCTCAAGCCATGTTAATCGGACTCTACCACCAAGGCCACGTGCCCCTCTCTCCCCGCGCAGTCCAGCGCTTGGCGATTAAAAAAAAGTTGTCTGTAGCTTACTCCAGCTCCGGGTTGGTGGGGGGAGGAGGTGGCGTTGAGCTGAAGAAAGGAACTCTGGGTAGGAGGTTTACCTTGATCATCGACAACCCCGCCTCAGCCCTCTCGCGATGGCAGAAGGGGGCTAGCAGTTCTTGCCTGTGAGCGCCACAGCTGGATTATTATTTAATGCCCTGACGCCTTCGCTGCGTCCGATGAAAGGACTGCAGCCGGAGGAATCAATCTCTGACAGCCTCCTTACGTCATCGGAGGCCAGCCTTTGTTTTATCGCTGGGCACTAGTCTCGCCGTGGGAACCTGAAGGCGCTGACCAACTCTTTGTTGTACATCTTTACCCACTGAACTCCGGCGTGCGCCCACGAGCCGCCGTCGCACCGTCGCTCGTTTAAAACGATGCAATCGCACTGTATGAAAAAGTTAACGAAGCAGTGACGACCAGCTACAATGACAGCTCTGACGCGATAATCCAGCCCCGCTTTATACGATCCCAGACCGGCCGCCGTTGCCACGGCAACAAGCTTCGGTCATCGGCGTTTTTCACGAGGAAGCGTTTGTTTAGCGCTCGGTTCAGAATGGTGTTCGTGTGTGTTTCTGCTGTTTACATTCCTGCTGGAGTTTGATTTATGCAAACATGTAACCAGCCAAACATGTTCCTCCCTCTGTTTGCCTCCGTCTGTCACACACACACACACACACACTCACACACACACACACACACACACACACTCACACACACACACACACACACACACACACGCACACACACACACACACACACACACACACACACACACACACACACACCACACACACACACACACACTCACACACACACACACACACACTCACACACACACTCACACACACACACTCACACACACACACACGCGCGGTCGTGTTTCCATCGCTTCAGAGGACATTACACTGACTTACATTCCTCTCCTGGAACCGAACCCCGACCTTAAAACAAGTCTTCACCCGAAACTTAAATGATTTACGTTTTGTCCCCAAAAGGAAGGCGAGTCCCCACAACATGAGTAATACACACGCTCACACACACACACACACTTTGTGTATCACACTGTTACTAACATCACACAGTGACTGTTATCACATGCTGACTGTTACACTGCAGAAATGGCTGCATGGCAACTGTTGACTGACATCAACCACAAATGTCCGGCGTTGGTTTGCAGAGACCAGACGTGTGCGCGTGTCCGTGCGCGTGTTATTGTTTGGAATAAACACCTCACAGATACAGTGCCACGTTTTCTGCAGTTAAATCTGAAACTTCTTTGCCCCTTAATGTGGTGACGGCACAGTAACGAGCATTATGTAACCGCGGGTATCTAACCCTTCTGCTGACTCATCAGAACCACGAAACTGAAAAATAAATCTCAGACATACACGAACACGAACGGGCTGATAGCGTAGCATCGCGTTTCAGACGCTGTAGATATCGTTATTAGCGTAGCATCGTGTTTTAGACGCTGTAGATATCGTTATTAGCGTAGCATCCTGTAGATGTCGTTATTAGCGTAGCATCCTGTAGATATCGTTATTAGCGTAGCATCGCGTTTCAGACGCTGTAGATGTTGTTATTAGCGTAGCATCGTGTTTCAGACGCTGTAGATATCGTTATTAGCGTAGCATCGTGTTTCAGACGCTGTAGATATCGTTATTAGCGTAGCGTCGTGTTTCAGACGCTGTAGATGTTGTTATTAGCGTAGCATCGTGTTTCAGACGCTGTAGATATCGTTATTAGCGTAGCATCCTGTAGATATCGTTATTAGCGTAGCATCGCGTTTCAGACGCTGTAGATATTGTTATTAGCGTAGCATCCTGTAGATGTCGTTATTAGCGTAGCATCCTGTAGATATCGTTATTAGCGTAGCATCGTGTTTCAGACGCTGTAGATATCGTTATTAGCGTAGCGTCGTGTTTCAGACGCTGTAGATGTTGTTATTAGCGTAGCATCGTGTTTCAGACACTGTAGATATCGTTATTAGCGTAGCATCCTGTAGATGTCGTTATTAGCGTAGCATCGTGTTTCAGACGCTGTAGATATCGTTATTAGCGTAGCATCGTGTTTCAGACGCTGTAGATGTCGTTATTAGCGTAGCGTCGTGTTTCAGACGCTGTAGATGTTGTTATTAGCGTAGCATCCTGTAGATGTCGTTGTTAGCGTAGCATCCTGTAGATGTCGTTGTTAGCGTAGCATCCTGTAGATGTCGTTATTAGCGTAGCATCCTGTAGATGTCGTTATTAGCGTAGCATCGTGTTTCAGACGCTGTAGATGTCGTTATTAGCGTAGCGTCGTGTTTCAGACGCTGTAGATGTTGTTATTAGCGTAGCATCCTGTAGATGTCGTTTTTAGCGTAGCATCCTGTAGATGTCGTTGTTAGCGTAGCATCCTGTAGTTGTCGTTGTTAGCGTAGCATCGTGTTTCAGACGCTGTAGATATCGTTATTAGCGTAGCATCGTGTTTCAGACACTGTAGATATCGTTATTAGCGTAGCATCCTGTAGATGTCGTTATTAGCGTAGCATCGTGTTTCAGACGCTGTAGATATCGTTATTAGCGTAGCATCGTGTTTCAGACACTGTAGATATCGTTATTAGCGTAGCATCCTGTAGATGTCGTTATTAGCGTAGCATCGTGTTTCAGACGCTGTAGATATCGTTATTAGCGTAGCATCGTGTTTCAGACGCTGTAGATGTCGTTATTAGCGTAGCGTCGTGTTTCAGACGCTGTAGATGTTGTTATTAGCGTAGCATCCTGTAGATGTCGTTGTTAGCGTAGCATCCTGTAGATGTCGTTTTAGCGTAGCATCCTGTAGATGTCGTTTTAGCGTAGCATCCTGTAGATGTCGTTAGCGTAGCATCCTGTAGTTGTCCGTATAATATAAGTGAAAAGTTAAGCCAGAGTAAAGTCTGTATTAATGCAGCGGTGACGCTCAGGTAACCTGTGGACTCTCGCTCTCTGCGTCTCATTTTTCCCATTCAGCCTATTTTTTAGTCGGTTTTGGACAATTTCAAATAATTTGCTCTGTTCATTCGTGTTGAGCAGCTCCTCTAAACTTTTAGCCGAGGTGACGTTTAACATATGACATTTTCATACTTGAACGCCACAGAATAATTCATCCACAAGCACCTGAACAGAAAACATTTTCATCAGAGATTATTTAAAGAGGAAAAATGATATTTCCACCGTGTTTCACGCTTCCCGCTTTAATGTCTGTCCGTTCTGTTATTTTTTCGGGTCTGAAAAAGGAGAATTTTACTTTGAAACTAGCTCCCTCTGATCTCTAACTTCACCTCTGACTTCCACCTCGTCGTCCCGCCATCAGCAGAACGGCATGATGGGAAAACAGGCGCCGACATCCAACTGGTGGTTTTTGGTCATCAGAGAGAAGCCGCAGAATCCCACAGACAGTTAGTCAGCGAGGAGCCTGGACTCCATTCCCAAACACCAGCGTGACCTCCGCGGTGCAGATTCCCAGCCTCCCTCCTGTTTCCACTGCTGCTCACCAGGTTTAATAAGATGCAATCCGATTGGTTGGGAAGCAGCAATTATTAAAAACACCAGTGTGCGGAGGGAGGTTCGACTCAGCGATCGTGGCAGCCATACTTGTGGTTTGTGGAGGAGAGAGAAGTGATGAGAAATGAAGATAATTAATAAAAGAGCTGCTTGTCATTCTGTTTGTTTCGTTTGTTCTCTTTGTTCTCTGCTGGAGCGTTTCAATTTCGTCTCACCACTCGTCCAAAGGGTTTTTTTTTTAATAATCGTTAATGTAAAGTCTGATTGTCTCGGAGGACTTCACAGCGACATGTTATGAAAGCAATAAATGAAAACCACAAAGAATGAGAGCGACGCAAATCAGAAGTGCATCTATAGGCTTTAATGAAACTCTGAGTGTTTTAAAGTCATTCGTCAAAAACGACATGAAAACATGTCAAATACAATTACATGATGCGGATTATTAGAGTGTGAAAACAGGTTTTTGAGAGTGAAAACACAAAAAATACAGAGATAACTCATGTTGCATTTAGGTGCTCGTAGAAAAATCTGACGTCTGGCATGTTGACAGGTTGATTTTCTGCACAGGGAAGCCTTTTTTCTCAAAAACATAAAGTAGCTCCGCAGCACAACACTGAGTCAGTGTGTTTCATGTGGTATCGAAAGCTCAACTTCACCGCGCTGCTGTTCGTAAATATCCGTAAAATCCGTAAAAAATAAATGCAACCAAATTCCACTGTTGGATTTATCATCACGTTTGTATATGTATTTGCACAGGAAGCATTTTAAAAGAAACAAAACAAATAACATTATGTTACTTAACTTGAACTTGGAAATATATTTGTAGAATGCAACTTTTTTGAATGTGCAAACGGGAAAATGTATTTATTTAATCTATGGTGCCATAGATTGTTTTATTACATTTTGAAGGACACTTTTACGGGTGTGGACTTCGGGCGAGCGTCGGCAGCCAAAATCAGACCGGTGTACTGCTGCTGATCCGTTTCATCTGCGAGGGTTGGACTGAGCGACCCACATACAGAAGTCCACCTGCATTTTTGTGACTTTAAAGCTCCAATCTGCAGTCGATGCAAAGCGAACCTTTGTCTCTATTTCTGCCTCAGTTTCGGTACAGAGAACAAACAGGACCGCTCTCAGCATCAGAGACTCAGGTCAGCCTGCGGTTCCCTCTGTCACTTCCTGTCACACTGACCTCGCTGCCCAGTCATGAGGCTCATATACATTGTGTGTGCGCGTGAGTGTGTTTCTATTGATATCATCCAGTTGTAAAGGTCAGACAGTCTGTCAGACTGTTTCCATTACTTCTTCTATCTCACCAAATACACACTTTGTTCACACTATCTGTGTTAAGACTGAAGGACTGTCTGTGGATAAAGGTAAACGGGAACGTTTATAGTCTTAACACTGATGTGAGCTCTTCAGTCCTGTTTCCAATCTGACCGGCTGCTTATTAACTGTGCTGACCTTTGACTGGCTCAGACAACCTGCTGAGGTCAAAGGTCAGCTATTTGAATGGTTAAACCCTCCTTTGGATGGCGATTAGCTTCGGTCCTCTGGTAGAAGTTTAAACCTCAGTCTGCTGCTCCAACAGGTTCACGTAAAGACTCCTTTTATTCTGAATTCACCAGTTATGAAGCTGCTGTTCAGCGTTTCTAAAAACCTTTTTATCCACCGGTCCAGCCCTTATGTGCTGTTCGTTTTAAGTCATGTAGAGAACCTGCACAACATTCGCGAACCTTAACACGAACCTTTTATCCTGAATCCTAAAATCAAGCCTTCAAAATTGAACATAGAGCTTATTCAACACTGTGTAGATTCAAGAAAATGATTCAGACTATATGAGAAATGCGCAGCATGACTGTGATGAGGCTGGCACATGTTATGGCTTTGCCCTGGCGCGAAGAGGTTCTGGATGGATTTAACTGATTGCACGTCATCAACGTCAAATGTGAAGATTCCTTACTGTCCACCCATATGTTTACTCAGAAAATAACTTGAGAATGTAAAGCAAAAGCAAACACTGCGCCTTGTTTCATCTGGATTTCTGGCAGTAAAACAGACTTAATGAACTTAATGAACCGGAAAATACTGCAAAAGGGATTGTTATAGTTTGGATAATTGGCTCAAAGAATACGTGGCCTTGGAGCACGCAGTTTACAGCCTCCGACAAGATCGCACAAAGTAAATGATTTGCACGGAGATCATAATCGACATGATCGGCAAGGAAAAAGAGCTGTGGTAATGGACATATAAAGAATACATGATGTGGACATTATTTATACCCATTGTTGAATGTTATGTCATACCGTGGTTTGTGAAAATCAGAAAATATAATTAAAAATAGTCTTAATCCTAAAATAATATGGTAATAGACTTGTGGGGTCTTGTGGTCCCCGCAATGAAGGTGTCCTACCAGGTTGGGTCCCCACAATGTGATCTAAACAGGCAGCGTTTACTCGTGTACTCTGTTTAAGGGCAGTTTGAGGTACTTGTGCTTTAGCTGAGTATTTCGATTCTCACTCATACTCTGGAATCAATTTTTTGTCTCAGCTTTGACAATAAAAAATCAAAGCACGTTGTTTACAGCTTGCGTTTACATGGGATTTCTTCCTCACCTGTGTATCTATTCTTATTTGTTTTTATTCGTCTCATTTTCTTTCTTGTGTTTTTTATTTTTTTTAGTTCGAATCAATTCAATAAAAGCAAATATGCGTAGCAGAACACACACGTATTGCACCTATTTTTATTGTGCTATACTGTATGCAAGAGCACGACGTCCACTCGGGGTGGGGGGGACGTGTCCAACTTACTTTTCGAAATCCTATTTTTGTCCTGCTCACTTTTATTGTTTCTGGTTGATTTTCTTACTGAAGTCTTTCTAAATATTGTTTTTACTGTCCAGTCGGTAAGTCAGTACTGTGAGTCAGATGAGAGAAGATCTCAGCTGATAAAAATGTCGATTAACTCACCTGAGTTACTTTCAGTTATAAGCAACAAGCAGCAGCAAGTGCTTCCAGACTTGTTTTAGCCCCGAGTTTCACCTCTGAGGCGATAGACAGGCCATCCTACCTTATTGGTGAAGGTTGCCACCAAATGTATGTGCTTGGATACACATGTGCACATGCTCATGTAACTCGATATACAGCACCTTCATACCGCTCAGTGATCCGTGGGTGACCTGGGCTGTAACCAAGTGTGAGCTCACGATATTCATCAGCTCCTGGCATTATGGCTGCATCATCCACAGCTGCTCCTCCTCCCAGTTCTTCACTGGAAATCAGCTTCCTCTGAAACTCATCCAGCCTGCAGCTTCTCTCCAGGTTCACTCTGAAACCTAAAACCAGTTTAAAAACCACAGTGTACAAACCAAACTGTCACAGTCCAACTGCGTTGAGTAAAGCAGACAGAAAGCAGTTTGGATTACTAACTCTTGTTAACAGCGCTAAGAGTCTGAAAGTCTCCAGAGGCTACAGTGTTCACTACAGCCACAACATGAAAGTGTTGGACAGAACAAACATGATTTATCTGAGAGTCTCGCCAGGAGTGGAGCTACAAATCTAAAGTTTGTCCTGAGGGTGGCGCAAGAGGAAAGATCGTGGGGTTGTGAAAATCTAAAGAGTTCATCCTCTGGAGAGCAGGAATATTATCAGGAAATTTCATGACAATCTGACCAGTACATTTTTCATATTTTAAGTAGAAGCGGAAAGGTCCTCGTAACCCATAATGATGAATCGTCAGGATTACACTCTGGGAAACGTGATCTTCTACAGTAGATATGGGGACATAGACCAGTGGACCAACAGAGCTGCCCGGAAAGCAGCGACAGTTTCCGCTTGTAGCTCACATCACACAAGTTGATTTTCATAGAAACGAACTGACAGCAGCGGCTGCCTGGAAGGAAGGAAATCAGTCCAAAAACTGATGGTTTGTATTGTAAAACAGAGTTGTTTCCAATATCGTTCATTATTCACTACATAGCCCACAACACGAGTAAGTGTAAGTGTGGATCCAAATATCCTACAATGCAATGTAAAAGTAGTGTTCAATCAATAGTCACTAAATGAGAGCTAACTGCGGTAGTTCTTGTTATCTTCTTGTCAACTTGTGGATTTCTACTGCACCTGGAAATAACTGTATTTGTATTTTTAGTCATGTGAGCAGTATGGCTCTATGGATGGCGATGTCTTTAGTCCAGACTGAAATATCTCCGGTAGTTTTAGATGAGGTCTGTTTTACTATTTTCTCTAATGCATTTGTTTCGGCAGTAGTCAGACTATCAAACCAAACTGTGATAAAGAAAGTTAGCACATTTTCCACAACTGACTGAGAAATCTCTCGAGTTTATGCAAAAACAATCTAATCTCCGATGAGCTTTAACATATTAAGATGCCGCTTTCCCATTTAAGGTCAGCAGAGATTATAGTGGCCAGAAATGTAAACTCTCTCACATTTTCAACTGGTTTCCACCTTCCCCTCTCAGGAATCTCTGATAATCTCCTTAGTTGTTCCAAAGTTATTCTGAAGTTAATGATCTCTGCACCTCCCTGCTACATGATAATTCTTCCGATGTTGTTACTAACCTGATGGCTGTAGTGTCATCAGCAAATGGAAAGACTTTGTGTGAGAGATCATAAGCAGTACAATCACTTGTATACAAGGGATAAAGCGGTGGAGAGAGGCAGCGACACTGGAGAGCCTCGGGGTTAAATTGTAAGGGGCTTAGAGAGAGTTTATTAATTGTGTTCTTCCTGTTTCCTGTACACAGAAACACGCAGCGTCATTGACCCTCAGTGCGTTTTAGATACATTCGAGATGAATGTTCTGTCTGTGTTGCAGAAAAACTTAATCCAGGCAGCTTTATGTTTACCTCAAAATGTTTTTCGTCGACTGAAAGTAGCTGCGCATGAATGTAATTAACAGCAGATAAAGTTATTTTATTCTGAAGGTGACCTGAGTTCACAGAAACACTCCATCACAAAATAACCTCAGGAATGTGCTGATCATCTCAGACTGGTGATGATGTGTGGCTGGATTTCTGCTTCACCTTGTGCGCCTTCAGTGTGTGTGTGTGTTATCCTCTGTTAGCATCTGTTAGCCTGTTAGCCTCTGTTAGCCGCTGGCCTGGTTTAGCTGCAGTAAGCTCATTGTGGTGTCGGATCTATAGAAGCTGTGATTAGACTCAAACACAAAAGGCCTTTTCTTCATCGGCGCTGGCATCCATCTGCCTCCACCAGCAGCTTATGCCGCTGCAAAAGGTCGTTACCGTGGAAACCAGCTGGTGGGAGGGTTGATGGGAGATTTACATTCGGATTTACATCTGCGGTAACAGTGGGAGTTTTTCAGGCCCCTGGATGAAGGGAGTCAGAGGACAGGAGTTTGTGGTTATTAACACATCATCAGTGTGTACTGTGTTTGGACCAATCAGCAGCCACTTCCGCTGAGTGATTTTCAACATAAGGTTCAGCGACCTCCAGTGGTCTGTGATGACACGTCGTCAGGGCTCATCAGAAACATTTCTTCTGATAAAACATTTCCGCATTTTTGAATGTTTCTATTTATTTGCACATTGAAAAAAGTTATTTAATACATAATATATAAATACATTAACTGTACTTACATTACATTTTCATGCTACTTTACACTTCTACTCACTACATTTCAGAGGCAAATATTGTACTTTTTACTCCACTACATTTTTTAACAGCTTTAGTGAGATTCAGATTATTAATTCAAAAGCTAAATCAACTAATACATTATGATCTTGTATTATAGACTAAGCTACCCAGCAGTTTATGAAGTAGTTGAAAATAGCTCCATCTTTACTAGCTGCGACATTAGTGTCACTTACACATTAATGCATCGATAATTAATTATAATCCAGTGATATAATAAATAAATATATTATTCTGAAATGGGCCATTCTGCATGCTTTTATTTGGTACTTTAAGTATATTCTCATGCAAATACTTTTCTACCTTAAGTGAGATTTTTAATGCAGGATTTTTACTTGTAACAGAGTATTTGTACACTGTGGTATTACTAGAGATCTGAGTACCTCTTCCAAAAATGTAATATATACAAACATACATACAGAAACACTGCGACCTACATATGCACAAACACATAAAGTTATATACACAGCTGAAGGCCTGTACAAAGACGTCTGATTAAGTGACTAAATAAAAAGAAGAAAAACATGGTGATTGATATATGATATGGGGGGTATGGAGGGGTTTTGCATTGTTAGTTTACATTTAAAAATATAGTTGTTTTTGTGTGAGTGTCTGTTTTGTTTTCTTCATTGATAAAATCTAATTTCACTTGTCATTGTTATATTTCTTTTTTGGTGTAATGTCTTTAGAAGGTTTGTTTTGTTCTTTAATCTCACCAGCACAATCATTTTTTAAATCCTTAAATGTATTTTGTTTTAGGTTTTGTTGCCTGTGCAAATAAATATACCAAAACTCAGACTAAATAAACTCTGAGGTTGCATTATATGCTGATTTCAGCATTTCTGGACTCAGTATATTTCAGTTTGACTACAACAAAGGAAGGAGACTAAATCCCTCATATTTGTAAAACCCTGTCTACATCCCTGCAGGTTTTTCTCTGGGAGAGGATAATCATCCGCTGGCATTCTTCTGTGTTAAACTGAAATACAAAACTCACACACGGCCTTTGCCAGGCTCGTTGTTTTGGTTTTTAAATTTCCCAGAGCTTTCCTGCTGCTTGGCATTCATTGGTGACTTAAAGCCGCGCTACACTTTAGAGTCAAACAGACCAACTAACAAACCATCTTAACGTTCATAGGAGAGAGAAACGAAACAAACAAAAGGAGAGTCACAGAGAGGCATTTCCCCATCTTTCCCGCCAACAACAACATCATATCGGCAGCTTTATGTTGGTTCTGCCGCCACACGCTCTGATTTTTATTGCTTTTTTTCCTGTTAGATGGTTGAGATACGATGTATTCTCATATATCCTCATAAGTTCTCATATACTGTGGTAGGTTCTTGGATGAGAGCGTGATTTACAGCTGCTGGGAGGTGAATGTGCTCTTGTCTAAGCAGAGTTAGAGGAGAAATGGAAGAAATACAGAAAGATATGTCAGAAGGAGGAAGTGAATCACTCCTGAACCTGGTTTTATTAGCAAAGAAACACATGTGAAAGCTTAACGTGGGAAAACAAACCTGAACGAGCCATTCCTCTGCTTTTCTTTGAAGCTTTTCTGGAGGTTAGTTCAGGCACTGAGAGTTCCTGCAGAAGTTCCTCATTGATAATGCTAAAGGTCCAGCGTGGAGGCTTTAGTGGCATCTAGCGGTGAAACTGCAGGTTGCAACTATTTGAACACCGCTCGCCTCGCCCTCCCCTTCCAGGCGCGTAGGAGAAACTACGGTGGCCGCGAAACTCACAAAAAACTCGAACAGCCCTATCTAGTGTTTGGTTTGTCTGTTCTGGGGTTTTTTTTGATAAAAAGTCAAAGCTACAAGAAGCTTGTGGACATAAAAACTGAAGGAGATAAGTCAACTACAACTCCCAGGGTGCATTTCACCAACAAACAGCCAATCACAGAGCTTCACATTCTGTTGTGTGCTCTGCTAAACCACTGACCATAGTATGGTTCAACTGCCCAGCTGACTGTGTTTTTATCATTGGTGGAGGGTAAATCCCAAACAATCCCCACAATGTTAAAACAGCCTGAGCCGTTGTATCTTATAGCCTGACACTGATGAAAACATGGCTAATAAAACTTCGGTGGGATGGCTAACAAATGTGTCAGATGCCCAACTCTCGCTCTCACCAAAGGTTGTGACATTATCTCCAATCTGTGTTTTGTCAGAATCTGTCATTAACAGATTCTTCGCTGTATCACCACCCCGCTGGACGAAGGGCGAACTGCATGCAGAAATCGAGAAAAGACCCTTGACAGAAAAATATAGATGCATAGTGTTAAAACGCTGCAGATAACAGATTACATTACAACTTCCTTTAAATGCAAACGGGCCAGTCCGTGACATGCTAATCCAAACTGGCCGCGACTTGACTTTAGCTAGCGAGCGTTTTCGGTTGAACACGGTATGTGCTGCTTGTCGGAGCTGTCTGCTGCCAGTACTTTGGGGAAGAAACTAAACAAACAAACGGATGAATGTTCTTCAAGAAAAACAGCAACCAGGACTGTGGACGCTGCCACAGACGCCCCGAACAATATTTCACCTGCTTCTGTTTCTCACTAGATTTAGCGACTTTTAAAACCCCTGTAGGGACTTTTTTCCAACAAGCAGCTGGCCGTGGCTCTCTGGACTGACTGTGGTCAGTGAGTGGGGGGAGTCGACCAATCAGCAGCTAGACAGAGACGTGAAATGACCAATCACTGGGTCCCCATTGTCTTTCCGGAACCCCTCCTCCTTTGGTGAAAGTGAAAACCGGATGTCGAATGAACTTTATATGTTCCTGTAGGCCACTTAGTGCTCACAAGTGCTTTGGATAAAAGCGGCGTGTAAATGCAGCCATTCGCCAAACGTGTGCTGAAGTGAGATTGTTTTCACCAGACTATTTTAAAACATGCAGCTTCAATGAATACAGCAAAGAGGAAAAGGTAAAACAAAAAGATAATGCAGTGACTTAATTGTGAAATTCTGTCGGTTTCAGTGCCGTGACCTGTTTTCTTTTGCATGTAATGGAGGCCATTTTTAAATGCTTGTGTTGTGAACAGGCCAGCCACATGAAGACGGGGTGCGGGAGTCTGACCTGCCAAGGGTTCATAAGGGAACTCTTTATTCCATGTCAGGTTCTTTGGTTTGAAATATCTCTTAATAACTTTTATTTTCAACCAAAACACATAGATGTGAGTTTAAAAATTTCAACAACAAATGACTGTCTGTGTTTTTTTTCGACTTCATTTTTCTTTCCGTGACTCATTTGTCTTTTTCTCTTCTCTCCTTCCACCTGTTCTTTCCTTCTCGTTATCTGTTCATCTCTTTTTCTCTTTCTCTCAACACTTGCTTTGTTTCGCCATCCGCAGCTCATGTCGTCCGCTTCATTTGCTCTAACATAGAAAACAAAAGTTTACTGTGTGGCTTTTTTATCTGATATTCATGAAAAAACAAAGGCCAAAGCGTTGAAACTAAAAAACTGACACACGACGGGAACGAATAGTTTAAGAAATATTGTTGGTGTCGATGAAATAATCTGTAAACTAAATAAACCTGCTTGTGGCGTCAATGTGAAAATGAATTTGTAAATAAATGATTACACAGTGAACTCAGATGAGGAACCTTTTTGAAGAGCGTTCCTCATGAGTCATTTTTCTCGCTGAGTGACTCGTTTCGCTCAGTTTGGGCCTCGCCCTGACCTGTAGGCGTCTTCCAGCTTCACTGTGAGAAAGAGATGCATCTTCCCACTCAGAAGTAGATCTTTCACTTCAGTAACAGTACCAATACCACAGCGCAGAAATACTAATAAGTTGTGCCGAACAGCCCGTTTCCGAATAATGTTCATTATATCACAAAGTGTTCATCACTTTAATGTTGCAGCTGGTAAAGATGCAGCTAATTTCAAATACATCATCATTCACATTTTGAATTAATAATCGGAATCTGCAAAGTAACTAAAGCTGTTTAAAAAATGCAGCGCAGTAAAAAGAACAATGTCTGCCTCTGAAATGTGGTGAGCTAGAAGTACAAATACCCCAAAATAGTACTTAAAACGTACTCGGTTACATTCCACCGCTGCCCGCTGCACCCACTTCCTGTCAGAAGAGCAGCAGACCCGCAGGTGTGTGGAATGATGTGGCGCAGGTGTACAGCAGAGGAGGCGGGGCCATCTCCTGCTCTTCGCCCGAATCCTCTCACTGCGAACGTGGGCAGACATGAAGAGCTCTCGCAGGATCACGCAGGTGATCACAGACGCTGACAGAAGGTGATTCAGGTGGGAAACATTCTCAGTAGGCGAATATTAAATCCGGCAGTCAGCGCTGTGGGCAGTGAGTCAGCCTGGAGGTGGATTCATACTTTTAGCCAACATAACCAGGTTTCCAGCAGTTCATGTGTAAAACACTGATTCAAGCAATTTAAATGAAACATTAAAATGCTCCTTCTTCACTTGTCACAGTGGGAAAATGACACGTGTCACTAATAACACTGACGATGGCTCTGTTCTGCTCCAGCAGCGGAGGAAGAAGTACTCAGATCCTTTATTAAAGTAAAAGGACAAATACCACAATGTAAAAATACTCCGTTACAAGTAAAAGCAACTGGAGTTAAAGTACTAAGTAGCCTGATGTCGGCAAATAAAGTAAAAGTATTCATACCGCAGATTGGCCACTTTCAGAGAGGAAATTATAAAACATTCTTCTTATTATAATAATATATATAGCTAGTTGAAGTGGAGCTGATTTAAAGTATTTTACAAACATTTTCACTCACTTTTGCCTCCAAGACTGTGCAATATCCAGTTAGTTTTGTTGTGGGGCAATTTAAACTTAATGTTTCTGTGAGTACAGAGAGTTTGGTGACTCTATATGAAACTCAGAGCAGGTCCGCTCAGCCACAGTGGTGACAAACACCGTGTGAGTATGCAGAGCTAATCTATGATAACGCATCAGATTTTATAAGTTGATCATACAGCATGTTGAGAATGTAAACGTATGTAGTAACTACGGCTGTCAGATACATGTGGTGCAGTAAAAGTCTAATATTTCCCTCTGAGCTGTGGAAGCAGAAAGAGAAGAACAAGATCGCATCGAGTTTAGCAGCATATTGTCACAGCAGTTGCCACGTTAGCAACGGCAAGATCATGTTCATTCGTAAAGCCGCTGGCACTGATCCCACAGCAACAGCAACTCAGTAACTTCCTGCGCGTGTTAGCTAACACGTGATTGGACGGTTGGAAACATTGCACGGATTAAATGGATCGTCATCAGCGCTCCGATCAAACCTGATGAATGAGAGCAGCTCAGAGGCAACAAGCAACGTCCTACTGATGGAAGGAAAGACTGCGGCTGAGTTTCACAGCTCATAACGTGGCGAAGATGAGCGAGACCTGTCAGGACAGGCACACATGCACATAGTTGACACAATAGATTCCTGCAGTAATTCATTGAAGTGTTTTGTCTCCAAACAGCTTCTCTGCACTCGCCGCTCGCTCGCTCGCTGGCTGATGATTCGAACGTGGGCTCTTGCTGCGTGATGCTCTCGGCAAACACTGGACGAGAAAAGGGGAACTCAGTCGTGATGAAAGATGCGGGTGTGAGTCAGAACAGCTCTGTTTTTCAAAACAAGGAAAGATGTAAGCGCTAATGTGTCTGTTCAGTTATTGTATCGCTGACTTTCTCTGAAGTCAGCTGCGTCCCACGCAGAGAGGCGGAGCCATGACGGTCCCTGTTTCAGGGTGAACTGTGCCTTTAACACGCTGCGCCCTCATTGCTGCAATTTACAGCGAAAATCACACGCCTTCTTCTCGGAGTCATAATTCTGTCAAATCTGAACTCAAAGACGTGAAACACGTATTTTTAGACTCAGTGTGACTCACACTTCCAGAGGAGATCATTATCTCTGATCAAAGAAAACAGCCGCTGCAGAACCGGCCTGACGATCCTCGTGTTTTTAAGTTTCCTTCAGGAATCAGAATCAGAAATACTTTATTGAAGTACAAAGTGGGTTTCCCGGGTGATGATAATAATACAGTATAAGGTAATAAAACTGTAAACCATAAACTGTCGAGTGCAGCTTATTAAGGTTATAATGAGACAGAGGATATGGCACAGCAGTAATAGAAGTATGAATAAATATCAATAAACAGGGAATTTAAACTGAAAAGAGCATTCACAGTAATCCAGCGATAGTTGTCTGATAGTCGTGCTCTACAAGAGGGAAGAAGACGCCGGAAACTGAGCTTTTAATCCAGAACGGACTCTTTACGTGTTCGGTCCTCCGCAGGCAGCTCAAAGCCAGCGAGTGTCAGATGTTCAGAGATTATTAAAAGCAGCGACGTGAAGCACAGAGCAGCTTCTGAGCAGGTTAACAAGGGGGGCGGACCCCGCCTCGACCCCCCTCAGATCGCACTGCCCTCAGTGATGGAAGCACTCAGATCTTTTACTTAAGTAAAAGTAGTAACACCACAGTGTAGAAATACTCAAGCAAAGTACAAGTACCTCAAAACTGTACAAGTTTCAGTACTCGAGTAAATGTCTTCAGTTGCTTTCCACCGCTGGAGACTCGACTAAAAGCTGCAGGTTCCTCTGACAAAGCTGACATTTGCATCTGAAAACACACACACACACACACACACGCACACACACACACACACACACTTCCTTGGAAAACTGCTGCATCAAAGGACACACTGCCAGTAACTGCACATGCATGAATTCCCTCTCACACCTACACACACAAACAAACTCACTGCTGCCTGATTCTCATGAAGTCATTATGTTTTGATGTGTGTGTGTGTGTGTGTGTGTGTGTGTGTGTGTGTGTGTGCACGCGCAGGATACTTGGCCGCATACGTTGAGTTCTCATTGGTCCGTGTCCACCGACTGAAACAAACAGATCGGGCCTGTTTACAGACAGGACGTGAGGCTCAAGAGCACGTCAGCAGCAGAGTGAAACAGCTGGAAGCAGCTGCTGCCACGATTTAACCGTCAGACGTTTGCAAAGATTCGATCTCACTTTCTGCCCACAGTTTGATTTGATTCATTTAGATTTTTCCAAAAACAGCGCTCCAAATGACTGTAACTGTAAATATAAGCCGGAGAGACTGTAAGATGTAGACGCTGAACGTAGACCTAACCGGGAACTCGCACCAGAGTCGGTTCGGTCCACAGGGAAGTGGAGTCTCTACAGAGAAGTATACAAAGATGACTGAAGTCCAGCGGTGCAATGCCAGAAACATGCTGACATGAAATAAGTTCACGGTAATGGGTTTGTCACTCCTGTTATTATTATTCTAAGTATAATGTTGCCGTGCAGTCAGGGAGTTGGCCTGTATCTGTTTCCATTAGCAGCATCAAAGCTATCTGAAGCAGCTGCTCCTGTCTGCACTGGACGCACGGACGGACGGACAGCTGTCACTGTTCATCACTTGTTTTCTTACTGCAAAGATTAAGTTAAAGATCAGATTTGTCCACATTAAAATTGTTTGGTCGTGCATCATTGACTCTTGCTGATGTTGGCTCCGAAGCCAGAGAATACTTGAAATGTCATGAGGAGGTTTTCAGCGGTGGACTACAGTCTTCGTAGCGTCAGCCAGACTTTGCGACTTCTTTCCGTGAGGGAAAGGGGGGACTCGTCATTTTGCAGGTGTTCAGCAGGGTCCGTTGGGAATTGTAGGGGTACTAATAACCCTCCACCAGGAACCCCTGGACACTCCCAGACAACGGCGGTTCTGTGGGAGCGAAATGAACGATATGGGTCAGGTACCAGTCCCATTTGACCGGATTCCTTTGACTCTGAAGGAAACCTAAAAACACGAGGGTTCTCGGGCAGCTTCTGCAGCTGGGAGGAGCGTCTTTCTTCCCGGACTTCGAAGCAGATTTGTGGATGTTTATTCGCAGTGGACACCAGAGATAAGTATGTTTCATGTCTGTGTGTTCAGATGTGAGTTATGACATGAATGCGATCGGGGCTCAGAATGAACCAGACAGTGGCAGATGTGAGGAGTCACCAGAAGGAAACGTCGATGACAAAATGGATTCAGCACGAAAACAATCAAAAGTTCCCGTTAGTGTGATTCTATATACGTTATAAAATCTATACTATTATTAGTGCTGGTGTTAGTATTAGCATTAGATTAGCTAAGCTGTGAAATAGAAGACTTCTGAGTTTGACAGACAATGAATAATGAAACTTTATTGATTCTAAATCCATAAACTTGCCAGAAAACGTTTTACCGAAAGGTTTCATCTTTCGGTCGACCCCTCAGACTTCAGCATGTTTTCATGGGACCTCCACAGATGGGAATCACTTTAAATGGTTCACACTGAAAATTAATAAGCAACTATTTTGATAACTGATTAATCATTTGAATCATTTTTTTTAACAAAAATGCGCAGTGAGGATTTTCTGTTTCCTATCTCAGTGAACTGAATCTCTCTGGGTTTTGGACAAAACAAGACATTTGAAGACGTCCCCTTGGACTCTGGGGGACGTTTTTATAGACCAAACAACTAATCGAGAATATAATCTGCAGATTGATCGACAGTGAAAATAATCTTCAGCCCAAATCCCAAACAGCGTTTATTGATTTAATCACAATGCCTGAAGGGGAAATGTCTGATATAAGCTTTCCTCAAACAGCTGTTGGGGACTATTTCCAGCGGCGGATGAATCCACATGTGGTGCTGTAGTGAGTGTTTGGGGCAGCAGGACGGTGTGTGTGTGGGGCGGAGGCAGAATAAACTACAGTGTGTGTGTTCGTGGTGATGAAGGAACATGTCGCCCAGTGCAGCAGAGCGGCTCGCTGATGAGTTTTAACAGTTTCTGGACGACGACGGAGGAAGAAGATCCATCAGCTGTGACTCACACACACACACACACACACACACACACACACCTGTTAGCAGAAACGTTCACTGCTGTTTGAGTCTGAACGTGTTGATGAGAAGGAAAATATGGAGGACCAGCAGAGTTACAGTTTACGTTTTCGTTATCTTACACTGAAGGAAATGTTGTAGCAGGTAAAAGAGTTTATTCACCCTGCTCTGATAGTAGTCAGTGTGTGTGTGTGTGTGTGTGTGTGTGTGTGTGTGTGTGTGTGTGTGTGTGTTCGCAGGTCACGACACACAGCGAGAAAACACAGCACAGTCCTGTTCATGATCATACAGGGATGGATTAATCAGTGAAGCATTACAGCAGTGTGCTCTGACATGTCAGCGACCTTTCCCTCACAGCATTTAGTTTGTTTTTTCTGCACCAAACAGCAACAATCAGACTGCGGGCATCGGTCCAGCTGCGAGCTTTTCTTGGCTCCGACACTCACACTGCATAGCTCACTTTAACACACATGTCCCACGTTAACAGGAACTTTACACACATATCTTGAAAACTAATCCTTTAAGGCTGCGTTTTCCCAGAAGCCTCCTGAAAATAATTCCTCCTCTGCTGCGCGGGAGGATAATGGTGCCCAAACATGCTTCAGGGAAACCTGGGAAAGTTGCTTTCTGGATTTCAGCCGCTGTCATCATCTGAGCTGAGACTGCAGCGCGGCACGGCAGAGAGACGAGGAGGAGAAAGTCTGAAAGTTTCACAGGTTGCGCCATGTGAGGAAAAGGAGCGAGGGGCAGGAGGTTTCCCAGTCTGAAAGGTTTCACCCTGAAGCCACGGCACTCATGTAAGGTTTTTCAATTCAGCTGCACTTCTCTTTCACACGCTGAGTTCAGGTTCAACTCTGAAACTTCACTTGTGCCAGAAACTAAACTATAAAACTGAGTCACACATAAACACAACGTGTGTTTTCGTACAGAAACTCTGCACTGAGGCACGCGGCGATGTAAAGCCGTGAAACACAGCGGCGTGTTGAAGTGCACAGGAGAATCCGTTCACTGAGACAGCTGGTCTGGGATCAGCAGTGGTGGAAGAAGTAAAAGTACACGACTATCAGCATCAACATAAATTTCAGAGAGCGTTTCCCTCTGAACGGGGGCGGAGTACCTCACAGCTGAGTTTCTCTCCACCACTGAGACTGCCACGGATCCCGTCACTGGTCTTATATCTGAACCGAGGCCGACACACTTCGGGACCTTTAGTGATGGAAGGAGCTGGTTTCGACAGCAGAGTCGCAGCTCGTCCCCCCAGCGGGTCTAAACTCAGACCTTTAGGTGTCTCGCTGCTGTTCTTTCTTTCACTTTCAGTGTGTTCTTTCCCGGTGTGAAGCCACACCGCCGGCAGCATCCCTCCACTGAAGGAGGGGGGTCAGGGGCCCCTGGTCTACATGGTGTTGTGGACCTCTCTGCCTTTCTGTGAACGTGCTGTGGCGTGTGTCAGGTGGGCTGCAGGTGAGCTGCTGTGACTGGCTGGTTTGAATTGACTGCGTAGGTGGCTCCTGGAGGGCAACTGCTTCCTGACTAGCAGCCTCTGGATACGAGGCAAGGCAGCGTCTTTCATCATCGAGACCGCTCAAGGTGCTGCAGACACGTATTCAGAAAGCAAGCACAGACGCACACGGCGGTATAAAGACGCCTTTACAAACCATTTAAACGGGTAAACAAGCTAAAACAGAAGAAAACTGGAGAAAAATACGTCCCAAATGTAATATAATAAAAGGCAGACTCCATTTTCCAGCTGGTTTCTGCTGGTTTTAAACAAGAAGATCGTGTAAATAGTGTTTTGGTTTACTTTCTGGGTTCAGACGGTAAATACAGTTCTAGTTTAATTCAGCTCCTTTTTGTTTATTGTTTAGCGTAACGCCACCCTGAAGACAGATTTTCCCATCAGTTGAGTAAATAAGTAAGATGAGCCTCTCGTTGTCGTGCGGTGGCGAGGTTTCCCTCCGAGCTGGAAGGAATCAAGCTTCTGCAGAAAGCGCCAGCAGTAACCAGGTTACTTCAGCGCCCGTAAACGCATCGTGTGATTGGCGACCATAAAGACAGGAAGCGGCGTGTGAGAGACGATCGAAACACAGCAGGATTTACTGCGTGTGTGTAAGTTGTTTCTGTGGTCACTCACAGCGGCATTCGTCACATACCGCTGACCAAACGTCAGGAAATCAAACGCACACACACACACACACACACACACACGTGCACACACACACACACACACACACACAGCGTTGACGTCTTGTAGAAGCAGGACAGCTGTTTCTCCCACAGTTGTGTTTATGATCTGTGGGAAAACCAAACTTTGTCCGTCCGTGTGTCCGGGGAAGCAGGCCGGCTGCACCGGAGTTAAATGCTTCGTGGTGATCTGATTGTTACTGAAACTCCAGTGATTTTCCACCTCAGCGTGTGTTTCCAGGTGTTTCCAGGTGTTTCCAGGTGTTTTTAGGCGTTTAGGTGTGAAGTCTCAGAAACGACCTCAAGTGATGTCACTTGAGTCAGCGTCAGTTGGAGCTGAAGACTGCAAGTTTGAACATGAAACAAAACTGTTGGCCCCCACTCCCTGTCTCCCTGTCCCCTTGTCTCCTTGTCTCCCTGTCTCCTTGTCTCCCTGTCTCCTTGTCTCCCTGTCTCCTCTCCTTGTCTCTCTGTCTCCTCTCCTTGCCTCCTTGTCTCCTTGTCTCCTTGTCTCCTCTCCTTGTCTCTCTGTCTCCTCTCCCTGTCTCCTTGTCTCCCTGTCTCCTTGTCTCCGTGTCTCTCTGTCTCCTCTCCCTGTCTCCTTGTCTCCTCTCCCTGTCTCCTTGTCTCTCTGTCTCCTCTCCTTGTCTCCTCTCCTGTCCCCTTGTCTCCTTGTCTCTCTGTCTCCTCTCCTTGTCTCCCTGTCTCCTTGTCTCCCTGTCTCCTTGTCTCTCTGTCTCCTCTCCTTGTCTCCTCTCCTTGTCTCCTCTCCTTGTCTCCCTGTCTCCTTGTCTCCTTGTCTCCCTGTCTCCTCTCCTTGTCTCCTCTCCTTGTCTCTCTGTCTCCTCTCCTTGTCTCCTCTCCTTGTCTCCTTGTCTCCTCTCCTTGTCTCCCTGTCTCCTCTCCTTGTCTTTTCTCCTTGTCTCTCTGTCTCCTCTCCTTGTCTCCCTGTCTCCTTGTCTCCTCTCCTTGTTTCCCTGTCTCCCTGTCTCCTCTCCTTGTCTCCTTGTCTCCTCTCCCTGTCTCCCTGTCTCCTTGTCTCCTCTCCCTGTCTCCTTGTCTCCTCTCCTGTCTCCTCTCCTTGTCTCCTTGTCTCCCTGTCTCCTTGTCTCTCTGTCTCCTCTCCTTGTCTCCTTGTCTCCCTGTCTCCTTGTCTCTCTGTCTCCTCTCTCTGTCCCCTTGTCTCTCTGTCTCCTCTCCTTGTCTCCCTGTCTCCTTGTCTCCCTGTCTCCTCTCCTTGTCTCCCTGTCTCCTTGTCTCCCTGTCTCCTCTCCTTGTCTCTCTGTCTCCTCTCCTTGTCTCCTTGTCTCCTTGTCTCCTCTGTCTCCTCTCCTTGTCTCTCTGTCTCCTCTCCTGTCTCCTCTCCTTGTCTCCCTGTCTCCTTGTCTCCTTGTCTCTCTGTCTCCTCTCCCTGTCTCCTTGTCTCCTCTCTCCTTGTCTCCTCTCCTGTCTCCTTGTCTCCTCTCCTTGTCTCCTCTCCTTGTCTCCTTGTCTCCCTGTCTCCTTGTCTCCTCTCCTTGTCTCCTCTCCTTGTCTCCTTGTCTCCCTGTCTCCTTGTCTCCTCTCCTTGTCTCCTCTCCTCTCCTCTCCTGTCTCCTTGTCTCCTCTCCTTGTCTCCTGTCTCCTCTCCCTGTCTCCTTGTCTCCTCTCCTTGTCTCCTCTCCTGTCTCCCTGTCTCCTGTCTCCTTGTCTCCCTGTCTCCTTGTCTCCTCTCCTTGTCTCCTGTCTCCTTGTCTCCCTGTCTCCTTGTCTCCTCTCCTTGTCTCCTCTCCTTGTCTCCTTGTCTCCCTGTCTCCTCTCCTCCCTGTTTTGTTTTCTTGGCTCTTCTTCAGTTTCCAGTTGGATTTTGAGGTTTGTGGTAGAAATGAAATGAAGACGCCCCATTTAGAGATTTTCTGGCTGTCCGTGCTGAGTGTTGGTGTGTGTTCATGTGTGTGTGTTCATGTGTGTGTGTTGGTGTGTGTTTATGTGTGTGTGTTTATGTGTGTGTTGGTGTGTGTTCATGTGTGTGTGTTGGTGTGTGTTTATGTGTGCGTTCATGTGTGTGTGTTTGTGTGTGTCCATGTGTGTGTGTTATGTGTGTGTGTTTATGTGTGTGTGTTGGTGTGTGTTTATGTGTGTGTGTTCATGTGTGTGTGTTCGTGTGTGTTCATGTGTGTGTGTTAATGTGTGTGTGTTGGTGTGTGTTCATGTGTGTGTGTTTATGTGTGTGTATACAGGGAGGAGGTGTGGCGATTTATTGCCGAGCTGAACTCTTATCTTCCTACAGAGGGAGGACACAAAGTCCACATTATGTAAAGAGCAGAGTGTGTGTGTGTGTGTGAGTATGAGTATGAGTATGTGTGTGTGTGTGTGTGTGTGTGTGTGTGTGTGTGTGTGTGTGTGTGTGTGTGTGTGTGTGTGTGTGTGTGTGTGTGTGTGTGTGTGGGGGGGGGTTGTTTAATAAAACTTCAAATTAAAAGCATGAATGTTGAGGAGGGGCGAGATAAGATCCTCTGGTAAAGTTTTCAGTGCAGCAGGAACATCGAGGGTTTGGCTGTGAGCCAATGAGAAGAGAGTGAGATGTCACATGAGGATAAAAGCAAATAGATTTACTTTCAGTTTACTATGGAGCCTCCAGGGTACGGAGGCCCAAAAATGCTTAAAGTAAATCAATTAAAAACAAAATCAAATGTATAAATAAATGCTTAAAGATATGCAGAAAGAAATAAAAGGGGGGGAAAGTTCAGGACCTGGACTCCAGAGACCAGAGTTCAGGTCCTGAGTCTGTCTGAGATTCAGACAACAGAAACGCTTTAACGTCAGTGAAAGATGATTTCAGGAATCTTAATAAACACGTCGCGTCTCAGGCACTGCAGACTGTTTCTGTATGAAACCGGACCAGGTCTTGGTCTAACCTGAACTCGGAGCCGTGAGAGTCTGAACAGAACCAGAACCCAGAATGCTGAAGTCAGGACCAGCTCTGACATTTTGGTTGAAAACAAATGGATCAGGTGGAGCTGCACAACGTATCTTTGTCTCCTCAAGTCATGTAGCTGTTGATGATAATTACAGTTTTTTACAATCGCTGCGACAGTTTCTTCGATACGTTTAACAAGTTTCCTAAACTCTTAACGCACCAACACGCCTGAAACACACAACTGGTAAAATGGTTAATTTCATGCTCAAAGTCACACGTTGTAAACTAAAACCCCCAAAACTGATTTTCAAAATACAATAATAAACTAACACGATACACTGCGTCTAACAAAACACTGCAAACATGTTTTACAATCAAATCATTATTCAGAACACGAACACACGTTCTCTTCCAACAGGAACATTTAGTCAGTCAGAACACAGAGACCAGAAACCCAGGATCACACTGTGTCAGGTCTGCCCTGATACAGCAGACAGGATACTGGATTGATCACAGATTGAGTTCTGCGTCGTAGTTTCTTTTGAAGCCTCTACATCGTTGTTTCGTCGGGTTTAGTAAATGCAGGCATATTGTTCCTTTTCCACACGACCTCAGCCCAAAGAGTCGTCTTTCAGAACATGTGACCATGCGACTGAAACACCTGAGTGCGGTTCCTGATGGGAATCAGCTGCGGTTTATATATTTGCATAACTGCAATCAGCTGTTTCTCATTAGCGATGGGATAAAATACAGGGAATATATCTGTGTTTGCAGCTGTTCGCGTTGACTTCAGCCTGTATAAGTTACGTTCAGAACACGATGTTATCTGTTCTGACACACGGCGTGAAAGCGTTTGTAAATCTGACTGTAAAGTGTAAAGTTGTTGGTCTTGGTCGAGCTTGTGTGTAAAAGAAGTTCAAGCGTTTTAAATCGGTGTTAACTGCGTGCATTTTGTATCAAAGCAACAAGAAGTGTGTTAAGTGTTTAGCCTACAAAGACGGATGTTGTGCTAACCGCGTTTAGAGTTTAGGAAACTTGTTAAATGTATTGAAAAACTGTCACAGCGATTGTAAAAAAACTGTAAATACTGCAGTACACCGAAGAATCTAATTATAATTCCCCCATTTTATTCTGAATTCCAGATGAATATTTAAAGGGCCTTGCTTCAAAATGTCCCCAAAACCGTGCGCTCGGTTTATTAATACTCTCTTCCCATTGGCTCACGGACCAAAGAAACTTAAGGAAAAACCAATGAGGGGAAGACGGAGCAGAATCCACCATTTTATACACATTTCCTCCAAAGACATATGAAACTTTAAGATCCGTGTGTTCGAATGAGAAGTCCGGACAAAAAGCCATGAGTTTGTAAAGAAGGAGCCATCAGAGGGAGGAAGATTGGCAGATATCCAGGTCAGCCTGAACATCAGTCATCATGAGATCACGAGGCTCTGGTGTTTCCTCTCCTGTGACTCTCAGTCACTGCCCTGCTGACTCCAACACACCCAGCTAAAATTAACCCTCCTGCTGTCACCCAGCGTCGCCGTCCTGCAGTTAACCACCTGCATGATGTCACCGAGCTGTCATCACCAGCAGCGAGAAACACGGAAAACAAACATCGGCTGTCTGAAAGTCAGCGGACCGTTCGCGCTCCACGCCCTCCTGCTGGGGTTCGCAAGGAAATCAAACTGCTTCAGAGTTTGTGGTGTCGGTTGTTTTGTTTGATCATCTCACACCATGATGTTTAAATTTAGGCGAACAGCTGAGTGTGTCAGAGGGTCACATGACACGTTACCGCAATGTCTCCGCTTCATATCCAACTGTGGATCTGTATCATCTTCCTGTGCTTCCTGTCACTGATAACACTCAGACCACTGTGGGGAAAAGTGAACTCAGTTAGCAACAGCAGTAGTGCTAAGAGCCGGTGGCTAACAACAGTAATAAGCTAGCACTAGTAGTTTAATAATCTGAATAGATTGTGATTTTTGGATTTTATTTTGATGCCAACAATATTTACATATTTCATATTTTACATATTTCAGCTATTAATAAGCAGCAGTTAGCAGCAGTTTCCCCCTGCTTCCAGTATTTGTGCTAAGCTAGGCTAAACACATCGTGGGCCTATGTTTGTACTGTAAGTGTTCCCTCACTCCAGCTTGTTCACACCGTGATTGGTCCTGACCATATTCAGCTTTTCTTAAAACAAGTTTATTTGTACTGGAAACATGAAACAATCCCACACTACTGGCTGATTAGTTTTTAAGAAATCGGTTTTATATTGAACTTTTAAAGTGTGAATGACTTGAGATGCAGCGTAATTTACAGAATGACCTCATATATGAAGCAGGAGGAAATGTGCTGAGTGTCCACCACAGTGTTTGTCTGAGTGGTCAGCAGAGACCCTCTGGGTCCTTCAGGGGGTTTACAGCTCACTGAACAATAACTTAATTTCACCATAATTTCATTTTCTCGAAATGATCCCTGTCAGAGAATGTACAGATATGACTAACATACAGTATAATCATAGGCTTCTCTCACCGCTATTGTCTCCCACATACAGTGTAAACATTAAACTCAACCCTGTATCAACAACAACTACAGTCCTCCCACAGACTCCGCTGGGACTGAATCTGATCAGCTCTGTGTGTTTGGCTTGTTTGCCAGGCTGACCCCCATAACATACAGTGCGTCTATGAGCTGTTTAACCAAACAGTGATGAGCCCCATTCATATTGTTTAATTTCAATAGAGTTCAGCAATTAACAAAACAAAGATTCAGAAAAGTCACGACCCAGTTTTGTGCAGCAGAATTTTTTCTTCTTCTTTCTCATCGTGTTAATCATCTCTCGTTCCTCATATTTGTGATGATGTGTGTGATGATGCTGGATGTGTTGCTGCCGACACGTACTGCCTGACTGGAAGACCTCAGGCAGTACGTGTCGGCAGCAACACATCCAGCATCATCACACTGAACACTGGGGCCCCCCAAGGATGTGTGCTGAGCCCCCTTCCTTTTCACTCTGCTGACACACGACTGCACACCGTCACTCAACTCCAACCTCTTCATCAAGTTTGCGGATGACACGACTGTGGTGGGTCTCATTAGCAACAGAGATGAGACAAACTACAGGAGCGAGGTGAGCCGCCTGGCCGGGCGGTGCAGTGACAACAGTCTCTCTCCGAACGTGGAGAAGACGAAGGAGATCGTTGTCGACTTCAGGAGAGTGCACGCTCAGCATGTTCCTCTGACCATCGACGGTGCGACTGTGGAGAGAGTGAGCAGCACCAAGTTCCTGGGTGTGCACATCACAGAGGACCTCTCCTGGACCCACAACACTGCAGCACTGGCCGAGAAATCACAGCAGCGTCTCTACTTCCTCCGCAAACTGAGGAGAGCCAGAGCCCCACCCCCCATCATGTACACCTTCTACAGAGGCGCCATCGAGAGCATTCTGACTGGCTGCATCACTGTGTGGTATGGCGCCTGCAACGCGTCCTGCCGGAAGACTCTGCAACGCACAGTGAGAGCAGCTGAGAAGATCATTGGTGTCTCTCTCCCCTCCCTCCAGGACATTTATGGAACCCGTCTCACTCGCAAAGCCCTCTGCATTGCAGGTGATCCCACACACCCGTCACACAGCTTCTTCAGTCTGCTGCCATCAGGAGGAGACTGCGGAGTCTCAGGCCAGGACCAACAGACTGAAGGACAGCTTCATCCATCAGGCTGTCAGGAAGCTGAACTCGCTCCCAAACTTGCCCCCGTCCCTCTTCTGCCCCAGGCACCACTGAACTATGAACCCCCAGATCCCACATCCCCAGGACCTTCCACTGACATACGATGTCATGCACCAGTCACTTTGTGTAGCATTGGTCTGCTCACTACCTCATTCACCATGGAACTGACGCCATTCTACAACCTCAGTCAGTTTAATTAAAATAAGCTCTATCTTTTATCTGCACTGTTTGTTCACTGGTTTGCACTTTATCTGCCATGTGCCTTGCGCTGCTTTTAGTCAACCTATTTTTATTTTATTTTATTTTTTATTATGTCTCTTTTTTGTATTCCCTTATTGTATAGTTTTAGCTTATATTTTATATTTGATCTAGATTTTAGGCTCTACTGTTAGTGTTATCTGTATGCACCGGGGGTCTGAGAGTAACGCAATTTCGATTCTCTGTATGTATGTAATGTACGTGTGGAAGAATTGACAATAAAGCAGACTTGACTTGACTTGTCTTGTGGAAGGTTCTGACCCCCAGGTTAGGGACCACTCCTCTCATAGGATTAGTCCAGCATTTTGGTGTACTTGTACTGACAAGAACAAGGAAAAGAGATCATATTTCTTCAATATTAGCTTCTCTGCACTGGCTCCCTGTAAAATCCAGAATAGAGTTTAAAATCCTTCTCCTCACCTACAAAGCTCTTAATGGTCAGGCACCATCGTATCTTAAAGATCTCATAATACCTTATTACCCGACTAGATCACTGCGCTCCCAGGATGCAGGGTTACTTGTGGTTCCTAGAGTCTCCAAAAGTAGACCGGGAGCCAGAGCCTTCAGGTATCAAGCTCCTCTCCTGTGGAACCAGGTCCCAGTTTGGGTTCAGGAGGCAGACACCATCTCCACATTTAAGAGTAGGCTTAAGACTTTCCTCTTTGATAAAGCTTATAGTTAGGGCTGGCTCAGGTGAGTCCTGAACCATCCCTTAGTTATGCTGCTATAGGCCTAGACTGCCGGGAGACTTCCCATGATGCACCTCTCTCCTCTCTCCTCCTCTCCTCTCCGTCTGTATGCATTTTTATCCCATTACTGCATGTTACTAACTCGACATCTTCTCTCTCCCGTAGTTCTGTGCTTTCTTTTTTCTCTCCTCTCTCCTTCTGTCGCTTTCAGCAGGTATTTCTGCCTCCGGAGCTGCAGAGTCTGGATCTGTGGTTGTGGGCCGCCTGCTGCCCCCGTGTTCCTGCAGAGTCTGGATCTGTGGTTGTGGGCCACCTGCTGCCCCTGTGTTCCTGCAGAGTCTGGATCTGTGGTTGTGGGCCACCTGCTGCCCCTGTGTTCCTGCAGAGTCTGGATCTGTGGTTGTGGGCCACCTGCTGCCCCCGTGTTCCTGCAGAGTCTGGATCTGTGGTTGTGGGCCACCTGCTGCCCCCGTGTTCCTGCAGAGTCTGGATCTGTGGTTGTGGGCCACCTGCTGCCCCTGTGTTGCTGCAGAGTCTGGATCTGTGGTTGTGGGCCACCTGCTGCCCCCGTGTTCCTGCAGAGTCTGGATCTGTGGTTGTGGGCCGCCTGCTGCCCCCGTGTTCCTGCAGAGTCTGGATCTGTGGTTGTGGGCCACCTGCTGCCCCCGTGTTCCTGCAGAGTCTGGATCTGTGGTTGTGGGCCACCTGCTGCCCCTGTGTTCCTGCAGAGTCTGGATCTGTGGTTGTGGGCCACCTGCTGCCCCGTGTTCCTGCAGAGTCTGGATCTGTGGTTGTGGGCCACCTGCTGCCCCGTGTTCCTGCAGAGTCTGGATCTGTGGTTGTGGGCCACCTGCTGCCCCTGTGTTCCTGCAGAGTCTGGATCTGTGGTTGTGGGCCACCTGCTGCCCCGTGTTCCTGCAGAGTCTGGATCTGTGGTTGTGGGCCACCTGCCCCCGTGTTCCTGCAGAGTCTGGATCTGTGGTTGTGGGCCACCTGCTGCCCCGTGTTCCTGCAGAGTCTGGATCTGTGGTTGTGGGCCACCTGCTGCCCCCGTGTTCCTGCAGAGTCTGGATCTGTGGTTGTGGGCCACCTGCTGCCCCCGTGTTCCTGCAGAGTCTGGATCTGTGGTTGTGGGCCACCTGCTGCCCCCCCCGTGTTCCTGCAGAGTCTGGATCTGTGGTTGTGGGCCACCTGCTGCCCCCTGTGTTCCTGCTCGACAACTGCTGCTACAGTTGTTGTTATTGGCTCTGTTACTAATACTGACATTATTCTTCCCATAGCTGTTATTATTGTTAATTTATTAATATTAACACTAAAATTACATTTCTACTATTTAAAAAAATTCTACGTGGTATCCCCCTCCCGTCTCTCTCTCTAAGTTAGTATTTCCTTGCCGCTGTCACCAAGTGCTCACGGTGGGATTTGTTGGGTCTCTGTAAATAATATTATAAAGAGTTCGGTCTAGACCTGCTCTGTAGGAAAAGTGCAATGAGATAACTTCTGCTATGAACTGGCGCTAAATAAATAAAATTGAATTGAATGAATGTAATTTACTTAATTTCTTACTGTGTTGTATTTATTATTTTAAATAGTTCTTAATCTGTCTTAAGTCTTACCTTAACTGATAATGATACATCATCACTTATTTGTGGATTATGTTTTGTATTATTAATCTGAATCTGCAAAGTAACTAGCAACTAAAGCTGTTAAATAAATGTAGCGGAGTAAAAACAATATTTCCATCTGAATTGTAGTGGAGTGGAAGTATAAAGTAGCAGAAAATGGAAATATTCATTATTTAAGTACCTCAAAAATGTACTTAAGTACCTTTCTTTAGTTACTTTCCACCACTGCCAGAGGGCCAATGCAAAACTTAAACATCAGACAAGTCAAGCAAACAAAAATAACAAAATCAAATAAAAGAAAAGAAGAAGTCGAATGTTATTTACTGTAAATTTGATGTTTTTTAAGTTGAGTCTTTGAATAAGTGGATAACGTAAATGTTGTCATCCGCCCGTGTCAGGGTCTGCATGTGTGAACACGTCCAGCTCCAGTATTCGAACAACCAACGCAGTACAAGCAGAACCACGTGCACGTGGTTTGGAGTTTATCGGGTCTTTTACGGACCCTCTGAGACCCAAGAGCAAACTATGAAACCCAAATTACGGTGGCATGTTTATCGATTCCTTCATCTTGATTTAATGTATACAGTGAATTAAGCATGTGAAAGTGCCAGGATGTTCTGGTTGGAGGTAAACAGTAAACATTAGGAGCTGACAGGTTGGTAATCGTTCTCATTAGACAGAAAACTGCTGCGCCTCTCTTCCTCTCTTTAACTTCTCTATCCTCTGTTTCTACAAACCCTCCTCCCTCGCCCTCCTTAACCCCCCAGGCAAGTTTCCCTCTGCCTCTCTCTGTCTCTCTCACCTACGCTGGGTGTCTCTCGCCCGGTCCTGCGGGTTTGGCAGGCCGGGATGTTATTGTGCTCTGTGGTTTTGGAGGAACGAAGCGAATGAGCCTTCAGCACGCCGAGTCATCAATCAACACAATCTGTCACCTAAATCATGGGACGAGTCATCATGGGGGGTGCACGGGTGTGTGTAGGCTTAGTCTCCAGGAAATGAACGCGCAAGTCTATATAATGTCCCCTAAAGTGACACAAACAAACAGTGTGTGTGTGTGTGTGTGTGTGTGTGTGTGTGTGTGTGTGTGTGTGGCCAAAGGTCATCACAACAATCAGAGGAGGAAAATAAAACCCTCCGGGGTGAGAACATTTTTTTCTCTTCCTCGCGTCTTTAAAGGTTGTTTAGTTCGAGCCAACAGGCATTCACTTAATTATTGAATCAATAAATACCAAAACTTCAAACGCTGAAGATTGGTATCGGGAGCTTTTAGTGAATTTATTGATGGCTTGATTCACGGAGGCTGCAGTGGTCGAAGAAGTACTTTTTACCTTTTGGGACTTTTATTTTGAAAATGCAGCCTACCCCAGTACCCCAGTGCGCACCTGAGAGGGGGGGGGGGGTTGTCAACATGAAGTAATACTAATTTATAACAAATGATACAGATTATTTTGACTGACATCATCTGCGCCTTTTCATTTAAAGACGAAAACAGCTCATGAAAACAAAAATACTGTGTCGGCCATCTAATCAGACCGAAGTGAAAATAACTAA
>CM050855.1:1136073-1146073 GCA_027580175.1 Siniperca scherzeri
CGCCGAGGGGTTTACTGATGGATGGCGAGCTAACAGCGCTGCCGCCGCACTTTAATTAAGGGCGGGTCCGACAGCCAATCGGGAGGAGGCTGCGGGAGGGGAGAGGGCGGGGTCGCCATCGGACCCGCGAGAGGTGTGACGTCACGGTGGTGTCGTGATGTGGCATGTTGCCTGCACAGGTGTACGGCGGCAGGGCTGATGTGGGGCGTAACCACGGCAACACATTAATGCAGCGTCATTATGGGCTCAGGCTGGTAATTCTCTCGTGTCACAGCACAGACGGCGAGACGGTGTAATCCAACAACACCTTTACCTGAGAGGCCGTCTGAGGTTTGTTTCTGTTTTGTTGAAACTTTATGTCTCCCCTGGGGGGGGGGGTGATGATGTCATGCTGCTGGGCTGGTCGCCCCCGCCACGCTTCGTGCTCACACATGAATTCACTGGGAACTCAAACTGGTGCAAACTGGGCAGCTCAGCAGGTGGGACAAAGGTGTTTCATGAAGGGTTTGTAGCTGTCAGCACCTGTCCAGGGTTTTTGTTGTGTGCTTTTATTTTGTGATGGCATTTTATGGCTGTGACGTGTTTAATTTTGTTGTGTGCTTTTATTTTGAAGTTCCCGTGTTGGAGGTGCGGCATCGGCCTCGCGTCCTGCTCTCATTGAATAGCCTCCTTGTAGAGGACATATGACACATTCTGTAACCCTGACGAAGGCCCAAACGTGTTCAGCGGCGTTTACAGCTTCTTCTTCTGCGGAGGCGACGCTCTGAGCGCTGAGAGCCAACCAGAGCAGCAGCAGACGAACGGCGAGCTGAAGCGCTGCAGCTTCATCACTGCCAGAGACACACAGCACCTCGTTGTTTCATACTTTGGTTTTACAAAAATATATATTATAGGAAAATACCTCTGCTTTTTTCCATGTTTTATCCCAGAGACACAGAGAGAACGAGAAGGAGAGAAAAGAGAAGGTCAAGGTGTGACCTTTGACCTTTCTCGACCCCCTCTGTTTTCCATAATAAGTTTTTGAGTTTTTGGTAAAAATTTGTTAAAAGTTCCAGTATGTATTTTCTTGTTTTAGCCCAGATGCTCTGAATCCTATATACTTCACGTTCCTGCAGTATTTTTCTATCGGTCTATCGGTTCCTTCTTTTTAAGTTACGATATTGTGGTAAAGGAGTTCCTACTTTTTGAATCAGCCTGCAGTTACAGCTGCATTGTCATATGACAATAATATACCAGAGTTATTACTGTAAACTAAATCACACGAGCTGGACAATAACTTTAAAAAAAACTATTTTAAAAACTGTTTTTTAAATGCAATTCGTTCAAAAAATCCATCTTCTGTGCTTCTTCGTTCTACTTTAAAAATACTACCAGTGTGACCAAAAACACCAGAAGCAGAACCGAGACTGAGTAAAACCTTCAGCTGAAACTAATAAAATCCCCACTGAAGACCGACAACACGATGAGACGACAGAAAGGACAACACATTGAGACGATGTAATCAGAATCAGAAACACTTTATTGATCCCCGAAGGGAAACTCTTTGTTCCAGCAGCTCGTCTTTACGTCAGCGCACACAGGAGGAAGTGCTAGCAAACAATATGATACACTATAAAACTATAAAACAGGTCTGAAATAAATGAAGTATCATGTCGGTATAAGTATAAGATAAACTAAGTGTCGAGTACCAGGTGGGTTTACCGGTTGATGATGAAGTACAGTATAAAATACAGTGTAACTAAATAAGTAATAGTAATAAGCGGAGGTGCATGTACTGTCGAGAGTAATAGAGATATATAATATCAATATCAATAAATAAGAAAAACTAACATGGGGAAACTAATATTGCACGGGAGTAGTACTCAGAATATTGCACAATTATTAATTAATAATGGCGGAGATGTTAATGATCAACGTCCAGTTTAGTGACCGCAGAGAAGGTGGGACAGCAGAGACGTCGACCACGCTAACAAGCCAATATGCGAACGACTTCCATATTCAAGTCAAATACAGACTGATACTTTTGGCGTAATTAAACCTCACAGTTGTGTCCTGTAATGATTTCCGTCCCACATCATCCTTCAGTGAACGGAGCTGCTGAAATGCTGCAACCATCCGTCTGCTGGGTGGAAACTCAGCGCTAATCCCTCAGATCCCTCACAGAAACACCAATCTCACCGTTAGCGGCCATATTTCCTGCAGTGGAAGTTAGTCCCGTTGGCTTCGCCGCCGCCGCCGCCCGCTATCACCACGATTTATGTGACTCCATTATCGTTAACCTTCAGGCATCACCGCGCCTGTACGGAGAAAGTTCCCGATAACAGATTATGCAGAAATTAAGCAATGTGCATTAAATGTCCGTCCTTATCTGAGCTGTAAATTCACCGGAGACGCTGAGGTGTAGAAGTGAGTCTGGAAGCTGCCGTTTGTCAGCGTTTAGTGAGTTCAGTCCTTCCACTGTACATCATGTTTACATCAGTCTGCAAGAAAATCACTTCATCGTCGCTTACGTAACCTAGAACCAAAACTGAACCGAGCGTCCATTGCTGAATCTGTTTGTCACTTACTGAGTCTTAAATATCTTTATTTTTGAAAAGCCAGTCAGGCGGGATTATTTAAACTACCACTGCAAGTCAATTTGTCTCAAGAATTTGCCCCAGCTTGTGCCTCTCGTGTGTTAGCATTAGCATTAGCATTACATTTGAGTCACAGAGCTAGCATCCGTTTCTCTAAAAGATGAATTTCCCCCACAGACAACATGTTAACGGATAGTAAACGATAGATTAGAATCCATTAGTTACTTCTAAGCAATGACGTTGATATTAAGGTCATCATTTTAATTTCTCTGGAGCATTTAGGACAGCAGCTGTACATAACACATAGCTAACACTAGCTAACGTTTCGTTAGCTCAGCGGCCAAAGTGGAGACGGAGAGCTGCCAACAGTTATTTTAGATTATATCTGATATCTTTAGCTTTAACTGTCAAATATGTTCAAATTTGTCATTATTACCATACGTGAAACTACATAGCAGTCAGCACTAAAGCGAGCATCTCAGTAATTTATCGGTAACGTCACTGAATGTTAGCTCATCGGTCTGGTTTTCTAGATACAGATTAACTTGAAGTTGAGTTTCAGGTAAAATATCTACTGATAAAGGGCACAGTTAAAGGAATAGTGCGACATTTTGGGAAGAAACTTATCCACTTCCCTGCCGAGTTAGATGAGAAGATCAATACCTCTCTCATGTCTGTGCATTAACTGGTGCGAAGCTAGTGTGATGAGGCAATTAGCCTAGCTTAGCATAATGATGGGCCCTCCTCACATGAGGGGCCTGTATATTCAGGTTATTATTAATATTAAATTGTAATGTAATCGACACAGTGTGTCTGTGTTTACAGCACATTGTTTGCAGAGAAGTGCACTTATCTCCATCTTAACAAGTCATTCTGATTATTATGAAGTCCTAAACATCATAGTTTCTTTGTCTTCTTGATTCTACTGCAGTGAACAAACATTTTGAAAAGTTTACTTATTAGCTTAGAAATTAGAAACTCAATAACAAAGTGCCTGATATTTTTGGAGCGTGACTGTTTTGTGTTGGAAACTGTGGTGTCCGGTTCTCCGGAGTGCAGCAGTGAATCAGCACAAAAGCTAAACTCTCAAGAAGCAGGAAGTGGTTTCACTCACTTCCTCTTTCAGGTTTGACAACAGAAGAAGAGACGAGAAAGTGAGACACATGATGGACAGCAGGGAGGATGAAGGCCGTCTGAAGAGCAGAAAATAAAAACAAACCGCGCAGCGTCGTGTTTGGCAGACAGGGACGCCGAATCCTCTTAAGGACCACGTGCCTGCTCGTCATCACTGCGTCTGCACAATAACACACAAACACTGAGCTCAGTACAGTCGGAGTTATATAAGAGTTCATATAAGCTGCAAGGCTGCTAGCGGGCCTCTCTAACAGCTACCAGAAGGACCTGCAAAGAGCTTAAAAAACCTCCAGTCACCATGAAAAGCAGTTAAAACAATGCTCGACGTCACCGAACCGATTCACAGGCCTGAAGGTCACTGCGAGAGCAGCATCATGTCTTTTACTTGCGTCCCTGTACGCAAACAGGGACGCGTGGTAGATTGTCGGGAAACCCGTCACAGCAATTATCAGCCTCCCCTCCATTTTGCTTGGGAACTAATGTTCGGTTGGAACCAAAGTTTACACGACTGTGAATTCTCTCGAGCGCGGGACTTCTGAAGTCCGATTGGTTGCTGCCGAAGCGCGTCAAAGCTAATTACCATAAAGTTGCCCAGACTTCAACTTTCCTTGACACCCATACCGTCCAAAACGCACCGCGCCTCTGCTCGCCACCGGCTCACATAGAAAATGAATGACTTCCTGTCACTTGGACGCTCGTCACGCACGTCCTTCTGTAACTCACTCCAGTTCATTCAGCATTTCTTTTATTGGTGAAGAGATTAAATCTCTTCTGTTTACTTTCCATATTCTAAGACAAATAAGTTTCTACACAGAGGAAAACTCTGAAGTTGAAGCTCGCAGGAAAATGTATTGTAACTTGGTTTTTTTCTGTCACATTCATGTTTCCCATCGACAATGGATCAACACCTGCATTAGAAAGTATCTGGTTCCTCTCGTAAAAGTCGAGGGTACAAGCTTGTGCACATAAAAACTTTACGAGATAGGAGTTAACTACGGCTCTGATTTGCGCCTCTAAATGGCTTCTTCTCCATGGCAACAGCTTCAACTTCATTCCCGTTTTGAATTTCAGAGAAGAAGCCGGCCGCTCGTTGTTGCTTTGTCTGTCTCAAAGAGACGAGCTGAACTCCGACATGAGGAAGTGCTTGTTGTGTTCATTCGTCTGACCTTTTGTTTTGGCCGATGATTCCCGACCGAGCGCCCACTCGCCCGGGAACCCCCCTGACTTCTCCTGTCTCCGTTGGCATGACGACGAGCTGTCCGTCAGCAGCGGTAGGGCGGGGGCTGACCTGTGATGGACACTCCTCAGTCCGTGTTGTCCTGCAGAAAGCTGTGGATGTTTGTTTAAAGTGGGACGATGGCAGCAGCAGACTCGTCGCACTGACCTCTGACCTTTAACGAGAACCACACAGGCTGTTTTTAGAGACCGTGGTGGAACTAATGAACATCACATGACCTTTAAAGAGCCAAATGTTCTTTGTTTTTTGTTTTGTTTTCCTTTGTCTCGTTGGTTTTGTCCTTTTCATTTTTTTTTGCCCTGCTTTGTTCCCTCTTTCTTCAGTTTTGTTTCCTTATGCGTGCTTTGATGGATCCTTTATTTAGCCCTTCTTCATTTTTATGTAGATGATGTTTGACCCAGAGACATGTGCAACCGGTAATAACGCATCACAAGCAGACAGGGCTCTGTTTTAAAGGGTACAAAACGAATTCTATCACGATGACACCATGATAAAACCGAACCAACCAAAATGTCAGAGCTGGTCCTGACTTCAGCATTCTGGGTTCTGGTTCTGTTCAGACTCTCACGGCTCCGAGTTCAGGTTAGACCAAGACCTGGTCCGGTTTCATACAGAAACAGTCTGCAGCGACTGAGACGCGACGTGTTTATTAAGATTCCTGAAATCATCTTTCACTGACGTTAAAGCGTTTCTGTTGTCCGAACCGCAGACAGACTCAGGACCTGAACTCTGGTCTCTGGAGTCCGTCCGTCCACCCCCGACCTCTGACCTCTGACCTCTGACCTGCAGCATAAACGTGTCGCTTCATTCACTCAAAACCACGTTGCCTGGTTACATAATCCAGCCAGCGGTTCTGTTTTTCATCACAGCGTAACTGGGAAAACCATTTAGTGATATATATATATATATATATGTGTATTTGTCCACGAAGAGCAGTAAAACACTTTAACATATAAACACACACCTGTGATCACACATCAGGTAAATTAGATTTTAGTCGTGTATTGAATATACACGCAGTCAGCGATCATTTCTAAGTTGCTTTAAAACTAAATAATAGCCATGATAATCACTGAGTTAAACAGGATGTTGCTTAAACATTTACTGATTCTCTGTCTTCACGCTCTGTTGTTCCAGCTGGTTTGTGTTGTGATGGTGAACAATAAACACACACGCACACACACACACACACACACACACACACACACACACACACACACACACACACTGGGTTCAACGGCCTGCAGTTTAACACAGAGGTTATTAGACAGAAGAATGGAACTATCAGGTCTCAGTCGAACATACAGAAAACCTTTTGTGTTTGTTGACTTCCTGTTGTGCGGCGGCAGACTGTCAGGAGTCTCTGCTCCGTCAGCTCGAGGTCGTCGGCCCGGTTTGAACCTGCGGTCTGAAGAAAAACTCGAAAAACAAAGGAAAAATATCTGCTGAGCTGAGGTTAATGTTACCGACGGCAGGAATGTTTCCTCTTCTTCTTCCTGTACTTCCTTCACCTTTCCTTCACTGCCTCCATCTTTGCCTCTTTCTTAACTACGACTCCTTTTCTTCTCTTTCGCCACCCTCGTGTCTTTCGCTGCCTCCTCCTTTCCGTCCCTTCGTGATGTTTGACAACAGAACTTGGAAGGAAAGTTAATAAAAAATGACTAATGTGTGTTTTCTTTCCCTGCATATGACTGGAGGCAGCTTAAATGTAATACACAGTTAGGGATTTCTTAGAAAAGTCTACCTTAAACTGGACTCAGAAGCCAAGGTCACATGGAGGTCAACCGGTTTGAGATCTGTAAGCTGATTGGACCTCACGCTAGCCGGCTAATGCGAGCGGATAACGAGCACCACGAAGGCGAATGGTGTGAGATAATTCATGAAGAAGTAATCTACAGGCTTTACCTCGACCTGCTTTCCACCACATCTGATTTCACAAGTCACAAACCGCACTGAAAACACCGGGGGTCACACTGGGTCACACGGGTCACACCGGGGTCACACCGGGTCACACAGGGTCACACCGGGGTCGCTGAGGGTTCAACACGTGGCTGCGGTCTGCTGTACATCCACTCAGCTGTATCCAGGGATTCTGGCTGACTAACCCTGACTGGATTCATAATTTCCTACATTAATTGTAGGAAATGATGAATCCAGTGTTAGTTCAACATTCTGGGAAATGCACTTTTGCTTTCTTTTTGAGCGCGAGACGTTTAGATGGATATCAATCTTTCGTTTAGTGAGCTGGTGTCAGGGTGTAGCCAGCCTAGCTTAGCATAAAGACTGGAAGCAGGGGGACACAGCTAGCCTGGCTCTGTCCGAAGCTCAAAAACACACCTAAAGAAACACGTCTAAAGCTCACCGATGAACACGGTATATCCACGGTATATATAGCATTTAAAACGGCAACATTTCCCAACAAAATCTGTTGATTTCAATAGAAATCCCAAAATCCATGCAAATCTTTAGTGTGTAGTTAAACTTTGGTGAAGTTTGATATAATTTGCACTGTTAGCCAATAGAAAGCTATCTTGACAGAGCTGACATCTGAGAGTCCAAAATGGAGGAAGCCATCGTAGCTGAGTGTCACCCTCCAGGTGTCCTGAAGCTCCTCTGCCGGAGTACAAACTGCTCCACAACAGAGACCTGGTTCGCTCACGGCTGGCAGACATCTTGGACCCTCCGGCTCTCCGTCCACTCAGAGGTCAGAAACGTAACGGCGGTTTGTGAAGGAGTGAAGTCGCGTTCGCTAAAGTTGACCTTGACACGAAACGATTTGTGCAGATTTACTTTGACCTCACAAGCAAATCCACAGGTCGCGGCGATTCCACTGAACCGATCTTGACTCGAAAAGCTTTCCCTCCAAGACGTTAATCAGTGGAGGAACGCACGACACAGCTGTCACCGAATGCTCGAACTCGGTAGAAAGAAAAACAAGTACGTTTGTTAATCAGCCTGTCGTGTCTCCATTCTTTTACGGCTGTTTTGGCGAGAGGTATCTCGATCAGGTCGACTGACTCAGAGGTCGTGTCGACCTCTGGGACGAATACTGACTGTGTGTTCTGTTCTGAGATCAGATAAACGCTCCGTATCGTTGTATTAATCCCAGCGGGGAAGTCATTTACAGGCTGAAGCCTCCAGAAAGTCTCCACTTCTCATTATTACAACTGCAGACCAGCTTTAACTTCCATTTTACCGTTTTTCAAAGCCAGAGCGGCTGTGAGCGAGGACAGAAGCTGAGGGTCCTTGTCGCCAGCAGTGCGGAGGTCAAAGGTCACGGCACTCAGATAATAAATTTAACAAACAGTCCTGTTAAACGTGACGGTGATGAAGAAGCAGAATCTACTTCATTTGCTTTTACCCTTTATTCCTTTCTTTCATTCGGTGGAATCTGCTGTTAGAAGCTGACGCGCAGCTCTGAAGACTGACTGAAGGTCGGACTGAGTCTATCGTTCAGGCCTGAGCTGCGAGTTCTCAGGAACGACCAGCTAGCTTCAAACTAGAGGTTTATCAGGTTGCACCATTAAAGCTTGAAAAGACTTCAGTAATGCGTCCGTCTGTTGCTAGGAAACATCTGTAGCGCTGTCCAATCAGGAGCGATCAGCCATGTAAACAGGAAGTCACTGCAGCATCGGGAGCTAGCGTAGCTTCCAAACATCACAGCTTCAGAGGCTGAAAGATAAATCTGTGTAAATGTTTGCGTCTGCAGACGTGGAGAAATCTGTTTCAGAGTTAGAAGGATTCAGTTCATAATGAGGGAAATATCTGACTATGCTAAGCTAACTGACGTCATTTACTCACGTCGTGTTATTTCAGTCGAAATGTAATTTAAAATCTTCCAGACTGACGTCGTTATTAAACAGCATTTATCAAGTTTCGAGCTCCAGATCACCTCTTTAACTCTGAACGGCTCAGAGATTAGCATCAGTTAGCTAACAGCAGCTTAGCATCAGTTAGCTACACAGCAGATTAGCATCAGTTAGCTAACAGCAGCTTAGCATCAGTTAGCTACACAGCAGATTAGCATCAGTTAGCTAACAGCAGATTAGCATCAGTTAGCTACACAGCAGATTAGCATCAGTTAGCTACACAGCAGATTAGCATCAGTTAGCTACACAACTCAATAAACTGAGATTTGGTGAGATGATCAGGCTAATTGGTAGTTAATTGATCAACATGAAAATGTAGCATAAACAAAAACACAGCGAGGTCTCTGTTTCTGTTACCGTCAAATCCAAATATGTTCCTTTTCATCATCGTCACTAAATGTGTTTTTGGTAGTAAACCGATTCTTGTTCCAGACGACGTCCTCAAAATGTTTTCAGGACATTACAGCCAGAACGTCCTGTTGTTTCTTTGTCACTGTGTCTTTGTCTTTTTGTTGTGCGTCCAAGAGGAAGTTCACTTTCACGGCCCTGACATCTAAAGAAAGTAACTGAGGAAAATTTCAAAGTAAACACACGTAAGCAGGTACTTTTTGTTTTACTGTAAAACTCGGCAGAGACAGTGAACATCGATGTGTTTGTAGAAATGAAGTCTAGATTATTTCTTGAACCTCGCGCAGCTGCTCCTCATTGACTGACGGCTGCTGACAGCTGGACAAACAACAACAATAATGAGGATGTAATATCAGATGTTTAATGAACTGGAAGAGAACACACGAGATTCAAAGTGGATCCAGACTTATTCAAAGGAAGGAAGAAGGAACATTGCCAGTGGTGGAATATATCTAAGCACATTTACTTCACTTGATGATGTGTCTCATGGATTAAGCCCCTCCGACCCTCCTTTCTTCACCACGTTCCTGCATGTCTACGAAGCTTTGCGGTCATTGCCATTCCCCACCTGTCCACCAGATGTCCTCGGACTTTCCCACCTGTCCCAGTCACCTGACTCCCACAGTTATACCACCTGAGGACTTCCTGCCGTCTGCAGCAGGCAAATACGCGCGCGTGTGTGTGTGTGTTTCTGACACTGGACCGATTTGATGCAATTTGCAGTTGCGATGCTAATCCGGATTAGGGCATTAGCATGCTAGTGACATTAGCATAGC
>CM050855.1:1151073-1168573 GCA_027580175.1 Siniperca scherzeri
CTCAGGCAGGTTCTGCAGCCGCTTTCTTCTCTGGCGTCTCAGCGGGTTTCTGGAGGTTTATTCTGGACGGACGTCAGAGATAATGATCTCCTCTGGATGTGTAAGTCACGCTGAATCTAAGAATAGTTGTTTCATGTCTGTCCAGATTTGACTGAGTTATGACTCAGGAGAAGGAATGTAAAAATTGCACCAATCTGGCACTAAAAGTGTTTTAAAATATCTCGATTGCCTCAACAAACTGTGTGTCACGGCCGCAGCATCAGAGTAAGTGAGTAACTGTGCTGAGCTGCAGGTTGGTAAAGAGAGCTACGTGAAGACTTCTGAAAACATGAAGTCGCTGTTGGGAAACCAGTGGAAAAACTCTGTAAATGAGCATCAAAAGTCAAAGTGTTCGTAGCTTCCTATCAGCGCTACAGCGTGTTAAGTAGTAACAAGCGGCCTATGTTACTAGTTGCATCAGACTGCTGCATCACACTGTTTAAATGTCTCCTGTTGGTGCCGTCTGATTTCCCTGCTTTCAGATCAAAAACTTGTGTCATCAAGCTGAAACAAGACATATATTCTGGAGGTGCAAGATCAGCTGACCATATTTATCTCAAGATGAATGTGAAATGTGAAATTTGCAGCGGAACCAGCACCTCCAGCTGTCACATGAATAAAGTGGAGGGCAGAGTAGCAAGATTTCCCTCCAAACTGTGCTGACGTGCAGAGCTTTGACCCTGTGAACTGTGGGCAGAGAGCGACACCTGGTGGTCGCAACCAGGTGCGACGGGAACAACTTCAACTAACTCACAAAGCTTTTTAACATTAAATATTTTCTTCCCACTGTCTGATAAGTTTTCCTCTCATATCCAGGCTGCCATATATTTATAAACTATGATGTATTTTATTTGACTTTATTGTTCATTTAGGATGAAAAGTCACTGTAAGATACAAAAAGACAAACTTTGTCTTCAGTCAGAAAGTGAGTTTATGATCAAATATACATCGGGCTGATTTAACATTAAAAGCTGTGTGAGCTAAAGGAAAAAGTCACAGTGGTTTAATTTAAATCATTAATATTAAGCAAACGTGATTTAAATACGTGTTCACTTCCTCCTTTACGACAGGATCAGGATCAGCTTTCAGGTTCACACATACGAGGAATTTGCTTTGGTATTTTGGTGCAAAACAATAAACACAGTAGAAATATAAAGAAAGATCGAGCAAGTACTGCAGGTCAGGAATCATAAATATAAAATTGACAATAATAAAGAATATAAATTACAGTTTGTACAGGGATGTGAAATGTGCTGAAGTTTACAGGACGAGAGTCCGTGTCGGGGCGTCCCGGCCTGTTGACGAGGCTGCAGACGGCAAGAAGCTGTCTTGGTCCTGATGGAGGAGGGGTCAGCCTCCATCTTTCCTGCTCGCCTCAGGGTCCTGGAGGGGTGCAGGTCCTGGAGGGGTGCAGGTCCTGGAGGGGTGCAGGTCCTGGAGGCGTGCAGGTCCTGGAGGTGTACAGGTCCTGGAGACGTGCAGGTCCTGGAGACATGCGGGTCCTGGAGACATGCGGGTCCTGGAGATGTGCAGGTCCTGGAGGCGTATAGGTCCTGGAGGGGTGCAAGTCCTGGAGGGGTACAGGTCCTGGAGGCGTACAGGTCCTGGAGGGGTGCAGGTCCTGGAGGCGTGCAGGTCCTGGAGGTGTACAGGTCCTGGAGACGTGCAGGTCCTGGAGACATGCGGGTCCTGGAGACATGCGGGTCCTGGAGATGTGCAGGTCCTGGAGGCGTATAGGTCCTGGAGGGGTGCAGGTCCTGGAGGCGTACAGGTCCTGGAGGGGTGCAGGTCCTGGAGGCGTGCAGGTCCTGGAGGTGTACAGGTCCTGGAGGGGTGCAGGTCCTGGAGGCGTGCAGGTCCTGGAGGTGTACAGGTCCTGGAGACGTGCAGGTCCTGGAGACATGCGGGTCCTGGAGACATGCGGGTCCTGGAGATGTGCAGGTCCTGGAGGCGTATAGGTCCTGGAGGTGTGCAGGTTATACAGGTCCTGGAGATGTGCAGGTCCTGGAGACATGCGGGTCCTGGAGGTGTGCAGGTTCTACGGGTCCTGGAAGCGTACAGGTCCTGGAGGGAAGGTAGACTGCAGCCAGTCACCTTCTCTGCGGAGCGAATGATATGCTGCAGTCGGCCCTCGTCCGTGGCGGGCGCAGCAGCGTACCAGATGGTGACGGAGGAGGTGAGGACGGACTCGATGATGGCGGTGTAGAAGTGCACCATCATCGTCTTTGGCAGGTTGAACTTCTTCAGCTGCCGCAGGAAGTACGTCCTCTGCTGGGCTGATGTTCAGCTCCCACCTGAGGTCCCGGGTGATGATGGTGTCCAGGAAGCGGAAGGACTCCACAGTGTGGACAGGGGAGTCACACCGGGTGATGGGGGGCGGGTGGGGCTGGGCTCTTCCAGTGATCCACAACCATCTCCGCTGTCTTTAGAGCGCTGATCTGCAGGTTGTTGCATGATCTAACATACTGATTTAATGTTTTCTGACATAATGTTTATACTCTCAGCGATTTTATATATTTACTTTGGATTTTTTTTTAATCGTGTTTCTTCAGCCCTAACCTTCTCCGCCCACAGGGGGACGTTCAGCACAAATCAAAACGCACCCTGCTGATGTCATGATGATGTCATGATGATGTCCTCCACCCAGCCAGAGCTGCACCTCCCACTCCTGCTGTTAACAAACACACTCACAGGTTTTGTCAGCTCACTACTTTTCTTTTCAGAACCAGAATCAGAAATCCTTTATTGATCCCCGAAGGGAAACTCTTTGTTACAGCAGCTCGCCTTTACGTCAGCGCACACAGGAGGAAGTACTAGCAAACGATATGATACACTATAAACACTATAAAAACAGGTCAGAAAATAAAAGTACCAGGTGGGTATAAGTATAAAATAAAATAAGTGTGAAGTACCAAGTGGGTTTACCGATTGATGATGATAGTACAGTATAATAACACACTGTAATAATATAAGTAATAAGCAGAGGTGCATGTGCTGTCGAGTTCAGTGCAGCTTATTGAGATTATTAAGATATTGCACAGCAGTACTGGAGGTAAATAATATCAATATCAATAAATAGGAAAAACTAAATATTGATCAGGAGTAATACACAGAATATTGCACAGTTATTCAAGTATTGCAGAGATGTTAATGATCGATGTCCAGTTTAGTGACTTCGGGTCAAACAGACTGACTTTTCTTTTGAAAGTAGTCTCACATGCTGAATATGACACTAAAATACTACAATGTTTTTTTTTTACAGTGTAATCAAAGCTTACTGCTTTCACTTAAGGCTAAAGACTTTCCTCTGTGATAAAGCTTATAGTTAGGGCTGGCTCGGGTGAGTCCTGAACCGTCCCTTAGTTATGCTGCTATAGGCCTAGACTGCCGGGAGACTTCCCATGATGCACCTCTTTCCTCCTCTCCCTCTCCGTCTGTACGCATTTTTATCCCATTACTGCATGTTACTCGACATCTTCTCTCTCCCGTAGTTCTGTGCTTTCTCGTTTCTCTCCTCTCTCCTTCTGTCGCTTTCAGCAGGTGTTTCTGCTGTTTCTGCAGAGTCTGGATCTGTGGTTGTGGGCCACCTGCTGCCCCCCGTGTTCCTGCAGAGTCTGGATCTGTGGTTGTGGGCCACCTGCTGCCCCCGTGTTCCTGCAGAGTCTGGATCTGTGGTTGTGGGCCACCTGCTGCCCCTGTGTTCCTGAAGAGTCTGGATCTGTGGTCGTGGGCCACCTGCTGCCCCCGTGTTCCTGCAGAGTCTGGATCTGTGGTAGTGGGCCACCTGCTGCCCCCGTGTTCCTGAAGAGTCTGGATCTGTGGTTGTGGGCCGCCTGCTGCCCCCCGTGTTCCTGCAGAGTCTGGATCTGTGGTTGTGGGCCACCTGCTGCCCCCTGTGTTCCTGCAGAGTCTGGATCTGTGGTTGTGGGCCACCTGCTGCCCCCTGTGTTCCTGCAGAGTCTGGATCTGTGGTTGTGGGCCACCTGCTGCCCCCTGTGTTCCTGCAGAGTCTGGATCTGTGGGTGTGGGCCACCTGCTGCCCCCGTGTTCCTGCTCGACAACTGCTGCTACAGTTGTTGTTATTGGCTCTGTTACTGATGCTGACATTATTCTTCCTATAGCTGTCATTCCTATTATTACTAATTTATTAATATCAACACTACATTATTACTATTTTAAGATTCTAGGTGGTATTTGCATCGTGCCCCCCCCCGTCTCTCTCTCTAAGTTAGTATTTCCTTGCCGCTGTGGCCAAGTGCTTGCTCGTGGTGGGATTTGTTGGGTCTCTGTAATTAATATTATAAAGACTTTGGACCTGCTCTGTAGGAAAAGTGCAAAGAGATAACTTCTGTTATGAACTGTGTAAATAAAACTGAATTGAACTGGTTCTGTCCTCCGGCTCTGTCCAGGGAACTACATATTACACCACCGTACTGACCCTTCGTTCCCCACCCTGAGCCCCGTCCAGTTCTTCCCAGGTTCAGTTAGTTTAAACCCCCCGAAGTTTAGCAGCTCGTCGAGTTACAAAGAGCAGGGAGGCTCTGTGTTTTCCGTGTAGTCGAGGGGGTCTCAGATTTAGATCTGCCTCGGCTTTCTGCTGAGCCAGGCGTTTGGTTTGTGTCGAGCGGCGTGAGTGTTCACAGATCACCGAGGGGCTCTGAGTGATTTCAGGCTCAAAGAAAACAAATGACAAACCTTTGCTTTGGATTCAATATCTGTCACCTCTGAGGACATTATACAGTTCTTCAATGAGAAACATTAAATCTGCCTGCCTGTCTGTCTGTCTGTCTGTCTGTCTGTCTGTCTGTCTGTCTGCCTGCCTGTCTGCCTGTCTACCTGCCTGTCTGCCTGCCTGCCTGTCTGTCTGCCTGCCTGTCTGCCTCTCTGCCTGCCTGCCTGTCTGTGTGCCTGCCTGTCTGCCTGTCTGCCTGTCTGCCTGCCTGTCTGTCTGTCTGCCTGGCTGTCTGTCTGTCTGCCTGCCTGCCTGCCTGCCTGTCTGCCTGCCTGTCTGTCTGCCTGCCTGCCTGCCTGTCTGCCTGCCTGTCTGCCTGCCTGCCTGCCTGCCTGCCTGCCTGCCTGTCTGTCTGTCTGTCTGTCTGTCTGCCTGCCTGCCTGCCTGCCTGTCTACCTGCCTGCCTGTCTGTCTACCTGCCTGTCTGCCTGCCTGTCTGCCTCTCTGCCTGCCTGCCTGTCTGTGTGCCTGCCTGTCTGCCTGTCTGCCTGTCTGCCTGCCTGTCTGCCTGTCTGCCTGTCTGTCTGTCTGTCTGTCTGCCTGGCTGTCTGTCTGCCTGCCTGCCTGTCTGCCTGCCTGTCTGTCTGCCTGCCTGCCTGCCTGCCTGCCTGCCTGCCTGCCTGCCTGCCTGTCTGCCTGCCTGCCTGCCTGCCTGCCTGTCTGTCTGTCTGCCTGTCTGTCTACCTGCCTGTCTGCCTGCCTGTCTGCCTGCCTGCCTGTCTGCCTGCCTGTCTGTCTGCCTGCCTGCCTGCCTGCCTGCCTGCCTGCCTGTCTGCCTGCCTGCCTGCCTGCCTGTCTGTCTGTCTGCCTGCCTGCCTGTCTGTCTACCTGCCTGTCTACCTGCCTGCCTGCCTGTCTGTCTACCTGCCTGCCTGCCTGCCTGCCTGTCTGTCTGCCTGTCTGTCTGCCTGTTTCCTGACTCTGGAGGTGTCTAAGTCCTGGAGGTTCGGTCGTGTTTTGTCCGCTGCAGCCGGTTCCTGTGGACAGCGATGGACGCTCAGAGTAGAGACGCAGCGACTGCAGTGTAGAACCGGATCAGCAGCTCCTGAGGAAGGCTGAACTTCCTCTGCTGGGCCTTTTTGATGACGGAGGTGACGGAGGTGACGGAGGTGACGGAGGTCTCCCACTTCAGGGAGACTGATCCCAGAAACAAGTCCCTCCCCCGGTGTCTGCGGACGGTCAAACTTCAGGAGCTGAGCAGAGGGGTCCCCCGAGGTCTGGCCCTCTGCATTGTGGGCCACAAGGTTTCAGCACATGGCGCGAGATAAATCTGATAACCGTACCAGATGAAGTGTACAATCCGCTTTTACTTCTAACGGCACGAGTAGCAGCACGGCTGTAACCCCACGACTTTAGCCCGATTCACCACAACAGATTTCTTTCTGTCTCCCAACGAAAAACAAACGTGGCATCTTTAACGGAAATGGCGTGCTGCTAACGTTTTCGTTCAGCCAAGCGGCGCAGTATCTCGCCGTGCAGCAACACATTTACTCACATTAATCATTTTGTGCCAAATCTTCATAAGCTGCTGCAACTCTGTAAGCGCACAAGCAGGCAACTAATGGCTCTCAGAAACTGTTTATTACACGAAAAACGTCATATACTCTTTTTATTTTTTATGAAGCATTTTATTATTTATTTATATAAAATAATTATTATTATTGTAAAACTTGTGTATTGATGGTGGAAAAATCACGAAGCTGCTGCTCTTGAATATCAACTAACGTGCATTTCTTTACAATCAACAGTAAATCTGCGGCAGGAAGGTTTCGGCGTCGCCACCACAAGATGTCGCCCTTTCTCCCGCGACGGCTGAAACAACCTTAGTTTGTCCTGCTGCGCCTACCGTAGTTGTAGTAAAAAAAAAAACATGGCGTCCGACAGTGACAGCGACCAGGATTTTGTGAGCTACGGGACTCCTTTGGAGCCTCTGGAAGAAGGTAGACTTCATTTTAAAAACCTCTACAATCCGCGCGATGGCACTTGAGCACTTTCCGGATGTTTCATATGGCGAGAAATGAGCCACGACGTTTCCGGCAGTCACTTTAGAAGCTAAGCTAACGAGCAGCTAGCTAACAGCAACAAGCTCTGAGTTGTTAGCCTAGCCCCCCCCCCCCCGGTTTGTAACCCAGACTTCATTCAGATTCTGTCTGTTTTAAGTCATCGTGCTGAACGCACATACTCAGCGGATTGTCAGTTAAGATCTTTAAGAATCGCTTCGGCTTACAAAGTGATTCTCAAACCAGCAAGTAATCTCATTCAAAGCTCGTTTTCAGTCTGCTTCTTCACGTCGCCTTTACTGGCGGTTTCCTGTAGCAGAGGATGAAGACGGAGGCAGAACCGAGTGTAAACCAGTGAGAGGATACACACTGCTGTTAAAGCCGATGTGGCTCAGTGTCCCAGTGGCGTTTGACTATTCGGCAATAATCCTGATTCCTGAGATACATTTTGAACGGTAACTTTTGTCAGAAGGTCGAGGAACAAAATGCAAGATTTTTGTATTGAGTTTGGTCTGCATGGGAAATCCTCTGTCTCTCATTCTGTCGTTGAAACCCTCCTCGTCCTTAAAGTGTGTTGGTGCTGCGATGTCAACAGACACCTTTACTCTGCACACTCTTATTTTTATTCAATCTGAAGGTAAATACGATGCACTTAGGTGCACTCTGAAGGCGACCGTGTCATTACAAATGCTGTGGGACCCGAGCACTCTGTCACACCGTGCGTGTGTGTGCGTGTGTGTCTCTGTGTGCGTGCGTGTGTGTGTGTCTCTGTGTGCGTGTGCGTGTGTGCGCGTGTGTGTGCGTGTGTGTGCGTGTGTGTGTCTCTCTGTGTGTGTGTGTGCATGCGTGTGTGTGTGTCTCTGTGTGTGTGTGCATGCGTGTGTGTGTGTGTCTCTGTGTGCGTGTGTGTGTGTGTGTGTGTGCGTGTGTGTGTGTGTCTCTGTGTGCGTGTGTGTGTGTGCGTGTCTCTGTGTGTCTCTGTGTGCGTGTGTGTGTGTGTCTCTGTCTCTGTGTGTCTCTGTGTGTGTGTGCGTGTGTGTGTGTGTGCGTGTGTGTGTGTGTGTGTGTGCGTGCGTGTGTGTGCGTGTGTGTGTGTGTCTCTGTGTGTGTGTGCGTGTGTGTGTGTCTCTCTGTGTGTGCGTGTGTGTGTGTGTGCGTGTGTGTGCGTGTGTGTCTCTCTGTGTGTGTGCGTGTGTGCGTGCGTGTGTGTGTGTGTTGCAGACGAGCCGCTGAAGAAGCCGGTCCCGCTCCACGAGCAGACGGTGAAGGACGAGAAGGGCCGATACCAGAGGTTCCACGGGGCGTTCACCGGAGGCTTTTCCGCTGGCTACTTCAACACTGTGGGCACTAAAGAAGGTGAGTGCTGCTCACCTGCTCACCTGTCCAGGTGGGACGCCGTTTCCCTCGGTAGTACCGCGCGATCTGCCCTCCTCAACGACAACAACAACAACCCCACTCAACTCATTTCAGGGGATTTCTTTGGCTAATAAGTCAGCTGATTTCACGGCTGCAGCTGCTTTGTATATTTGTATTTAAAGACAAATGTCCATCTGAAGAGTCAGAGCTGATGAAGTCTTCGGTCCGACCCACTGGAGAAGCTCCGGCCTGATAATGTTAACAAAGAAATAACGAATGAATCATTTATTAACAGCAACCACAAGCTTGGGTTCGGTCTTTTCAAACCAGGGTCGAAGGTCGTGTTGCAGTTTGTCTGGAGTTTATCTCCAGACGTGAAACGTCAGCTTACTGACTTCCTGTCCTCTGATCCTTGTGTTGCTGTGTCTCTTCAGGCTGGGCCCCGTCCACCTTTGTGTCGTCACGGCAGCAGAAAGCGGACAAACGTCATGTCAGACCGGAAGACTTCATGGACGAGGAGGTACCGCCGAGTGCTTTCATCAGAACTGCTGGAATGAATCGACTGTGTGTTTTTAGTTGAATTCACGTGTGAGGCTCCAGCGCTGATAGTTACAGCCCCGGAGTAGGAAATAAGGGACTCCTCAACCCAACGAAGAAGTGATTTATCCAGCTGCCATCTTTGTTTGGGTGCAGTAATACCAGGCAGGGCAGCGTCCTTCCTCACGGAGCCGCAGAGGGGGGGTTTGTTAGCGGCAGAATGGAAAAGTCTTCAGAAACGCGGTCTTTATTTTCCGCTTCTGCATCTGTTGATTTTTAGATCTAATACTTGCTCTTTTCTGTGAAATACTGGCTAGTTTGTCCTCTAAAAACTGAAGCGTGTGAGAACGAATGAGCGGGCGACCTGCAGCCTGTGGCAACGTTTGAGTGCATTTGATTTGTTAGATGGTCGGGTGGCGAGGCTCCTCGTCGCTGCGGCGATCTCTGCAAATGAACTGTCATTTCATCTGTGAGACCGTATTTTCTCGTCCTATAAGAATGCTTTAGGGTCGGCGTGTTGATGCGGGTTTAGTGGAACTGACTGTTGTTGTGCGTCAGGACTTCGGCGAGCACGGCATCGCCCCCAGAGAGATCTCCACCAGTCGGGAGTTCTCGTCCAGCCGCAGAGACGAGGCCCGAGAGAAGGCGCGGGCCGTCGGCGCTCAGGCGGCGCTGATCCCCGGAGACACCCTGCTGGAGGAGCTGATCGCACCTTCCAGGTGAGCTCACCCGGGACAAACGCTTCCACCCAGATCACACGTGTGGCGCACAGAGCGAGACCGGGGGCCAGGAGATCCGAGTTTCACTGGCCCCCTGTGTATTTTCACTGGCCCGGCAGCCAGAAAATCCATTATTTAATGATTTCTGATCACATTTCAGTGGACAGATAGAAAGCTGTGCAGGGAGCGGCCGGCAGACTGCACAGAGCGAACCGCAGTCGCTGTTTCTCTCTCCTCTTTCTTTTCGTAGCCTCGTCCCGGTAAGTACGACAGTGTACAGAACGAGCGGCGTGTAGCTTATACTTATAACTTATACTGATGTGGAGGCGGAGCAACACAACACAGAGTCTGGAGATTCGTCTTGTATTCCAGGACTCTTCCATCAACTTGCCCTGCGTGACCTTCTGCTGGCCCCCGGGCCGGCGGGCCCCCGGGCCCCCGTGACTTTATGTTGGACCCTGATGACATTTAGTTTAGTTTAGTGAAAGGACATGATGTCATGATGCAGGTTTGGTGAAACGGCCCCCAGCTGTAGTCAGCTGATTTGGTTTTTGGTCAGACTAAATAAGCAGTTTCAGATGTAGTGATTTAATCTCGCCAAAAGAAATAATTACATAACTGATGATTAAAAGAAGCATTCTTAAAGCTGCAGTGCTGAACGTGTGTCTCCCCCTTCAGGCAGTCAGAGTAACTACACCGACGCTGTCGCCGCCTGCTGATGATGTTGGCCTGCAGCGAGCTCCAGGCTCGTGATCAGAAACAGTGACAGAAATACAGAGAAGTTTCCGAGACAATAATTATTAGGTAGAGTGAATGTAACAGCTGCGCAGCCGACTGCAGATATTTTATTAACCTGTCCAGAGCAGTAACGGGACGTCCGTGTCCTCAGTCCGTCTCTCAGCTGTCCAGCAAGGAACAGCTGCAGCTGCGGACGTTCATTTCTGTGTAAAAGTCCCTCCAGCTTTAATTTCATTAACTCTTCAAATCCTGGATTAATTCAGATTATATTTCAACGTTCATCCTGGGCTTGTTCGGCGAGGCGTCCGTGCCGGAATCAATCCAGGAGTCGGAGCAACTCAATAGTTTGTTCTGTTTTTACAAAAGTGAGTGATGTTTCGGGAAATGTGAATAACACAGTGAAAACCTGAGTCTGTTCTGAGGTGCGTTGGTTTCTGCTCTCAGGTCGTCCATCGGGGTGGAGCTGCTGAGGAGGATGGGCTGGAAGGAAGGCCAGGGTGTGGGGCCTCGAGTCAAGAGGAAAGCTCGCCGACAGCAGACGGGTCCGTACGACGGCAGCTGCTCTCAGAGCGCCGGCTCCTCTGAGCCGTGTGTTTGTTTGCACGCTGAGTTCTGGGATCTGTTGTAATGTTCTCTTCTTTGTCCTCCGGACAGAGGCAGGTAGCAGAGTTTACAGCTGTGTGCTGCCCCCTGCTGGATCAGAGGACTCAGAGGTGGGTGAGACCACAGAGACAGAGAGACAGGACTGAAAACCTGGTCCAGACTGAAACCCAGTTTGAGCTGCAGCTGTCTGTTCAGAAGGGTCACAGGATGGAGACACTGATGATCAATTATGATTATTATTATTATGATTATATTCACTTGTTTGGTTAGGCCAGATCACAGTCACAGCGTGACGTCTTCAGATGTCTTGTGTTGTTTGACTGCATCAAAGCCCAAAGACATTCATGTTACTGAGATACAAACAGAGTTTTTCTTCACAAGCGATAAATCAGGTTTCTAAATAGTTGATTTGTTTTCTGTCAGTCGTTTGCATTGTTGGCGCACCGCTGTGATCGCTGACGACTGTCTGTCAAACACACAGAGGAGCTGCGTGAGTTATTCTGTCTAAAGTTTCAAATGATGTTAAAGATGAAAGAAAATGAGTCTCTGAGTCATTTCGCTCTCAGGATCATAAATACAAATTCCGCCCTTTTTAAACTGCGGTGACACATTTTAGGTCAAGTCTCCGTCCTCAAATCGAGTCCATGCGGACTCGAGTCCGTTGAGTCCGACACCAGAATCCTCTTTATTGCAAACATCAAACATTTGAATACAATTAAAACGCCCAAGCTGCTTCAGAAGAGCGTGAATATTCACGTTGCTTCCTCTCTCTGCCCGGCAGGACGATGACGAGTTTGCTCCAGAGAACGTGACCTTTGCCCCGAAGGACGTCACTCCGGTGGACTTCAACCCCAGGCTGGGGGTTCAGGGTCTGGGGTACCGCGGTCTGGACCCGGGCCTGGCTCTGCTGGGCCGAGGAGCACCCGAACACATCGACCTGTTCAAGCCGCAGTCTGAGATGAGGAGTCGGCTGTTCGGAGACGCGCAGAGAGGCTCGCGGAGAGGAGGCGTGGCGGGACAGGTGGGAGCTCTGAAGTCCACGTCACTTTTTAATAAAACCAAATCTACGTGTTGTAACTCTGCTGCTGACCTTCCACCTGCAGGCGTTCGGGGTGGGGGCCCTGGAGGAGGAGGATGAGGACGTTTACCACAGAGACTCCATGTCCAGATACGACACAGTGCTGGGAGGAGAGGAGCCTGGAGACGGCCTGTACGGCTGGACGGCTCCACAGCAGTACACCAAGAAAAGAGGTAACGCCGCCTGGGAAAGACCTGGAGAGGCCTGGAAAGTTTGTGGATTTCACGAACATGTGTATATATATATATATAGAAACAGTGAGAGACTAGAGCAAACACGCAAACCAGAAGGTTCCTCCTCACTTTCAGGTCTGTGTGACGTACCTGGTTATTCCTCCCGCCTGCCTCCCGTTAGGGATCGCAGTTTAACACAAGTACACAAAACTACAACTGAAAAAAACTTTATTACAGGAAGTCCGTGTGTAAACTGCCGAGGCTCAGTCGACAGCCACGCTAGCAGCTCTGTGAGGCTGTGCTTTGCGCTAAATGCTAACGTCAGCATGCTAACGTGCTCACAGTGACAACGCTAACATGCTGATGTTTAGCAGCTTCACCCTCTTAGCTTAGCGCGTTAGCATGCTAGCATTAGCTAATCAGCAGTAAACACAGAGCGCAGCCGAGGCTGATGGGAGCGTCAGCAGCTCTGCAGGTCAGAAACCAAAGTGTCGGACACGTTAACGTGTCGACCTGATGGTGGCGCTAGATGGAAAGTCAGAGGATCGGCAGAGTGATTACAGTTCATCCTGAGGGGAGCGTGGACGATGAAGCTCGTCTCATCAGCAGCTGCTGGTGTTTCAGTCTGGACACAGTGGAGGACGGACATTAAGATGGATGCTTGCATACGGACACGAGAAAAGGTTAAACGGTTTTATTTGCTCGGCATATTAGTGCTCTGAAACACCAACAGGTTTCACCCTCACAGGATGGACTCTGTCTGCACGCTGAAGTTCATAACCAACTAAAGAAAGACGTTCAAAACCTTCTGAAACGGAGAATCATCAGCAAACAGCCGTCATTAATCGTAGTTCCCATCTTCCAAACTGCGTCGGATCAAATACTGGATCAGAACCTGCGTGGAAACCTGGACTGGGACTGCGTTACTGCAGTACTCGTCTTGTAAAGCAAGACAGCCAGTTAACGTCAGCGCACAGATGCAGCAGCAACCTGTTTCTGTGCGTATCTGCATCTCGTTTTATCTTTTTATTCACACTTTATAAGAACAACCTCACATGGCTTTGACGCCCCCGGCACTTCACCATACAGATGTTTTTGTCTTAAAGTTATTTTTTGAACCTGAAGAAACGAAAAACTGTTTTGTTGCGGATTCAGAACCGCGGGCCGCGTTTAACGCTGAGCGCTGCTTTTAGTAAAGCCTGTATTAAGAAACATTATAATTTATACTTTTCTTTTCTTTTTTTTCTTGTTCACAGACAAAAGCAAAGATGCGTCGTACCTCGGAAAAATCCTGGAGGGCTTCACTCTGGCCCAAAAACCAGCCGAGGAGAAAACCGTGAGCAGCTTCGACCGCCTGCTGACGTCTCGCCGAAATGAACTCCTTCGCTGATCTAACGTGGTCTCTGTCTGTCTGTAGATCTTCCCCCCCCCCTCTCTGCCCGGCGACTATCGGCCCGTCCACCGTTTCCGTCCGTCGGTCGACGTTTCGGGTCTCTCCGGGGTCAGTCCCGCACTTGCAGAGGCTCTGAGGGCCTCCAGGGGCCACATGGTCAAAGAGGAGCCCCGACAAGGAGGACGCCACCAGCTGGACTCCGGCCAGAGGAGGGCGCTGCTGGGAGAAGACGCCCTGCAAGGTAGGAAGAGAATCAGTTATCGATGTGAAGTCCCGTGAGCGCCTCCTGGAGGCTGCAGTGTCGGTTACCTGTTCGTTCAGTCTGAACAGCTAAACATGCAACGTCTGTCCTCAGGGTGGCGCTAACTGTGCAGCGCTGGGTTTAGCTGATCCGATGCTGCTGCTGCGTCTAGAACTGCAAATAACTATTATTTCCATTATCTGATTGATTCATCTGTTGGTTATTGCTCAATTGATTAATCGCCTTGTCTAGTATAAAATATCAGAAAATTGTGAAAACTGTCCGCCACAGTTTCCCAGTGTCTTGTTTTGTCCGACCAACAGTCCGAAACCCGAACGCACTCAGTTTGGCGATTGAAACGAATCGATTAACTGTTGCAGTTCTGCTGTTGATGACTTTCCAAAATGTCAGAAGTCGAATGCCTGAAATGCAAAAATACAAACTCATAAACTTCGTCAAATCAATGCTGAAACATGATTTTTTGTTAAATCTAAAGCATGTTAGAAAGTGTTATTACAACATTGTACAATGTGCAACATTTGTAATAAGTAAATGTCAATAACGACCTTATATTTAAAGGGTTAGTTTTTGAAGTGGGGGTGACCAAAGTCACACGATAACACTAACGAACTGACCGGTCGAGGCGGCGGCGGACCGGCAGCTCCCGTGTTCTGCGAGGTAAAATGACTGTTTTTGTCAAAGGAGTCTGGTGGCTTTGAAGAGAGCACGGATGGCCCCGTCTGACGGCACCAACACGGCACAGGCAGAGCGGGCGTGACGCCATCCTTTGCTCAGGACGCCATTATACACAACCTTTAAACTGATGTGGACTTTTTTTAGGTGGCTGCGCCCCCGTCCACAGCAGCAGGTGGCTTAGCTTCTGTCTGCGGCTCCAAACCGGGGGCGTGCCGCCCGCCGTCTGCACTGACCGTGGATCAGTACCTCACACAGCCCCGCTTCAAAAAATAATCTCACGTAAAAACACATTTTTACTGTAATGCCACCTGTAGGTGCCATCAAGTGTTTACAGAATTACTCAGCGTTCATGCGTGCACGACACCTAAACCTGGTCGCAGCCGCACGATGTATTCAAGTCAAGCTGCAACGATTAGTCGATTAATCGTTCGATCGATCGACAGAAAATTAATCTACAACTATTTTGATAATCGATTCATCGTTTAAGTTTGTTTTTTTTTAAGCAAACAGACTTTGCAGTTTCTGCTTTTCTCTGTTGAACTGAATATTTTGCGGTTTTGGACAGTTGGTCGGACAAAACAAAGACATTTGAAGACGTCACCTCGGACTCCGGGGAAAGGGCATAACATTTTATAGACTAAATGATTAATCAAGAAAATAATCACTAGATTTAATGGATAATGGAAATAGTTGTGGTAGTTTATGTCAGTTAGAACAAGTATAGAAAAACATCAAAGAACAAACTAATAACTATAACAGAGTTTGCTTTGAAACACTGAACGGTTTGATCAAAGATCAGAAAAAATCTGTAGGAGATGCAACAAACTGATGAAAAGTTACTGTGTGTGTGTGTGTGTGTGTGTGTGTGTGTGTTTATATATATAAGATTTCTTTGATCCAAGGAATTATTATAAATATAAATTATTATCCTGAATCCTGATCAGGTCCCAGTTCAGTCATGGAGCTGCTGAAGCCTGAAGACAGAGAGCGACTGCTCAGCCTCCGCAACTCCTCCAACGCGCCCTCCACTAAAACCACCACCCCGGCCTCCAGCGACGCCTCGCGGCCGGCGGGGATGGCGGCGGCGGCGGCGGCTGCGGATGGTGCGGCCTCCTCCGGCCTCCAGCAGGAGGCTCTGGCAGCGTGGAGAGGCATCCAGACCTCCACACAGACCTTCAGGCCGTTTGAAAAGAACCCCAGCAAGCAGGCGCGCTACGAGCTGTACCTGAACCGCCTGAAACAGGGAGACAAAGGTAGGAGGCTCCGCCCTACGGGTCCCATCATGCACCGCGGGAGCGTCTGTCTGCAGTCTGTTCTTCGGCAGACGCATCTTTCCCGTTTGCAGCTCGTTTAGATGTCTGTTTCCTGCACAGCGTTTATTACAGCACGTCCGCATTAAGCTGGTTAAATCCAACAACACGTCTGGAGCTTAAAACTTTTAGTTTTAGTATTTATTTTATTTCATCCTCGTTCAGTTGTCTGACAACAGAAACAGAAACATTTAACTGAGAACAGCTATATGAGTTCAGCGGCATTAAAACACAGTGACAGTGATCAGAGAGCAGGAGGAGGCGGAGGTCCAACAGATGCTGGCTGCGATGCAGTTTTGTTGTTTTCTTGCTGAAAAGAGGACGAAGACGAAGTTTAGTAGCATGAAAACTGACGTTTTCCCTTCTCTTTCTCTCCTTTGTCAACACAAACAGCTGGTTTTGCTATAAAGGTGCTGAGGCGAAGTCACTAACATCTGAAATGTATCCGTGAACGTTACAGTTGTGGAAACCGCAGATAAACGCAGGCAGTTCTGTACATTCAAATTCACACATGAATTTCAGGCTTCAGAGACAAAAAGTAGACCCTCTCCGGCAGAGCTGGACCTTAGAGGTGAACCTGAGATCCAGTGCAACCCCCCCTCCTCTGTCTGTGTGTCTCAGACGCCCTGGAGCAGAGTCTGGACCCGGGGGTGACGGAGTGGGAGCGCAGCAGGGAGAGGGACGAGTTTGTCCGAGCCTCCATCCTGTACCGACCCACCTCCTCCTCGCTCTCCTCCCGCTTCACCAGCGCCAAACAGCAGGAGGACGACGACAGCGTGGAGGTCAGCCGGGACCAGGAGGTAGGAAGCTGCTCCGGACCATAACACGTCCGTCCGCCGACACCCGCCGCGGGCCAGTAATCTTTAGTTTAACGAATCTTAATGTACTGTGTTTGCTAACTTGTGAGAGACGCATTAAAAACAGACCGGTCCAAGTCTGAGCAGCAGACTTTTAGTCACAGATGTATAATCGGACGTGGATTCGGAGCCGCTGCTCCGCCGGGCGGCGACTCGCGGTATTGCAGTGAAAAATCCCCCCGCGGCCCAAAGAGCGTCTTCCCCACAGGCCGCCATTATAAAAGACACTGCTGCGGTTATTCAGCGGGCCGCAGACGCCGGGACTAAACCAGGAAGCCGGAAAACCTTTAGGCGAGAAATTCTCATGCGACTGAATAGGCGCCATTTTGGGGTCCGGTATCCAGTTCTATAATACGTCCATGCTTTTAGTCCAAAAACACTGGATCCTACATTTCCCACAATGCACCTGGATAGCATCTTTCATTAGAGCCTCCCTGCCTGGTGAACAGCCCCGGCGTTAAACTCCGCACCTCCAGTTTGTAACGCAGACTGGAGGTGCAGATCTTCCCTGCAGGCAGTTTTCAGAGGCTGTTGCTGTTTGGTTGTTTGGTTGCCAGGGCGACGTGGACGACAAACAGGCCGCCGTGAATATGAAGATGTTCGGGAAACTGACCAGAGAAACGTTTGAGTGGCATCCTGACAAACTGCTGTGCAAGAGGTTCAACGTCCCCCACCCCTACCCCGGGTACAGCACACACACACACACACACACACACACACCCCTACCCCGGGTACAGCACACACACACACACACACACACACAGACACACACACCCCTACCCCGGGTACAGCACACACACACACACACACACACACCCTACCCGGTACAGCACACACACACACACACACACACACACCCCTACCCCGGGTACAGCACACACACACACACACACACACACACACCCCTACCCCGGGTACAGCACACACACACACACACACACACACACACACACACACACCCCTACCCCGGGTACAGCACACACACACACACACACACACACACACACACACACACACACACCTACCGG
>CM050855.1:1173573-1188573 GCA_027580175.1 Siniperca scherzeri
TGTGCAGCTGTGGTGTGATGTGCTGGTGTGTACCTGTGATGTGTACCTGTGATGTGCTGGTGTGATGTGCTGGTGTGATGTGCAGCTGTGATGTGCAGCTGTGATGTGCTGGTGTGATGTGATGTGCACCTGTGATGTGCACCTGTGATGTGCTGGTGTGATGTGCAGCTGTGATGTGATGTGCACCTGTGATGTGCTGGTGTGATGTGCAGCTGTGATGTGCACCTGTGATGTGCTGGTGTGATGTGCTGGTGTGATGTGTACCTGTGATGTGCACCTGTGATGTGATGTGCACCTGTGATGTGCTGGTGTGATGTGCAGCTGTGATGTGCAGCTGTGATGTGATGTGCACCTGTGATGTGCTGGTGTGATGTGCAGCTGTGATGTGCACCTGTGATGTGCTGGTGTGATGTGATGTGTACCTGTGATGTGCACCTGTGATGTGCTGGTGTGATGTGCACCTGTGATGTGCTGGTGTGATGTGCACCTGTGATGTGCAGCTGTGATGTGCTGGTGTGTCTGCAGGTTCCGGTGAAGGCCTTACGAGCTCACAGCGCCGCCGTCACCGCCGCTCGACTCTGCTTCAGCGGCAGCCGCGTCCTCAGCTGCTCCTCCGACCGCACCGCCATCCTCTGGGTAAACTCCTCCACCTGTACGGCTACCACCTGTACTTATTAACTCACAGTGACGCACATTCACACCTGAAGCTGTCCGATACAAGCGCAGTCTGAAGACCTGGACTCTGAGCAGCTCCACTGGGGCAGCTGGGGGTTCAGGGCCTTGCTCAAGGGCTCCTTAGAGCTGTCTGTAGTTTTCCTCTCTATGGATACACCAGCAGGTGCTGCCTGCACAGCTAGCTAGCCGTGACGCTCGCAGTAAGCTGACGCATGTCCTGTTGACCTTTGACCTGTGCAGGATGTGGAGAGCTGCAGACCTCTGAGGGTGTTTGATGGACTTCATAGTAAAACCATCACTGAGTGCGCTCTGATGCCAAACAGCAACAGGTGAGTCTCAGCTGACAACAGCCTGGATGTTTTACCTGCATTACATTATTAGTTTGTGGATCGATTGAGATGATCAGACGACAGCGGAGGGAGACGGTTTTCCACTGAGAAATGCACATTATTATTTTTACACTGTTTGATATTTGACTTGTCACTTATGGATTTAAACAGCTCCCACGTGAAGGTCCAGACTCACAGGGTGCTTACGTGAGTCCGAACCAGATTCGAGTCCTGCTGTTGTCCTTTAGAGCTGAAGCTAAATGTAATGTTTGTCCTGAGGGTGGCGCTAGAGGACAGGTCAGAGGGTTACCAAGACGAGGCGAGGAAAAGCTGCATTTACGGCACAGTTCATACACCAGGGTGCTTTAGAAACAAACTTTAAAAGAGCGAGAAAAAAAAAGAGAAAATGTTTTTTAACGTTTATACGAATTGAAAGATATAAAAATGAACATAAAGACGTAAAAACAACCAAAGTCATTAGCTTTCACCCTCTGGGAAGCAGGAATACCCAAAGAAGAGCTCGTGGACTCCTGTCCTGCGAACAAAGTGTTTAACAGTAAAAGTGAATTACGCGCTCGCCAACACAACTACCAGCAGTAAGTGCAGATTTAAGATCCTGAGCTTCTTCCTGTTTAAAGTGGAGTCTGAGAGAAACTCCATGAGTCAGCGAGCGATCACACAGCTGCATTTCACAGGTTGTCTTCGTTTTGAGTCGAGTCGGTGCTGAATGGACTCTGTGTGTCTGTCAGGATGGTGACCGTCTCCTGGGATAAGAACATGGTGGCCTCGGACCTGGAGACGGGACAGACGCTGGTAACTCTTCTTCTTCTTCTTCTTCTTCTTCTTCTCAGAGGCCTTAATAATGACACGGTGATCCATTTGTTTGTTGGTTTTTTTGTGTTCTGTTCACATTTCTTTTCAGATAAATCAAGTAAAGAAACAGGAGTAGTAATACCACAGTGTAGAAATACTCTGTTACAAGTAAAAGCATCAAAACATACTTCAGGTACCAAAAGTAAACGTACTCATTAAGCAGAACAGTTTCAGACTAGTATATATTTTATTACTGGATTATAGTTATCGACGCATTAACGAGTTCATCACTTTAATGCTGCAGCTGCTGAAGGTGGAGCTACTTTTAAGTATCAATAAAGTTTTATCTTAATCTATAATAATACATCATCAAATGATCATAAATCATTATCATACACACAGATCATTCCCGCTACAGCTGAAACGACACAGAAAGCGTAAATCCAGATGTTCTTTTCTGTTTTATATCAACGCAAACTGACAGTTTATGGAATTGATCATTAATCCAATAATCAAAGCTTCATTGGCAACAGAAACGACCGTTAGTTGCAGCACTAATTCTCAGTCCTGACAGTTCTTGTGGAGATCAATCCTGATGTTGATTATCGCCCTGGTTGTGCAGTGGAGGAGCAGGCAGGCCGGCCTGCTGACCTCCTGCAGCGCCTCGTCTGACGGCCGGCTGCTCGTCTGCGCTGCGGATCCACAGAACGGCGTTTACATCAGCGACGCGGCCAGCGGGCGGACGCTGCACCACGTCAGCGGTACGACAGCCGGCTCACACTGCCTGGATTATTAACTCTGCTGTTACTCAGTGAAGGTGCGTTTGTTTTGTCTCCCAGATCACCACCGCTCCACCATCACGCGGTGTCGGTTCGACCCTCAGAGCCAGCGAGTGGCCACGGTGTCTGCAGACCGGAGCATCAGACTCTGGGACCTGCTGGCTCAGAAAACCACCGTGTCCATCGACAGGTGACAAACACACTTCATCAGACGACTCTACATTATAGTGTTCAGGGCCGGATGTGTGTGTGTTGTGGATATACTCTGTGTATATTAAAGCTTTGGGAAATACACTCATTGCACTTCCTCTCTGAGAGTCAGATGTTCAGATCGATGCCGCTCTCGTGTCTGCACGTTAAATATGGAGCTACCGCCAGCAGCTGGTTAGCTTAGCTTAGCATAAAGACTGGGAGACTTCCCTAAATCCCACCGATCAACATTAGAATTCATTTGTTCTGTACAAAAACCAAAGTGTAAAACCACAGCTTGCTGTTTTCTGGGCCGGACTATTTCTTGGCCGGGCTCAGTACCTTCCTGCAGTCTCTGCTGGTTGCCTGGCAACTGCTCAGAGCCCCCGTCTCCTTTGAGGTAACGGACAGATGTGAGAGGCATTCGTCTTCTCAACTAACTGCAAAAACTAAAGTGAAGAAGCAAATTTCCCAAAATGTTAAGCACAAATGAATTTGGTGAAATGCACCATGTAAGCACACGAGACACTAAAGAAATAAAGGCTTTAAAACTAGATTTTAACTTTGTGGTCATTTAATTTATTGCGAATGCGTGAATGTGTGGTGATGAAGATGGTGCATCTCTGCCTCTTTCACTTTAAATAAAAGAACATTTTTAAACGAGCTAAATGAACATTTTTGATTTCTTCTTCTGTCTTCCTGCTGTTGCTGTCATTTCCCGTCTCTCTCTCTCTCTCTCTCTCAGTAACCACGGCAACGTCGTCTCTGACTGCTGCTTCACCAACAACGGGCACTTCCTGTGCACGGCATCGTGGGATAAAAGCTTGAAGCTGTGGGACCTGCAGGCGGGAGGGTTTCGATCTCACGGCGGGACGACGCTGCAGAGAGGCCACGAAGGCAGCGTGAGCTCCTGCAGCTTCTCCGCTGACGGTGAGCGTGAAGAGCAGCGGCGGGGTCCGCCTCTCGCCCCTGTCCTCGGGACCTAACTGCCAGCTTCGGTGTTCAGACCGAGGGTGTTCCCCTCCGCAGCAGCACCGAGGTCACGTCCTTCAACCTTAGGGTGAATACGGAGCTTTTAGCAACCTGGCAACGTTTCGAAGCTACAAAACGTTCACATTTCTAGGCCGACTCTAGTCTTTTCAGCCCTCCGGCTCTGGCTGATGTGACTTGACGGTGTCTTGTAAGTTCATGCGGGCTGCGCATCATTCATTCATTCATTCATTCATTCATTCATTCATTCATTCATCGTCAGAGGAAAGAACGGCTCCACCTCAAAGTCTGCAGTAAATATAACAGAACAGCTAACTATGAAATATTCGAATGATCCAAACATTTTTCTTTCTTCTTCGGGTGTCTTGGACTCGTAAACTCCTGACCACAGATCGGCTGTAATGATGCGTTTCCTGTGGGACGGCCGGTGGGATTCATCAGTACCGCTGCACACACACACACTTAAATCTCCATTTGGGGGAGTAAATACACAAGCTGGGGTGGAGGTTGATGGTTCGAGTCCAGCAGCTCTCCAGGTCAACTCCGGATAAAATGAGCTCAGATAACGGATTCTTCTTTATGTCGTTCGACTAATAAAACACTTCCTGTCATGTTTCCACAGCAAACCTGCTGGCGTCTGGCTCCTACGACAGGACTGTTGCACTCTGGGATACGTCCTCCGTCTGCCAGGCTCTCATCCTGAAGGTGATTAAACTCAGTTCACTGCGGTATTGATCGTTCGGAAATAAAAGGCATCGTGTATCATTGATTTTAAAGCTCAGCTCGTGTTTTTTTGCGTTCTCTGTCGCAGGGCCACAGTCATTGGGTGACAGACGTGTCAGTCAGTGCTGACAGGAAGTTGGTGGCCTCTGCCTCCAAGGTACGAGTCCGTCACCAGTACGATCACTGTCACACTAAACTCCGCTAACGCACTGATTTTAACCCGTGTTAAACCCTTTAGCCACCTTCCAGTTGTGCTGGGGCCTCTTAAACAAGGCCAGTCCTTCTGTAGGAGGTGGATCCAGAACCAGAACCCAGCTCATGTCCCAACATCCGTTCTACAGAGAAAAGGCCTCATCAGTGTTCAGTCAGCGGGTCGTTTGTTCTCCACGAGGCTTATTTCTCCCTGAATAATGGTGCAAGTCTAAAGGTGCTGATTCTGAATCTGATTAGTGACGACTGATGGGACCAAGTTGGACCAGGTCTGTTCCGGTCTGGGTCTGTTCCGGTCTGGGTCAGTGGGGTCTGTTCAGGTCTGGGTCTGTTCCGGTCTGGGTCAGTGGGGTCTGTTCCGGTGTGGGTCAGTGGACCGGGTCTGTTCAGGTCTGGGTCTGTTCGGTCTGGGTCAGTGGGGTCTGTTCAGGTCTGGGTCAGTGGGGTCTCTTCCGGTCTGGGTATGTTCTGGTTTGGGTCAGTGGGGTGTGTTCCGGTCTGGGTCTGTTCCGGTGTGGGTCAGCTGGCGTTGACAGTCGGCAGATGAAGTCATACGTAAAGAGTCTGATGTGAAGTCTTCAGATCCAGTCGTTCATTTTTTTTTAAACGTGTTTGATATTTGCGACTGGCGTCGGCGACCGATGACGACGTCACTTGTGTGTCGCCGAGGGAGACGTGCCTGTAAACAAGCAGCTGTACCCGAAGTTCCTCCAGGTCCCTCTGTGGCTCTACAGTCCCAGACTCTCCAGCACCATGTTTGTTTTGAACCCGTGACAGTGGGCGTTGGCGCGGGATCTGCGGGGTCGTCTGCCTGCAGAGGTTCCGGGTGCCGTCTGGTGGATTTCCTCAGCCGTCGGGTTTCCGCTCCTTTCTGCCGGTCAAACACTAAAACGTCTTTGTGTTGGTTTGTCTTGTAGCTTTTAGCTCCTCTTCAGATTTGTCCCAAGTGGACTCCTTCAGATTTTGAACCAGTTCCAGCTGTGCTGGGTTTGGGCCTTCTAGTGGGGGGGGGTCAGCTGTCCTTACACCTTTATACATCTGTAAACAAGCAAAACACAGTAAAAGTGTTACTTAAACCAGGCGTTTGGGTTGGAAGACCTGATTTCTTTGTTAGGATAAGCTGCAGCAGAATCCGTGAATGTTGCTGATGCGTGGTAACGCAGCTGTGGTGCGGCTCTGCTCCGTCCCTGTAGGACAGGACGGTCAGGTTATGGAACATAGAGAACATGGAGGACATCCCAGAGGTCATGGAGAAGAGGAGGACCGAAGGAACAGGAATTCACATCCTCAAGGTGAAGAGCAATCCCTCCGTCGTTAGCTCGGCGCACGTTGCATTTACTGTGTGCGAATGACGGCCGGCAGTCTGAATACTGACAGAAACGTCTGTGTTTCCAGTGTGAGGAGTGTGGAAAGCCGTTCCCCGTGTCCAGACTGCAGACCTCGGAGCTGCTGACTCGGTGCGTCTTCTGTCGACTCAAATCGCCCTCCAGGTACCGGCCGCAGCCTCCGCCTCTCATGTAGCTTCCTGTCCGGGAGGTCAGAGGTCAGCCGCGGAGCAGCAGCTGGTAGGGGCTCAACATCTTGCTCATGGACACTTAGGCAGGGTGTGGGGATGATACAGGCATCTTGCTAACCCCAATAACAGGCTAAAGTCCGGCTAGCGCCCCCCTAGAGGCTGCAGTGTTCATTACAGCCACAACATACCGATAAGACGGCTTTTCTTAGTCTTACGCACTTGATTTTAACCACATGCGCGCGCGATGGCTACCCAGTGTGTCCCGTGTTGCTTTTTGTAAAGAAATAAACACGCGTTTCATTAAAAGTGAGGTCAGCAGCAGACTGTGAACACACCACAACAACAACGACGGTGTACAGCTTTGAAGAGAAACTAACAGAGCTAGTCCACAGCCGTCTCCATCTTTAGTTCTGTTTATGTTCAAATCAGAAATTCTCGAAGACGATTCGACCCTAATCTGCCTCCTAGTGGATGAACTTCTTAATCCTCCAGCTACACACAAAGCACACGGGCCGGTATATAAACAGCGCCGCTCGTCTATGTAAAAGCAGTATGTAAAGTTTGTCCTGAGGGTGGCGCTGAAGGAAAGGACATGAGGTCATAAAAACGTTGTCAGTATTGTGTTTCAGATGTAATGTCCCATTCAGTTTCTGTACAAATGACACTTTGACTGAATTCAAGTTTACTTTTATTATTTTAATTTTACATAAAGTACATTTGTAAACTGTTTCTTCATTTTCACAGACAGAACGTGTTTCTGTGCCTCACCAGCAGCTGCGTGGTCACGTCCGTGTCCAGCAGTGAGTCACGTCAGGCCAGAAGGAAGCTGCATGAACGCCTCACCCTCTCCGAGCCAACAACCAGCGCCATCACATCACATCCAGCTCTCATCAATCATCTCTGATGTTTCGTTATGGGAGCAGCGAGCTCCCGCTGTCATTACAGACACGTCAACTAACCACAGACGCTCACCTCGCCTCTTCTGTCGAGCCGTGACTTTTAACCTGCGAAGGTCTAGGGGCTTGTGGGAAATGGTGTTTGTTAAAGGACGCTAAAAAACATAAATATTAGAGAAAAAAACCACGACATTAGATCTAGATTAGATAATTAGATTAGATTTTTAACAGCCGTCGTTATCTAAACAGTTGAAGCGACACACAACATACAGTTTGAGAAAGGCTGGACTTTTAGTTATTAGAACTGTTACAAATTGTGATTTTGAATGAGGTAATGATGTAACCGGTTCGTTGATTGGCAGACAATGCATCGACAACAATTCTGATAAATGATTAACTGTTTAAGTCATTTATCAAGCACGCAGCAGTCTGCCCTGCAGGACACTCATCATCATTCACACAGAAAGATGTCAAACTAATTCTCGTTCCAGCTTCTCAGATGTGAGGATTTGCTGCTTTTATCTGTTTTCTGTCATCAGCTGTTGGTCGGACAGAACGTCTCCTTGGCTTCTGGCTAATTGTGAGACATTTTATAGACTAAGCAATTAAACGGGAAAAAAAAAACCAATTAGGAAAATGATTAGTTGTAGGTGTAGAAAACTGAAAGGGTGCAGTGGCTGACAATCCCTACATTTCATCATTTCGTCCTGAGGGTGGTGCTAGAGGAAGTCACAGTGTCCAGACAGAGAGTTCATCCTCCAGGGAGCATGAATTTCTCGACGATCGAACCATCGGGTTTTCGTATTTCTAGTGTCCAAGTGGAAATGTTGTCCTGAGGAAAGGTCAGGGGCATTTATCCTCCGGGGACCATGAATGTCCTTCAGTCTGACCAGTAGGTTGTACTCTGGAGCAAAGTGTTGGACGGACTGGCGTCGACATCCTTACCGCCGTTTCATTTTAAAGGCCTCCTCTGCGATCGCACGATGGAGCGGTTGAATCTGCATCAGAGGCTCGGATCGCAGCACATCTGCCTCAGCTCTGCCTCATCAGACCCCTCCCCTCTCAGGAGGCGCGTTGGTTTCAGTCCGCAGAGCGTCAGAAGATGCTCTGCAGCAGACAGTGGCAGCCGCAGCCGGCCGGACACTCGTCCTGCCGGCGGAACCAGTCCATCATGTGACTGGTGTGTCCTCCGTGACCGCAGCTCAGGCAGAAGTTGGAGGAGCCGCGTACGGCCACGTGACAGATGGCACACTGGAAGGTGAGGCGCTTACAGACGGCACACTGAGTCCCACGAGCCTGACTGCGACAGTGACAGCAGTACACGCCGAACTCTGCGGGGGGGGAAACAGAGCGCAGGGTTACTCTCAGCAAGACCACAGTGTTTATTAAAGCTTAGAGATGCTCCGGTCGATCAGGCGCTCAGCAGCAAACGGCTGATAACCCAGACGTCACGTCGGGTAACAAACAAGTCTTCGGAGATCTGACGGAGGCACGCGCTGCACAGCAGCTCCTGCTTTAGCTGTTATACTGTTTTTACCTAAAACCTTTTATCTCATAATTGCGACTTACAAAATCTGAATTTGATTTATTATTATGACATAACGGCAACGCAGACTGGCGGCGTGCACGTCCGGTGTGCTGCCGGCATCAGCTGACGCACTTAGTGAGATAGTAAATCTCATCATTTTGACTTGTTCATTACACTTAAACAAGCAGGGAGTCTCTGTAATGATTCTGCAGAACAGAAGCCGATCGCCGATCGTGCCGGAGCATCCCACCGTTAAACGCGTCGGCAGGTGTGCGGACGTTTGGGGAAAAACGTACCGATGCCTTTGTGAGGTTCAGGAGGGCAGGAGGCGAACTTCAGCACGTCGGCTCTTTTCTCCCTCAGACCCCAGCGGTATAAGATTTCACCGTAACACTTCTTAAAGTCATCAAACTGCAGCGTGTTGGCGGGGTCCAGCAGTCTGCAGGAGGGAAGGAAATGACATCAGAGTGACATCAGAGGTGTGCAAATGAGACGCAAACCGGTCACGCCAGTTCTCCCACCGCCCTCTTTGTACAGTCCAACGTCACCTCTTGTTCATGTCGTGCTGCTCTCGCTCTCGTTCCCGTGGATCTGTGTAACCCTGGTTGCCATAGCGATAATCGTCAGGGGAGGGTTCTCCCCAGGGGTTGGCTTGCTCAGAGTCTCGACCTGCGAACAACGACAAGACATCCGACCGGGCGGAGAGAAATGTAAACATCGTTGTTAAATCAGCAGACAGCGATGTAGCGATACAGCAGGCGGCCTGCGCGTGGCGCCGCGGAGTCTCACCTGTGTTCCAGGTGGTTGTAGTGATGGAGTCTGAGGTGCTGGAGCACGAGCCCGAGGTGACGGAGCTGGACGTGTAGCTGGGCTGAGACGACAACAGACGCGTTATTACATCACTTCCTGAAGCTGAACACACTGAGCACTGTTTTATTCGTAGAAACATAACTTTATTTATACAGCGTGTAGAGACAAGCTGAGAAAACCAGCTCGCAGAGCTGATGTGGGGCTTTCACCCAACAGCGCCCGAAAGACATTTTTAAAACTTTGAATTATCAATATTTTCTATAGGATTAATTACATACTTGAATGAACTTCTCAGTTCATTCAAGTGTGGCTGTAATTTACAGTTATTTTCTCGATTGGTCCCTAAAAACAATGAAAAATGGCCGACACAGTTTCCTAAACGTTGTCAAATGTCTTGTTTTGTCCGACCGACAGCCCAAACCAGATAAATTAGACCCAGCGCGGACTTACGTATCGTGAGTGGTGTGGCGGGAACACGGAGGGGCGAGACGGGTGATGTCCGTACAGAGAGTAACAGTCTGCAGGAGCCTGAGCCCTGAACACACTGCACAGCATGGCCAGAGTCTGGACGTCGCTCATCTGACTGTAGTGATCCAACCTGGAAGGTTTGACACAAACACACCGAGTTTTATTTGGTATTTAACAGTTTCTCGTTCCTCTTCACGCAACACTCTTCTGTCCTGCCGCTACGAAAATATTAACCTGTTTCTCCGTGTTATACTGTTTCTCTACGTTATGTACTCCGTCGCATCTCTACATTAATACACACAAACTGTCACTCCTGCATCTTATTATATATTATTCAGGCGTTTGCTGTTCTAGCAGATGGTGTCATGCTACTCTTACATGCACTAACCACTCCGAGTCACTTCACCTGAGACAGCACTGCAGTATCAGTGGCTGCTGTGTGTGTGTGTGTGTGTGTGTGACCTGCTTGCTTTGTAATCTTGACTTTAATTGCTGTTTTTATATCTGTTCTGTTTTATTCTATAGACTTTTAATTGTTTATTTTTTTACTTTTCTCTGTTCATCTGGACGTATTTGCGTCCTCGTGCTGCTGCAGCATCTGAGGACCAATAAAGGATCATCTTGACCCACAGACATTTAACTGAAAGGTGCTGACTTGTTCTTTGGTTTCAGGAGTGGAGGAGACTCTTTGTGAAGTAGAACGTTTCATTTACGGGCTGCGACATGAAGCTCTGGCTGCGGGAACAAATACACTCACAGAGTCTCCAGCAGGTGGCGTCCAAACGGGTGTCTGGCCCAGGGGGTCTCTGTGTCCGGGTCCGAGTCCGGACTCAGGTCCTGACTGGTCGCTGCAGATGCCAGGGCCCACACCTACACACACACACACACACACGCAGATACTGATAATGAAACATAGAGCAGCTGCTTCACAGTTAATGAGCTGGAACGAGGAAGCGAATGGTTTTACTTGTGTTTCTCGTAATCTGAATGAAATATAACAACACATTGACGGAGTTTACAGGTCAGACGACAGGTCGCAGGCGTTCCACCATCAGGACACCTGTTGTGTATTTCATCATTCAGTTCACCTTTTAAAGGAACCAAATTAATAACGACAACATTCAAACATCTGCCAAAAGATCAAATTTCTATATAAATATTTAAAAAATGACCACAACTCAGTTACTCATGTGTTTGCCAAAGTATTTTCACATACTGACTTTAGCATTTATAGTCGGACCTTTTGGCACAAACAAAACCGCAGAATTGGAGGTCCAGGTCTAGAGACTGCGAGCAGACTGGAGACATTTTGATTAGTTTGAGAGTTTTTGATAAAAACCGACTGATACAGTTTTGCCAGCGTTGCAGTGGATGAAGAAGCCGACAGATGAACTTCAGACAGCTGCTGCAGCGCCACCGTCAGGAGACCTGTCGTCTGCGCGTCAGTGCTTTGGGACCAGAGAAATGTTTTTCTTCAGAGGCGAAAGAAAAGAGACATAAAGAGAGAAAACCGATACCTTTGCCACGTCTCTGCGTCCGACTGTGAGCGCCGCTGCTGCGTTCTTCTTACACGTTTCCTGGATGTCGTTCATGTTCAGACTGACGGGACAGAAAACATGTAAATACAAAAAAACCAGACATAAATCACTAACGTACGGACTCTCTACTGGGGGCCGTCGCAGTGAGTTTATGGTCTAACTCACCATAAATCTGTAAACAGACACTTCTCCTCCACTCTCATTAAACACTGGAGGCAGCACAACTTGTATTTTATTTTGGAGGGTAAATATTAGTGATTTCCTGTAAGTCCCAGAGAGCTGAAGGTAGATGAACCTGTCCGGCCGCACGTCCTCCCACTAAGCTGAACCAAAAGACAGTTTGAGTTATCGGGATTAAGCAGACGCTTGTTGGGGCCCGTAAACAGTCCAGAGGTAACCTCTGCCTGACAAAGACTGCTAACAGCGGTTCTGATTTCGATCATTTTGGCAGAAAACTGGTGATTACTAAAATTTGCAACCATTTTTCAGATTTGACAGCTTTATGGAAACATGGTGGTGACTGGAGTTCGCAAAGGGATTGAATGAATTTCACCCAAAATACAAAAACACACTTGGTGTCAACAGTTTTCACACAGGGACTATTTGTTCCGTAGAAAGTAGTTCCCATGAAACGTGGCGCCGGGTTTGTGCATTATTCAGAGTAACGGGGACACTGTTTGTAGAGACATTCAGAAATGTCAGAGACAGATGTCTTCAAACCCGGACAAATAAAACCAAGACTGTGCATCGATAGATGCGACTAGAGGAAGAGAGAAAGAACCTTTAATTTGGGTGGAAATGCTTTGATCAGCCAGTTTACAGCTTCACTGTGTGCGTATTTTAACTCTCTTGTGACACTTTAGACTCTGAATGTCAGCTAGAGCTTCAACCGGTGATTATTTTCATCAGTGATTCCTCTGCACAGTATTTTTCTCAATCAATTAATGGTTTGGTCTTTAAAGTATCAGAAAACTGTGAAAGCGCCCGTTATAATTTCTCCCAGCTCGGAGGTGATGTGTTCGTGTGGCTTGTTGTTTCTGACCAAACGCCGTCGATGGGCTGATCGATTAATGGGCTGATCGATTAATGGGCTGATCGATTAATCGCTGATCACTAATGAATGTGTTCTACAGTCTGGTCTCTCACATGTAGATCTCCCCCAGAGCCTTGTGGACGGGCAGCAGACAGGAGATCTCCTGGATGATGACTTTCCCGGCCAGTTTGATGGGACGGTTGCCGTAGTCCGTCCCCTCTCGCTTCGTCTTAAACCGGCGGGATTTCTGACGGACAGACAGACAGACAGACAGACAGACAGACAGACAGACGGGCGGGAGGAGGGAGACAGCAGGCCCAGAGGAGACAAAGCACCACCTGATTAAAAGTGGTCTGGATATCAAATTACTGTAAGAGACTGTTCACACTGCGAGACGCTGACTGGTGGACGGTGTCTATAAGCAGGTGCCGCTGTTACTGTAAAGGAAAATGTCCTCTAATGAGGAATTTTGAGGGGACTTGACACAGTTAATATATCGTATATATAGTACGTATATCTGGGGGCTCGGGATGAAGCGTAATGTTTGGGGTTCATCCTCACTACAAAACGTCCCGAGGTGTAAATCAGTGTCCTGACCTGACTCGTCTCCGAGCCTGCGGGCGGTTCAGCGGTGTCGCTGTGACCAACCTGAGCGCTCGCAGCGTGAACACGTGGTTAAGTCTTCAGTTTTAACTCGTGTAGCCTCAACAGCCAAATTACCTCAAAACATCTTTAAAGTTAAGTTTAAAAAACAAACCAGAGTCGCAGAAACTCACCTGTTGTTGTTAAACGTTAGTGAACATTAAAAGCTTTAGAAACCGTTGGAGACAGACAGGAAGTCAGGCAGCAGACCTGCGCGTTCTGAATTTGAATTTTGCTAACGATGCTAGTCACTGTTGCTACAGTTTCTCCTCTGATGAGAAGCACATAGGCTGATGGTAGCTAAGCTAGCTAAGCTAACAGTAAATAATACACCGCTTCACGGAGAACTCCAGGAAGTGTTTGGCTCACTGCAAACACTAAAATTATACTTGAGATAAATATATGTATAATATGTGACCGTCTGTGTTCAGTACAGAGCTGGAGTCAGGACGTGGTTAGCCTAGCTTAGCATACAGACTGGAAACATGTGGAAACAGCTAGCCTCTAATGCTCGCTGATTAACACGTTGTGGCTCGTTTGTTTAATCTGAACACAAACAGAAATGTTTTAAATCACAGTCTGTAGTTTTGGGGGAGTTACGTGCTGGAGCTGTTTGTTGGCCGGGCGCGGCGGCTTTCCCGTCGTCTCGTCACCCTGAGGTTGACGGCCTTCTGAACACTTTTATTTTGTATTTGATTGTTTGAAAATCTATTTCAACTCAATAAAAAAGCTTCAAAATTACTTTTAAATGTGAACAGAAATTCAGTTTGTGTAAAAACTTAAATTAAATTGAAAAGTTTTTTCCAGTTGTCCTGCCCTCGCTTTAAACTTAACGTTAAAACTCGACACAGTTCACAGCAGTGGAGATGAAAATACCTTCGTGCCGTAGTCGGCTGTGGAAAAACTGCTTGATGGTTACAAAACGTAAACAGACGTGTGTAATAAGAATAATTTTGAATGGGAGACGGTAGCTTGGGTTTAGCTTCAAGCTTTGGTCAAACTAAGGAGCGCCTTCAGCGGAAGACTCATCCTCCCACAATGCACCACAGAGCGCCACAGGAAGTCATCAGACTCTTTAGCTCCTCCCTCTAAGTGTCAGTCTGTATGACCCGAAGTCACTAAACTGGACATCGATCATTAACATCTCTGCAATACTTGAATAACTGTGCAATATTCTGTGTTAATACTCCTGATCAATATTTAGTTTTCCCATGTTAGTTTTTCCTATTTATTGATATTGATATTATTTACCTCCATTACTGCTGTGCAATATCTTAATAATCTCAATAAGCTGCACTGAACTCGACAGCACATGCACCTCTGCTTATTACTTATATTATTACAGTGTGTTATTATACTGTATTATCATCATCAGCCGGTAAACCCACCTGGTGCTTCATTTACTTTCTGACTGTTTTATAGTTTTATAGTGTATCATATCGTTTGCTAGCACTTCCTCCTGTGTGCGCTGACGTGAAGGCGAGCTGCTGGAACAAAGAGTTTCCCTTCCTGGATCAATAAAGTGTTTCTGATCCTGATTCTGATTTAGCAACCCGGTACGTTTAGTTTTGTGCTCGTAAGGAGTTTGAGTTTATTTTTAGGTGTTAAGTGAGCTAACGTCGTGTTGTTGAAACCTCAGTAGTGCACAGAGGCGGAATTCGGGTTCCTTCTGCTTGTGTTAGTTATGCGTGTCTGGCTTCTCCGTTGGCTTAAAGAACAAATGAACCACGTTAGACTCGAATGTCTAAAATCAGGAAGCGCTTCTTTAACAAGTCAGTCATTTTGAAAAACCTGAAATTCAAGAGAACAAAACAAGATCAAAATTCAAACTCAGAACAGGCGATGTGAGTTCACACGTTAG
>CM050855.1:1193573-1458573 GCA_027580175.1 Siniperca scherzeri
GACACCAGCTGTCGGACGCACGGCTCCAGACAGTTCTGGTTCCTCTTCACCTTCTGAAGAGACGTGTCGGTCAGAATCTGTCAGAACACAGTCACAGTTTTATGTTTTATTCTTAGGACAAAAATACAGGAACATGTTGGAGTTTTAAGTGTTTAAAAGGTAAAAATGAGATGACTGTGTTGTGGTGCGTTCAGGAGCGGCTCTACCTTCTGTTTTCAGCTTTTATTTTTACAGCAACATAAAACTACTCTTCGTTTACTTTGAATATTTAAAAAAAAAAAAAGGAGAAATCCAGGTAAAAATATGTTTTGCAGCGTGAACTAATTTCATTTATTAGTTTGAAATCTTCACGTTTAATTTTTAGTAATAAGCTGACCAACATGTCGTTCCTGTCAGCCAATCAGGTCTCGGTTTTGGGTTGTTTTTCTGTGTGTTGTGGTGCGTTCAGGAGCGTCGGTACCTTCTGGATCTTGGTCTTCATGGCGGAGGGGATGGTTGTCGGGGAGACAAACTGGAAGGTGGGCGCGGCGTTGTTGGGATAGTGAGCGGGAAACTTCACCACCAGGTGCACCTGATGGCTGCCGAAGTGAGCCGACACCACGCAGCTGCGGTTCACCGCGTCCATCTGCACAGCACAAAACACTTGACGTCACTTCCTGTTTGACGGTTTTCCATCTTTCTGCTGCCTAATATCTGATGAACTCTGTTACAGTGTTCCCGAATGTCCCAATTAATATGAAACATTCTGAATTTAAGAGTTCCTAAGATCAGCTTCTTATTCGCGGTGATTGTGTTTACTGACTGCTGAGGTCAAAGTGACAGCAGAAGAAGACAGCTCTGTCCCCGATCACACACGAAACGTCTGTTAAATGTGTCCCAGACGGCCTGGACATGTTAGTCTCACCTCCACGTTTACGTTTCTGATCTGCAGGTTGACCAGAGAGAACTCCTGCTGCAGAGTCTGAGGGACACCTGAACCCACCGCCGAGTCCTGACGACCTCCAGAGCTCAGAGCGCCGTCCGGATCTGAGAGACGACAGGACGGACAGACGACAGGTCAGAGACGACAGGACAGAGACAACAGGACGGACAGACGACAGGACAGAGACGACAGGACAGAGAGACGACAGGTCAGAGAGACAACAGGACAGAGACGACAGGACGGAGAGACGACAGGACAGAGAGACGACAGGACAGAGAGACAACAGGACGGACAGACGACAGGACAGAGAGACAACAGGACAGACAGACGGCAGGTCAGAGACGACAGGACAGAGAGACGACAGGACAGACGACAGGACAGAGAGACGACAGGTCAGAGAGACAACAGGACAGAGACGACAGGACAGAGAGACGACAGGACAGAGAGACAACAGGACGGACAGACGACAGGACAGAGAGACAACAGGACAGACAGACGACAGGTCAGAGAGACGACAGGATGGACAGACGACAGGTCAGAGACGACAGGACAGAGAGACGACAGGATGGACAGACGACAGGTCAGAGACGACAGGACAGAGAGACAACAGGACAGACAGACGGCAGGTCAGAGACGACAGGTCAGAGACGACAGGTCAGAGAGACGGCAGGTCAGAGACGACAGGACGGACAGACGACAGGACGGACGACAGGTCAGAGAGACGACAGGACAGAGAGACGACAGGACAGACGACAGGACAGAGAGACAACAGGTCAGAGACGACAGGACAGAGAGACGACAGGACGACAGGACGGACAGACGACAGGTCAGAGAGACGACAGGACAGACGACAGGACAGAGAGACAACAGGTCGGACAGACGACAGGTCAGAGAGACGACAGGACAGACGACAGGACAGAGAGACAACAGGTCAGAGAGACGACAGGACGGACGACAGGACAGAGAGACAACAGGTCGGACAGACGACAGGACAGAGAGACAACAGGTCAGAGAGACGACAGGACGACAGGACGGAGAGACGACAGGACAGAGAGACGACAGGTCAGACAGACGACAGGACGACAGGACAGAGAGACGACAGGTCGGACAGACGACAGGACAGAGAGACGACAGGACAGACAGACGACAGGACGACAGGACAGAGAGACGACAGGACAGACAGACGACAGGACAGAGAGACGACAGGTCGGACAGACGACAGGTCAGAGACGACAGGACAGAGAGACGACAGGTCAGAGAGACGACAGGTCGGACAGACGACAGGTCAGAGAGACGACAGGACAGAGACGACAGGACAGACAGACGACAGGACAGAGAGACGACAGGTCGGACAGACGACAGGACAGACAGACGACAGGTCAGAGAGACGACAGGACAGAGAGACGACAGGACAGAGCGACAGGACAGAGAGACGACAGGCGACAGGGCGACAGGACAGAGACGACAGGCCTGGACAGACGACAGACGACAGGACAGAGAGACGACAGGTCGGACAGACGACAGGTCAGAGAGACGACAGGTCAGAGAGACGACAGGACGGACGACAGGTCAGAGAGACGACAGGTCAGAGAGACGACAGGACAGACGACAGGACGGACAGACGACAGGACAGAGAGACAACAGGTCAGAGAGACGACAGGACGGACGACAGGACAGAGAGACGACAGGCTCATAAATAGTGTGCAGTCTGGTGTGTAAAGCTGTCCTGGGACATAGCTGCAGTCTCTCTCTGACGGCCATATTTGCGTATTATTTGCCTTCTGGGTTTCATCGATAGTTTCGATGCTAGCTAGTTTGTGGAAATCCGTAGTTTCTGCTTTGATATCAGCTGTAGTGGCTTTTGTGTGTAAACGTGAGCTTTCTGTTCCAGAAAAGGTCGGAGGCCACATTTAATCTGCAGTATTTCACATCACGAAAGAGATTTGTGGCTGAATGTGTTTGAAACATCTCTCACCCTGCAGGTTTTCAGAGGCGGGGCCGACGCTGTGCGGACTCTCCTGAGACGACAGAGACTTCGGCTCCACGGTGAGAGACATCCCCTCCATCAGGTCCTCCACCCCGTCGCTGACACACAGCTACGCAACAACAACACCAACAACACACAGACATCAGCACCAGCCAGAGGCAGGAGCACAGTCACCTCTCTGAGGCTGCACACCGACCTTCTGCAGCTGAGGGTCCACCCTCCATATCCTCAGAGTCTGGTCTCTGGACCACGTGACCAGCTGGTAATCCTTGGAGCCTGCAGAGTCAACAAGCACCGCTAACGGTCACTTCCACACCGCACAAAAATATTAGAAATAACTACCGACAACATTTGAGCTACGGTATTTATATACGCACGAGTCGATACTCGGTGTCAGTAAACGCTGACAGACGACCCGAAACACAGGAACACTTTGTGGGACTTGATGCACGTAACTCTTTAAACTATAAAAGCTGTTTTTTTTAGAGGCAAAGCTCATATGAACGGCTGACAACAGACTGATATCAGCGTCAGAAAGGAAAAAGCAGAAGTGTAACGTCTCTATTTTTATTAAAAACAACATGTTAAAGCCACTTTGTGCAGAATGTGAAGAGTTCGGACGTCGGTTGTAAAGAAAAAGACAGTGACGGATATCAGTTTCTCCTGTCTGTCCAATACAGAGACAGGCCCAGGTCGGGTTTAGCCTAGCTTAGCACAAAGACTGGAAGCCGGGGAGAAACTGTCAGCCTAGCTTAGGACAAAGACTGGAAGCCGGGGGAAACTGTTAGCATAGCTTAGCACAAAGACTGAAAGCCGGGGGAAACTGTTAGCCTAGCTTAGCACAAAGACTGGAAGCCGGGAGAAACTGTTAGCCTAGCTTAGCACAAAGACTGGAAGCCGGGGGGAAACTGTTAGCCTAGCTTAGCACAAAGACTGGAAGCCGGGGGAAACTGTTAGCCTAGCTTAGCACAAAGCGAACTCTAGGACATTTCCTCGGGACTGGAAAGCTGCACTAAAGAACTGACGGTTTTGCAGGATGTGTGTGAACTCCCCTGAATGTCAGCGTGTGATTGGTCACCTTCTTTCTGCGGCCTCCACTGGAACTCGAGCACCACGTCGTCGTGCCCGACGAAGGCGTGGACGGGACTGTTGAGGTCGAGCGTGCTCCACAGTAACAGACTGTTCTCTCTCCTCAGCTGAGGAACCATGACTGTGACCAGACCGTTAGAGAAGGGCTGACAGCGCACACACACACACACACACACACACAGGAAATATACCGGCATGGCCGATATTATTGGCTGATTGATTATTTTATCACAGGTGTATCGTGTTGGCCGACGTGTAACATGTTCAGTACTCCCAACAGGATCTGGTTCATTACAGATACGATTAGAGACGAGATCTACGTGCACTGGTCAGGTGAATAAAGACTGATCTGATCTTCCTCCGCAGAGCGTTCAGGTGCTGAAACTCACCGTGTACCTGGCCTTCCACACTGGTACCTGACAGGACAGGATGTTCAGATACTTCCTGGGCTGTCGGTAATCCCAAAACTGCACACACACACACACACACACACACACACAACAAGGGAGAAAACAGAGAAGTTAAACACTGACGGCAGAGACCAGGTGTGGACAGGAAGTGCTCCGGCTGCATCTTCAGAGAATAATTTGAGTTGCTCTCTTAAAAACGTGTCACACAGATTTATCTCCGAGAGATCCTTAAATAAAATGTGTTTTTCCTTAAAGACGCCGTGTGCTGTGGTGTGAAAGCGTCCGACCTCAGGGGTCAGACGACATCGAGCAGCGTTTCTCCTCCTGAATCCAGTTTGACTCTGGTTTAAACCGTTTTAAATAACCTGCCTGCAACAACAACAGTGTCGGCGTTGTGTTCGGGCCCGGTCGTTATTCTCACCCTCACTGAGTTGTCCTGGCTCGACGTGGCCAGGATGAACTCGTTGTCTGGATGCCAGTCGAGGCCGTGGATCTTCGACAGGTGAGCCGCCACGTACTCCGCCGCCGTGTTCGGCTTCTGTTGAGAGAAAATCACACGGACATTGACGCCGCCGAAGCTCCCGTACAGCTCGCCGTGTGGCTCAGGTGACGCGTTGTCTGCTCACCCTTTTGTCCCAGATCCGTACGTCTCCGTCATGACTGGACGCCAGCAGGTACTGGTTCTTCCTGTTCCACTTCACCTGAGACGCCCCGGCTGGAATCGAGAGACGGAGAGGACGGGATGAAAAGATAAAACAGGTGCGAACTTACAGGAAACACCGGCGATGTCGCTTGTTTTTAGCTCCTTAACTACAATCATCGCGTTTACATCACTTTATATTCCTGATCATTATTTTTCCAAATCATCGTCGGTTTGTAGATCAATAAAGACGAAGAACGCAAACAGGAGCGCTGCACTACTTCCACTGCTGAGGTAAAGAGGTGGCTTACAAAATCCACTTCCAGGCGCTCACGGGGACAGTTACAAACGGTCTGTAACGAACAAACTCGTGCTCATTTCTACACATGAAAGTTACGCCATCACTACTGCCGCCAAAACGACAAACCAATGAGCTCTGTTGGCGGGAATGTTTTTTGATGATGCGTTCAAAGATGCTCTGAAATTTAAATCTCATCTGCAAAAAGTCATTTGACTTGCGCTACGTTCTTTTTTTATTTAAATATGCAGTAAACACCGAACAACGTCCAGAGCACGAGGTCAGAAACAAAAGCACACAAACGCCTGGTTGTTCCTGAACTCTTCACTCAAGTCTCTGCAAGCTGACTTTCATAGAAATAAACTGAAACCAGTGTCTGCCCGGACGAAAGGAGATCAATCTGCAAACCGATCAGCGGGAATAAAGAGGAAGCACGGCCCGGTCCTTAAAATACTCACCAACAGCAGACAGCGCCACCGTGGGTTTCCGAGTGTCTCTGTGGAGTCGAACAGAGAAACCGCGTGAAGAGTTCAGATGGGAAACTGTCTTTGTGTGTAATTATGCAACTTAGAAACAAAACAAGCCGTAGGTGACGAATGACTAGATTCTGATCACGTCGTTTATGGAGTAAACTGAGGTTTAAAGTTCGCTCTAGACCTTATAAACAGTTTCCAGAGTCAAGAATGAACTCGTGGATGAGGCGTCCTTAAAACTACAACATCTACAGTTCCACTACAACTCCATCTGCTGATGAAGGTCATGGGACTTCATCGACAGCTCCAGAACAGCTACTAAATGGCCCCTGTGGTGAGATTGTTTTCTGGACTACATATTTGATGACTGAGGCAACAGAATGTGCTCGAACCACCTGAAGAATCATTATTTCCTACCTGGTGTCCCAGATGTAGATGTAGGTGTCCACCGAGCTGGTGACCAGGAACTCGGGTTCAAACCAGGACCAGTCCAGATCACTGAGGACCCCAACACATCACAGTGAGTCTACGAACGCAGCACACTGGGTCCATGAACGCAGCACAGCGGGTCCATGAACGCACCACGCTGAGTCCATGAACGCACCACAGTGAGTCCATGAACGCACCACAGTGAGTCCATGAACGCAGCACACTGAGTCCATGAACGCAGCACAGCGGGTCCATGAACGCAGCACGCTGAGTCCATGAACGCAGCACAGCGGGTCCATGAATGCACCACAATGAGTCCATGAAGTCACCACAGCAGGTTCATGAACGCACCACAGTGAGTCCATGAACGCAGCACGCTGAGTCCATGAACGCAGCACGCTGAGTCCATGAAGTCACCACACTGAGTCCATGAACGCACCACGCTGAGTCCATGAACGCACCACACTGAGTCCATGAAGTCACCACAGCAGGTTCATGAACGCACCACAATGAGTCCATGAAGTCACCACAGCAGGTTCATGAACGCAGCACAGTGAGTCCATGAACGCAGCACAGCGGGTCCATGAACGCATCACAGCGGGTCCATGAACGCAGCACAGTGACTGCAGACTGCCTGTTAACCCGCAGAGAGGTGCGTTTGATTTGTCTCTTGTTACCTGATGACCCGGGTGTGTCCCTGCAGGGAGGTGTGAACTTCTCCACAGCCGTCCCTCCACGAGTACAGATCCACGCGCTGGTTACTCTGAAGACAACGCACACACTCAGAAATACGATCTACATCCACACTGCTGCGTGTGACTGTTTTTGACCGTCATCGTTAACGGCAGAACTCACCGAGGCAGCGAAGACGTGGGACTCTGATTTGTGGGGATTCCACTGGACCGTCCCCACGTCCCATTTACTCTGTCGGCCAATCTTCCTCGGAGGTTCAGACGGAGCCTCCAGGTTCACCATGTACAGGAAACGCCGCCTGAAAAACACAGAGGAGGTTATTTTCTCCACCATTACTCCTGATTTCATGCTGTCAAAGTAATAATTCTGCTTTCATCGCGATCTTTTTATCTCTGAAATAATCCGGTGAGACTGCAGACTGAGGTGCTCTCTGCCGACAAACTGACCCACTGGAGGCGAACAAATCGAGCGACACCGCCTCCGCCGCCGTGGGCGTGTGAATACGTTTACGTGGCGTTGTGCCGAGCAGCGCTTTGTTCCTGTCTCCGGGGACACGGAGGGATCCCGGAAACTACAACAAAGATCTTCTCCTCCACAGACGTTCGTCCTCGGCAGGTAAACACTAAACTCCCTGTCCCACCACTAGAGGTGACCTTCACCTTACTCACCCGGACAGTACAGCGTGAGCGCCCAGGCAGTCCACTGACATGGCGGTGGCCTGAAAACACAGAAGAAGAAGAAGAAGAAGGTGACAGCGGATCTGAAGAGAACAACGACTTTTCTTCTTTTTTCACTATATAGACGAGAGCCTGAGCGATTTTTGAGACCGATTTCAATACGTGAGCGTTTTAAAAATCTGATAACGATATTTGTTAAAGGATCTTTTAAATATGGTTCTTAAAGAAGAGCGACAGAGGTGTGCTGTTTGGGACATTTTACAGTGTGAAGATAAAACTTGTCAGCTGACATATACACTGATCAGCTGACATATACACTGACACTGATCAGCTGACATATACACTGACACTGATCAGCTGACATATACACTGACACTGATCAGCTGACATATACCCTGACACTGATCAGCTGACATATACCCTGACACTGATCAGCTGAACCTCTGGTGGCCTTTCATCATCGATTGGTCCAACGTCATCGTGAGTCTGATTCATGTGATATTCAGGACACAACCAGCTGACGTCCACATGATCTGCAGATTAACTGGCTGCCTAACTATTTTATTTTTACTACATTATTTACCTCTCTGATAACATCTGTCTGAACATCTGTCTGAACATCTGTCTGAGCATCATCAGATGTTCAGTTTATTGAGACAGAAAATCAACCAGAGGATGGAAGAGACTTTACTTTAAAAAATACTTAAACGATTAACTGAACAAATTTGTTGTCAATTAATATTCTGCTGACAGACTTAATCGATCAATGGAGTAATCGATTCAGCACTAAATCTTTGGAACAACAGTTCTGGACTCGCAGAAGCTTCAAGGCTGCAATTAACTTCCACAAAGAGGAGCTAATTTATTGATTCTTTTTCCAGCGATCAATGACTCTGTACTCATTTGCTCTCCTGCCTCGGCTTCCTTTCAGGGCGAAGCTGTAGCCACGACAGGTGTAGTTCTCCATCAGCAACTTCAACAGTCATACGAATATGAACATTAAAATCGATTAACTCGGCTAATCGATGCTAAACTAAAATCCAAGAGTGTAACGTCACGTATGGCGGCGTGAACTGGTTTAGTTTCTCCTCCACCTGTTCACCTGTTCACAGAAATACCTGGGCATCCCGAAACTCGACCACCACATTCTCGCTGCTCCAGCGGGCCGCCATCTTCCTGCGTCGTCTACCGTCAACAAAACGTCACGTGGTCGTGACGAGCCGTGACGCTGCGTTCACGACCTCTGGAAAAAAAACCGGCAATATCAGTTCAGACACATTATTACCGTAAAAATACCCCGAAATCCCGTTAATCACCGGCCTGCTGTGGCGGGCGAAGACGTATTTCACAAGGCTAAGATATTAACCATCAAGTTTCTTCAATATTACAATGTTTATCAGCGTTTTTCTGAAGCCGAAAACATGAGAGCAAATGCAACATAAAAGTTAAATATGTTCGAGGTTTAAAACACACAATGAACTGTCGATACAAGCAAGTCGCGTTTAAATCGCAAGTGTTTAAAATCGTATTTTTATCGCAAAGTACCGAGTTAATGCGCTGCCTCGTCGTGTTTCTGTCTGTCACGCGACGGCTCCGTCTCTTCTGATTGGTCGGTGCAGTGGCTGGTCATCAATCCAAGATGGCGCCTACCTTGGTGGAGCATGTTGTCGCAGACGCAGGAGCGTTTTTAAAGAAAGCTTCTCTCCAGGTGAGATTTTATCCGCGTTTGAACCGTAAGTCAGCGTTTTGTGAAACGGCCCGTCGGCCCGTTAGCGACCCGCGCTCCGTTAATCCGGCTGGAGAGAAACCGGCGCGGAGAGTCGCGCAGGCCCGCCGCTACGCACATAGGCAGCAGGACCGACTGCGACTTTAAATACTGGTTTTATTAAGGTTATTGTCTTGCATCACGTCAGTAATTACACTCATCAGCTGAGCTGGTTTGCGCTTAAACACATCATCAGTCAGCTCAGAAGAAATGTGAGGATTTGGGGGCTGAAATAATATTATAATAATAATTAATAATAATAATACAACTTTATTTATAGAGCACTTATCAAAACAAAGTGCTTCACAACAAGAGAAATAAAACACCGCAGTGATGAAATATAAAGCAATAAAATAAACAGTTCAGGTAAAATCAGGATCTGCTTTCTGATAAAAATGTGTTTTGAGACGAGACTTAAACGAAGACTCTGACTCAGACAGCCTGATGTCTTCGGGCAGGTTGATCCAGAGCCTCGGGGCCCTGATGGCCAAAGCTCTGTCCCCCTTAGTTTCCATCCTGGACTCAGGAACAGACAGGAGACCCCTGCCCGAAGATCTCAGACTACGTGAAGGTTCATAAGGGATTACAAGGTCTAAAATATAGTCTGGAGCCATGAAGAGCCTTAAAAGTAATCAATAAGATCTTAAAATCAGTCCTGAAACCAACAGGGAGCCGATGTAAAGAGGCTGAACCAGGTGTGACGTGGTCGCACCTGGTCCTGGTTTACAGCCGAGCAGCTGAGTCCTGTACAGTCTGCAGTCTGTCAGAGTGTTTAGATTAAGACGAGTGAACAGGCTGTTACAGGAATCGAGGCGTGAGGAGATAAAAGCACGAACAACAGTTTCTGCATCACTAAGATTTAAAATAGATCGGATTTTTGTTTCTGAGGTGATAGAAACATGATTGGACGAGCTCAGTGAAATGTTGCTCAAAACATAAATTGCTATCAAACAGGACACCGAGGTTTCCTGCAACAGGCTTGATATGTTGTGACAGGTTACCAGCAGATGGCAGTGTTTGTTTAGTGATGTGTTGGGGCCCAATAACAAGGATTTCAGTTTTATTTGAGTTGAGCTGAAGAAGATTTATCGACATCCAGTGTTTTATGTCAGACAGGCAGTCCTGCAGAGAGCTCAGCGTACTGAGGTCAGTGGGCTCGACAGGGAGGTACAACTGTGTGTCATCCGCATAACAATGAAAAGAAATACCATGTCTGCGGATTACATCACCCAAAGGAAGCATGTATAAGGAGAACAGTATTGGTCCCAGAATTGAACCCTGAGGCACACCGTACTTGATATGGGAAAAGGATGACATGAAGTTATTAATGCTGACACAGAATTTCCTGTTGGACAGATAAGTTGAGAACCAGTCTAGTGCAGAGCCAGATTCGCCCCCCCAGTGCCTCAGTCTATCTAAAAGATGATGATGATCAATAGAGTCAAAGGCAGCACTTAAGTCCAGCAGCACAAGAACTGAACACATGCCTGCGTCTGCATTCATTAAAAGGTCATTAGTGACTTTGAGAAGGGCTGTCTCAGTGCTGTGGTGCTGACGAAAGCCAGACTGGAACTTTTCAAAGGTATTATTGTTTTCCACAGCAGCGAGAAGCTGCTTGGATACAGGTTTTTGAGAATCTTGGAAATAAAAGGCAGTTTGGAGATTGGGCGATAGTTATCCAGGAGGGGGGGATCAAGCCCAGGTTTTTTTTAGGACTGGCTGGACACAAGCAGTTTTAAAGAAATCAGGGACGCAGCCAGTAGACAGCGAGCTGCTAATATTATATACGTTTTATTCCTCGATGCTGTACGTGTGAAATTTACAATAATAGAAAGAAATCAGCGTATTTTTTCCCCTTCAGATATGTTTTCCTCTGACCTTTTAAACTCTGTAGTAAAGTGCTGAAGTGCCACCCTTTCACAAAGCTCGTACATTTGATGAGGGCGACAAAATACTGAAACTACATTTTTATTACACCAAAGAAGGCGATATTTAATGTTGTACATGTTAAATGGGTTGTGCACATTCACCGATGTGAAAATGTACAGCATGTTATGGTAGATATCGATGTTAGTTGTGCCTGGGGGTCAGTGAGGCTCACGCAGGTGAAACGTGAGCGGTGCTGATCCTGAAAGTAGTTCTTTCGCAAACACTGTGTTGCGTTGGATTGCGTTGCAGGATATCGGCAGGAACATCTACACGCTGAGAGACGTGGTGGACGAGATCAGAGACAAACCCACCAGGAGGAGTCTGGCCTTCCTGCCGTACCAGCTGAACTTCAGAGAACCACATCCCGAACACGTCAGACTGGGTAAACTAAACCAGGGCCCCCCACTGCGCCATGCTTATAACGAGCCATAACATGATTTATAATGCCAATAATAAAACAAATGATTTTGACTAATCTATTCTAATATATCATATATAGGAAGAAGGTTGCCGCACACGTGCCTGTTCAAAATACTAAAACTAAATCTTTTACAACAGCGTTCGTAACGGCAGGCTAACCGGAGCACAGAATTAAAACAAAACAGATCTACGTTTTTAATGAACAAATGAAGCACGCATTTTCTGACGGCACACGGGCCGAACTGTTGCATAAAGAACGATTAGAAAAGATTTGAGCGTGAGTCGGATCGTTTTCATGAGTCATTGTGATCAGGCACAGCCTCCCAGTTAGCTTACCTGTCAACAAGTTGAGCGGCCCGCTAGCTTCAACTTGAAGACTTTTCTCGGCCCACTAGAGGGCGCTCAGGGCCCAGTCATCAGCGGTGGAGAGAGTATGAACTAGACTTGAACGAACCTGAATCCTTTGGATGATCTTTCCAAATGTATTTAGATTATTAAATTAGCAACTAAAAGTTATAAATAGCTCGATTCACCTTCTTACCTTCGTCGTCTGTTGAACGACACGCGGGAGTTGCGGCTCATCTGGGTCCCGTTCTTCTTCTGTCCAGATTATCTTTTGATCTTTTGGTTCCTCGAAGCCGGTTTAAGATCCTTCTGGAGCTGTTGTCATAGCAACACGTCCTCAAACCCAAACCTGCAAAAGCGCAGCTTATTGGCAGTCAGCTGGATCATCGACAGCCAAACAGGAAGCCATTTTCAAATTCACGTGGCTCCTTTCTTCGATTTATAATAACAAAGTGTCGATATGATTTGAGATGAGAACGCTGAGAGATCGCTATGATCTGGTGCAATTACATTCTTCATAATGGAGAGTTATATACTTAAACATGATAAAATAACAACGCTTTGAGAAACTGAGCGAAAAGACATCGACTCGGCTAAACAGCTAGCTGACTGTTAAAAGACCGATGAAGCCAGAACATGTGGCGTTCACGTCCATTTCATTTATACAGCCCGATATCACACATCAGACCCTCGACTCCCCAAAAACACCTTCAACAGGGAACAATGTTAGAAAGCTCAGGGGGAGCAGCAGAGGAGGGGGGGGGGATTATAACCGAAAAGTGTCCTCCGTCACTCGCAGTCGGACCACGTTCACATTAATGTCTAATGACAGAGATCAAGCTGCGGAAACTTTGTGCAAAACAATGTAGAACAAAATAACGTCAGTAAAAACGCAGAAACAGAAAATGAGTCTGATGTCCTTTAAGTCTGTTGCCCCAGTGCATGCTGGGAGGGTTCCCAACACACCCACCTGTTGTACCTGCAATCACATGATCAGCACTCAGCCAATCATGTTGAACGTTGTTCGTTGTTTCAGCTCTTCTCATTTTGCTCACTCACTTTATTTCAAAATAAGAGCGCAGTGTTACTCAAGACAACTTGATCCAGGATCAGCGAACCAGTCCTCAAACTGCGTCCAAAGAACCAGATTAGCTGGCTGAGAATGATCAGGATTGTAAACCACATCTGAAGACCAGGCTCCTGGTCCGACACAGGGGCTCCTGTCTGAAACGGTCTGAGCGGTTCTTGTGTTTCATGTCTCAGTGACAGAGTTCTCCAAGAAGACAGGAGACTACCCGAGTCTGTCGGCCACCGACATCAAAGTCCTGGCTCTGACCTACCAGCTGGAGCTGGAGCACGTCGGCTCCCGACACCTGAAGAAAGAGCCCGAAGTCAAGGTAGCTGCCGATCACGCAGACGCTGCTTTCACTCAGAAACGTGTACATCAGACGGCTGTGGGGTTGTTGGAAGATAAGATGTCTCTCTTTTGCTATGAGCTAGGCTAGCAGTTTACCCCCGTTTCCAGTCTTTGTGCTAAGCTAGGCTAAGCACGGCCTCTTGACTTACCTGATTTTACTGGTGCGAACGCAGCCCGATGCAGCGGGTTGACTCTGTTTCTCAGGGGACTGACGTTTGAAGATTTTCTGTTTCAGGTTAACGTTCACAGCACACAGCGCCACCCAGAGACTCCGGTTAATGTTGCAGGATTCTACTTCCCCTCCAAGGTAAAAGACGACGATAGTTAGGCCTGTTAGTTCTGTGATGATAAGGTCGATCATCTTCAGGTACTTTGTCATCGATTCTCTGAGCATCTCATTGAAAGTATGTCACGTGTACACGAGTCCTTTTCTGTGATGTCCCTTCAGAAGCCTGTGAACAGTCTGAACGTCCAACAGACTCAAACAGAGACGGAGACGTCAAACCCCGCTGGCAGTGACGAGTTCAACAGCTTCCACTTCTGGAGAGAGCCGCTGCCGTCCATCGACGGCGACCTGCTGGATTTCCTGGTGAGTCAGACCAACGGGAAACTCGGCGTCTTCACACAGACAGAGCTTCTGAATTTCTGCTTGTGCGTAAATGTAGACGCAGTCCTGACCGCGTGTACGAACAAACCCCACCAGCAACCCGACTCCCGCATCACAGACATCAGCGCAATACAGCTTTTTCACAGCAGACATTTTGACCCGTCCAGGCAGGAAGAGCACAGGCGTAAACGGCTTAGCGATGGCTGTGTTCCATTTAGGTGAGCCAGTTCCAGGGTTTGTTATGCTATCTGTCACTGCGCAGCGTACTGGGACACGTGGTGGAACGCAGCTCTCGTTAATGTAACTTGCCAAACCGTCTCTGCGGCGTTTCTGTAGATGAAGAGTTTTCAGACCTCAAACAGCCGTCTTGCTCTGAAAGTCGTTCAACGTCCTCAGATTTTGGACTGTTGGTCGGACGTAGCAGACAGTTTGACATTAAGGTTGTTGTTTTATTTATATGGCGCCAAATCATGACAGTTATCTCACGGCACTAGGTCTAGGCCGCGCTCCTTATAATATTATTTACGGAGACCCAACAAATCCCAGAGTTGTGTCCGCCAACGCGTTTTTTTTCCTGAGGCCGGCGTATTTTTTTGAATTGTTTGCAGTTGGAGCGCCGCGTATTTACGCTCTGCTGCAAACGGCGGCAGCGTGACGAGGCAGCGAGCGTCGAGTCTGCGCTGAGCCGTCCAGTCACAGTGGAGGAGGGGCGGGACAAATACCGCAAAGACCGACCGTCGCGTCCTACGAGTGCTGAACGACGACGACGGCGGCACTGGAGGAGAAATGAATACCGCTGGTCTCTGAGTATGCATGTCTGCAGCAGACGACGTGATTTTGTCGGTACTTGCAACACGTAAATTAACCTTATTTCCGCGGATATTCCCGTATCATAGCAACCGAGGCGTCTCAGCTGGGGACGATGCTTTGGTGGACACACGGCCAAACTTCGGCTTTAGGAAACTGTGACGAACAGCAACAGTTTCTTTAAGGACCAAACTAATATAAATAATAATAACCGTCGCTTGCGGCTCTACTCTCACCTTGTTTCCCTCCGTCATTGAGTTCCTGTGGTGCTGCACGCACGCCACAGATCCTCCGTTATTTGTTGACCCCGTCCAGCAGCACATCAGTTAATCAGTTTGCCGTGTTTCCGTAATGAGGTCGTTACTCCAGGCCATGTAAGCACGTTTCATTCCCCGCGTCTCCTGGTTTCTTGTGTGGACGTAAACGTATCGTTGGTGCTCTTCAGGATCCGGTCGAGGTTTTAAATTTGAAGAACAAACAGAAACAGACGGACACGCAGACGTCTTCTGGCTGTGACGAGTTCAACAGCTTCCACTTCTGGAGAGAGCCGCTCCCGTCCATCGACGGCGACCTGCTGGATTTCCTGGTGAGTTTAAGAAAGTGGGATCCTGTCTGCCGGAGCTGGCAGCTCATCGCATGCTAATCTCTTGATGCAGCTTTAAATTGTTTTATAAAAAAACGAGTAGAGAAACGGTGGTTCTGGACCCTGATTGGTCGACAGCCGCAGGACCTGACTGTCAGTGTTGTTGATTGGTTGTTGTGACGACCTGTCAGAACTGTGATGTTTGTTTGTTGGCAGAAAGTGGACGGCGTCTCGACATCAGAGAGCAGGTTGGACGCGTCGCTGCAGCCGGAGGACCAATCAGACAACGAGCCTGAAGACGAAGACGAGGAGGACGACGGAGGTGGTTGGATCACTCCCAGTAACATCAAACAGGTGAAGACGGACTCGGCTGATTGGACGGCTCCTGCCGATGTCACAGTCGGTTGTCTGACCACCGACTTCGCCATGCAGGTAACGGACGCCTCGTGCCGGTCGTAAGATATCGTATATTTATACTTGTTACTAAAAATACAGCTTTTTCCCATGAATCTGAGTGATTCTCTCCATTACTCGTCTGTAAAATGTCAGAAAACAGTGACATGTTTCCCAGAGTCCAGAGTGGCGTCTTCCAACGTCTTGTCTTGTTTTGTCCGACCAACCAAAGGTCAAAATCCTCACGTGTAAGAAGCTGGAACCAGCTGAGCTCTTATCTCTCGTCTTTCCAGAACGTTCTGATTCAGATCGGACTTCACGTTCTCTCCGTTAACGGGATGGTGATCAAACAGGCGAGGAACTACATCCTGAGATGTCACGCCTGCTTTAAGTGAGTACAGTTCCAGTCTGCGAAACAAGAACATCAACTAACAGGCTGTGATGCTGCAGTATGCGTGGTGGAGCTAAACATGGAAAGCGCTGGAGGAAAGACCTCGGGGTCGTTGAAATCTAAAGGCTCCTCCTCTGGAGAGCAGGACTGAGCTGCCAGTTCTCAGGAACGACCAGCTAGCTTCAAACTAGAGGTTTATCAGGTTGCACCATTAAAGCTTGAAACGTCTCAGCTAGTAAAGACTTTAGTAATGTGTCAGTCTGTTGCTAGGAAACATCTGTAGCGCTGTAGCCATGTAAACAGGAAGTCACTGTAGCATCGGGAGCTAGCGTAGCTTCCAAACATCACAGCTTCAGAGGCTGAAAGATAAATCTGTGTAAATGTTTGCGTCTGCAGACGTGGAGAAATCTGTTTCAGAGTTAGAAGGATTCAGTTCATAATGAGGGAAATATGTGACTATGCTAAGCTAACTGACGTTATTTACTCACGTCGTGTTATTTCAGTCGAAATGTAATTTAAAATCTTCCAGACTGACGTCGTTATTAGACAGCATTTATCAAGTTTCAGGTCAGAGACGTCGACCGAGCTCCAGATTAGCATCAGTTAGCTACACAACAGATTAGCATCAGTTAGCTAACAACAGCTCCACCTGCAGTTAGCGGCTGTAGATATTTAGCAGCAACTAATCTGTACGTAAGAACTAGTCTGTGAGCTGCAGCCTGTTTTAATGCAGTGACGTCAGAACGAGGCTCAGTGTGAACAGCTGCTGACCGGCTGCTGGACTGGGTTGGATGTGCCGATGTTGCCGCAGACGCTGTAAACGGTCACATCTTGATTATCATTCAAAGCCGAATGTGCGTTTTTACTTTCAGGACGACGAGCAACATGAACAAAGTGTTCTGTCCTCACTGTGGAAACAAGACTCTGAAGAAGCTGGCTGTGACGGTCAGCGAGGACGGCAGCATGCAGATGCATTTCTCCAAAAACCCCAAAGTGCTGAACCCGAGAGGGCTGAGGGTGAGACGCGCACACACACACACACACACTTTACAGTTTTCTGAATGAAAGGCCTCACGGTGTAACTACACCCAGGATCGCTGTAGTCAGGAAGCACCTCAGGTCTGACCTGACCTGAGCCGGATGAGCGTAAACTAGTTTTCTAGCGGTTTTTCTCCTGTGATCAGAGCTGACAGCCAGCCCTCCGGTCTCAGACATGTTGACACAGAGCTGAGACCTGCGGGACTAAAACACGACCCGAGACTCTGGCTCCGAGGAACCCGGTGGACCTGTGAAGACCTCTGACCACTTCCTGTGTTCACAGCAAATCTGAATTTGCTGGGCAGTTTCATTTACTTAAACAACACGTTTAGCACAGTGCTCCCAATATTTAAAGTTACAGATGGACTCCGTGTTTCTGTCGTACTGTTGTACGGATTCTTCTCACATCACAGTTATTGATGCCCAGATCGATCCACCGCCGGCTGTGAAAACATGCGATTTATGATTTCTAGTCGCCGATCGCGGAAACTGATCGAACGTGAGCCGATCTCAGCTGAGCTGCTGTCGTTGTCGCACGCTGACTAACCTTTGTATACGAGTTACTGACCAGCGTTGCCTTGAATTCCTGGAGATTTCTCCTCCTCGCATGCCGTGAACGTAGAGTGAATCCAAAACGCGCTGATGGCGCTGCCGTTTATAAAATAACAAAACTGTCACACAACTAACTGCAGGATAATCCAAGTCTCACGTGTCAGGTCGCGTGCTCAGTGCTTCCGTTAAACCGTGCTGATGAAATCGTTTCTGGCACGCAGCTGTGGTTAAACGCTGTGGCGTGGCCCCGCCTCCCGCCTCGTCCACTTGGCCAGGAGCTGTGCATGTGGTCGCGACACGCTACTGAACGCGCTGCAGCCTACTGCTCTGCTGATTCAACAAACTTAAGTAAAAGCAAGATTTAGATTTACTTCATGCTGCACAGCCACACAGCATTTATATCCAGGGACGCGCTGAGCTGTAGTACTGCGGCCAGCTGCTGATGATACTAACAGTCCTGAGTCCTGAGTCCTGATCCTGGTCTTTAAAGGTCCGGGTTGATTCATTGCCCACGTTTTTGTTCCACTGTCAAATGTTCTGTGAAATGTTTGCGTCTGAATGTAGATAATCTGCTTGATATCAAATACTGTATCTTTGATATACTGGGTCAGCACTAATGTGTTGGACTAAACGTTAGCAGTAAGAGACGCTGCGGCTTGATCCGAGCGGAGAGCAGCAGCCTCATTAACCCCTCTGTGCCGTTTCAGCACTCGCTGCCTCTGCCTCAGGGCGGGAAACACGGCAACAACCCCCAGCTGGTGGAGGACCAGCATTTCCCTCAAGATCGTCAACACAAGCGAGCTTTCCTGTTCGATCCCGCTGAATGTGTCGGCACTGACTCGTCAGCACAGTGTATCTATGTTCATCCCAAATAAACGTTAAAACCGACTTCAGCTGTTGCAGAATCAGTTCAGTCTTTAATTATTGAATCATTTTTCTTAAATATATTATTTAAATGTATAATCACACATTTCTGACTCTCAGATAATCCTCAAACCCAGATCCCATAACAGTCCAACTGTTTAAGAACATGTACATCAGACAGTTGTTGGAAGGGGGATGTAGCTAGGCTAGCAGTTTCCCCTGCCTCCAGTCTTTGTGCTAAGCTAGGCTAAACACGCAGAGATGCAACCGATATCCGTCTTCTCACCCTGAGACATCGGACTGTTCCTGTAAAGCTGCGTGTCTCTGACTGGAAGGTGAATGCTTGTTGGGACCACGACTCCCACCATAAAATGTCTTCACGGAGCCGTAATGAAAGCAGCAGCAGCTTCAGTCCTCACCTGCGTTAATCGCTGTAGTTACACTCGTGAAACAGACGTAAACAGACGAGCTGGAAGTGGGCATTCAGACCGAAAACAGCCGCGCCGGTTGTCTCTGGTGCTGCTGACCATCTTTCAACAAAACTGTCACACAACTAACTGCAGGATAATCCAAGTCTCACGTGTCAGGTCGCGTGCTCAGTGCTTCCGTTAAACCGTGCTGATGAAATCGTTTCTGGCACGCAGCTGTGGTTAAACGCTGTGGCGTGGCCCGCCTCCCGCCTCGTCCACTTGGCCAGGAGCTGTGCATGTGGTCGCGACACGCTACTGAACGCGCTGCAGCCTACTGCTCTGCTGATTCAACAAACTTAAGTAAAAGCAAGATTTAGATTTACTTCATGCTGCACAGCCACACAGCATTTATATCCAGGGACGCTGAGCTGTAGTACTGCGGCCAGCTGCTGATGATACTAACAGTCCTGAGTCCTGAGTCCTGAGTCCTGAGTCCTGAGTCCTGAGTCCTGATCCTGGTCTTTAAAGGTCCGGGTTGATTCATTGCCCACGTTTTTGTTCCACTGTCAAATGTTCTGTGAAATGTTTGCGTCTGAATGTAGATAATCTGCTTGATATCAAATACTGTATCTTTGATATACTGGGTCAGCACTAATGTGTTGGACTAAACGTTAGCAGTAAGAGACGCTGCGGCTTGATCCGAGCGGAGAGCAGCAGCCTCATTAACCCCTCTGTGCCGTTTCAGCACTCGCTGCCTCTGCCTCAGGGCGGGAAACACGGCAACAACCCCCAGCTGGTGGAGGACCAGCATTTCCCTCAAGATCGTCAACACAAGCGAGCTTTCCTGTTCGATCCCGCTGAATGTGTCGGCACTGACTCGTCAGCACAGTGTATCTATGTTCATCCCAAATAAACGTTAAAACCGACTTCAGCTGTTGCAGAATCAGTTCAGTCTTTAATTATTGAATCATTTTTCTTAAATATATTATTTAAATGTATAATCACACATTTCTGACTCTCAGATAATCCTCAAACCCAGATCCCATAACAGTCCAACGTTTTAAGAACATGTACATCAGTAATCAGTAAATCAGACAGTTGTTGGAAGGGGGATGTAGCTAGGCTAGCAGTTTCCCCCTGCCTCCAGTCTTTGTGCTAAGCTAGGCTAAACACGCAGAGATGCAACCGATATCCGTCTTCTCACCCTGAGACATCGGACTGTTCCTGTAAAGCTGCGTGTCTCTGACTGGAAGGTGAATGCTTGTTGGGACTACGACTCCCACCATAAAATGTCTTCACGGGAGCCGTAATGAAAGCAGCAGCAGCTTCAGTCCTCACCTGCGTTAATCGCTGTAGTTACACTCGTGAAACAGACGTAAACAGACGAGCTGGAAGTGGGCATTCAGACCGAAAACAGCCGCGCCGGTTGTCTCTGGTGCTGCTGACCATCTTTCAACAAAACTGCCCTGAAAGGACGTGACGTCACTGAGCTCAGCGATCACGAACTGTAAACAGGAAGTGTAACGTTTTTACTAAACGTGGCGATGAAGCTGGACTAAGAACCTCTCGTGTTCCTGCCGAACCGAAGCGAACTCGGACCTGTGACGCTCATCACGCAGGCTTCAGTTGAAGTGAATGGGCACAGTGAATATTAATAAGGTTTTATCTTTTGCCGCGCCGATCGTGAGGAAAACAGTGAAAACACGGAGCTGCAACTAAAGACTGTTTTCATTATTTGTTTATTAAAATGTCGGAAAGCAAATCACAGTTTCCCCGAGTCCAAAGTGACGTCTGAACGTTTAGTTTCGTCCGGCCGACCCAAAGAGATTCAGTTCCACGAGAACCTGGAAGCATCAAATCTTCGGCATTTTTGCTTGAAAGATGATTTAAAAAACTGATCGATTATCAAAATAAGTCGCAGGTTCATTTTAAATCGACTAACTGATTCGTTATTGCAGCTCTGTTTTCAGTCTGAACGCCCGCCGACGTTTGATCCATTTTCCTTCTTTTGAATCGGCTTCGATCAGACGATACAGATCGATCAGACGATACAGATCGATCAGACGATACAGATCGATACGGATCGATCAGACGATACGGATCGATCAGACGATACGGATCGATACAGATCGATCAGACGATACGGATCGATACAGATCGATACGGTCGCTGTCCTGAACCTTGAAATGAGAGTCGGGGCAGCGAAGGAGAGGAAGGTAGTTTTTAATTTTCACCATCAACACCTTATTCCAGTACTAGTGTCAGTTACTCCAAAGAAAAGTCTTCGTCCCGCATCGTCTCTTCATCTTGTTCCTCAGACTTCGGCTCGGACCCCGAGTCCCTGAGGCCGGACCGGGTCGACGCCGGGTCGGGACGTCCCGCCTCCGCGGTGACGTCGGGATCCGTTACAGGCTCTTTGAGCTGCGTCTCAGACGTCAGGCTGCCCAGTTCGGTGCTGATGTCCACCTCCGTGCCGGTTCTGGTTTTAACGTCTCCCTCTGTGGAAGCACAAAGTCCAGAGGCTCGAGGACTGCGGGAGGTCGATGCGCCCAAACTGCCGTACCTGTGCAGCTGAGTCGGAGGAACACCTGCAGAACAACAAAGAACAGCTTCAAACGTCCCTTTGCGTTAAGTCTGTGTTTATTATGTTCCGCAATATGAAACGACATCCTGACAACGATCCGGCCAGCTGTGGGACTAAAACATGTATTATAATTTGTTCTGGTCTCGTGCTGTGGTATTCTAAGGTAACGAAACGCCGATTCTCACGTTCAGGTGACAACGCACTTATGAGTGTTATATTCCGTTCCTGCCGATAGCTCCTCCTAAACGTTGCACGCTGGTCCTTCAGATACACAACCAGCATTTCCCTCAAGATCGTCAACACAAGCGAGCTTTCCTGTTCGATCCCCGCTGAATGTGTCGGCACTGACTCGTCAGCACAGTGTATCTATGTTCATCCCAAATAAACGTTAAAACCGACTTCAGCTGTTGCAGAATCAGTTCAGTCTTTAATTATTGAATCATTTTTCTTAAATATATTATTTAAATGTATAATCACACATTTCTGATTCTCAGATAATCCTCAAACCCAGATCCCATAACAGTCCAACTGTTTAGGAACATGTACATCAGACAGTTGTTGGAAGGGGGATGTAGCTAGGCTAGCAGTTTCCCCCTGCCTCCAGTCTTTGTGCTAAGCTAGGCTAAACACGCAGAGATGCAACCGATATCCGTCTTCTCACCCTGAGACATCGGACTGTTCCTGTAAAGCTGCGTGTCTCTGACTGGAAGGTGAATGCTTGTTGGGACTACGACTCCCACCATAAAATGTCTTCACGGGAGCCGTAATGAAAGCAGCAGCAGCTTCAGTCCTCACCTGCGTTAATCGCTGTAGTTACACTCGTGAAACAGACGTAAACAGACGAGCTGGAAGTGGGCATTCAGACCGAAAACAGCCGCGCCGGTTGTCTCTGGTGCTGCTGACCATCTTTCAACAAAACTGCCCTGAAAGGACGTGACGTCACTGAGCTCAGCGATCACGAACTGTAAACAGGAAGTGTAACGTTTTTACTAAACGTGGCGATGAAGCTGGACTAAGAACCTCTCGTGTTCCTGCCGAACCGAAGCGAACTCGGACCTGTGACGCTCATCACGCAGGCTTCAGTTGAAGTGAATGGGCACAGTGAATATTAATAAGGTTTTATCTTTTGCCGCGCCGATCGTGAGGAAAACAGTGAAAACACGGAGCTGCAACTAAAGACTGTTTTCATTATTTGTTTATTAAAATGTCGGAAAGCAAATCACAGTTTCCCCGAGTCCAAAGTGACGTCTGAACGTTTAGTTTCGTCCGGCCGACCCAAAGAGATTCAGTTCCACGAGAACCTGGAAGCATCAAATCTTTGGCATTTTTGCTTGAAAAATGATTTAAAAAACGGATCGATTATCAAAATAAGTCGCAGGTTCATTTTAAATCGACTAACTGATTCGTTATTGCAGCTCTGTTTTCAGTCTGAACGCCCGCCGACGTTTGATCCATTTTCCTTCTTTTGAATCTGCTTCGATCAGACGATACAGATCGATACGGATCGATCAGACGATACGGATCGATCAGACGATACGGATCGATTCAGACGATACGGATCGATACGGATCGATTCAGACGATACGGATCGATACAGATCGATCAGACGATACGGATCGATACAGATCGATCAGACGATACAGATCGACACCATCAACACCTTATTCCAGTACTAGTGTCAGTTACTCCAAAGAAAAGTCTTCGTCCCGCATCGTCTCTTCATCTTGTTCCTCAGACTTCGGCTCGGACCCCGAGTCCCTGAGGCCGGACCGGGTCGACGCCGGGTCGGGACGTCCCGCCTCCGCGGTGACGTCGGGATCCGTTACAGGCTCTTTGAGCTGCGTCTCAGACGTCAGGCTGCCCAGTTCGGTGCTGATGTCCACCTCCGGTGCCGGTTCTGGTTTTAACGTCTCCCTCTGTGGAAGCACAAAGTCCAGAGGCTCGAGGACTGCGGGGAGGTCGATGCGGCCCAAACTGCCGTACCTGTGCAGCTGAGTCGGAGGAACACCTGCAGAACAACAAAGAACAGCTTCAAACGTCCCTTTGCGTTAAGTCTGTGTTTATTATGTTCCGCAATATGAAACGACATCCTGACAACGATCCGGCCAGCTGTGGGACTAAAACATGTATTATAATTTGTTCTGGTCTCGTGCTGTGGTATTCTAAGGTAACGAAAACGCCGATTCTCACGTTCAGGTGACAACGCACTTATGAGTGTTATATTCCGTTCCTGCCGATAGCTCCTCCTAAACGTTGCACGCTGGACCTTTTTAATAAAGATTCAATCGGCTCACCAACAAGTGGAAACGATCCAGTTCACAGCGCTGACGATCTCGTCACGTGACGCTACTCGCCACTGTTTAACACTTCATTAAGTGCACATTAAATAATCAACTGCAATAAATACAGAAATACGGCGATCTCACGGCCGTTGCTGGATTAATATCATTCAGTTTGTTCTTTATGCCTCTGGTTGTTGATGAGTATTTTACTTCACGTTTCCTGACACAGTCAACCAATCACGGTGGAGATAGTGAGTGGGTTCATTCATGAAACGTGATGTCATCACGATGAGAGACGGACTGAGGTCTCCGCCTCGAGCGCTCGATTACTGAGCTGCGGAAATATGAGAAACTAAAGGAATCCGTTCGGACTGTGTTTGGTTTCTAGAGGCACGAGGCAAAGATTAAAGCTGCATTTCGACGTGAGATTAATGTAAGATAACGGACACTAATTTAGTTTTCTTGGGATGAAGAATTTATCATTATTTAGCAAACGTTATTTTGCCCAGTTTGACTTCCTTGTAATGATTCGTGCTTTGAGTGAAATTAAAAAACACAGAGAGAGACCAGGATCCTCACCCAGAATGAGCGCGAGCTGCGCCGGAGGGAACAGGACCTGCAGGCAGCGGTTGAGGAACGGCAGCAGATCGTCAGCGTACGAACAGCAGAACTGAACAAACAGCTCCCTCTCTCTGCTGCTGAAGGCCGACTCCTCCGCCCGGTGAAACGCCAAAATCTGACGGGTCACCTGACCGGAAAAACAAGAGCAGCAACACTTAACACAGCAGTGCAGACGTGTCTGCTCACCTGACAGGTAACAAGACCAACGACGCTGAAGCTAAATGTCCGGGCTTCACCGCACTCGTGGATTAGGTCACTAAACTGGACATCGATCATTAACATCTCTGCAGTACTTGAATAACTGTGCAATATTCTGTGTTAATACTCTGTGTTGATATTATTTACCTCCATTACTGCTGTGCAATATCTTAATAATCTCAATAAGCTGCACTGAACTTCCTCTGCTTATCACTTATATTATTACAGTGTATTATTATACTGTATTATCATCATCAGCCGGTAAACCCACCTGGTACTTCATTTACTTTCAGACCTGTTTTATAGTTTTATAGTGTATCATATTGTTTGCTAGCACTTCCTCCTGTGTGCTCTGATGTAAAGGCGAGCTGCTGGAACAAAGAGTTTCCCTTCCTGGATCAATAAAGTGTTTCTGATTCTGATTAAACGGGCGAGTTCCCGAGAAGTCTACAAGTACAGAATCCACAGTTCATAAAGTCTGCAAGGGGCCTCAGCCGGACGTCCGGAGAGTCCGCATGGGGTCCAGACTTCACCAGACTCTGCTTGCACGTTGAACCAGAGTTCGCAGCAATATGGACGTGATCGATGTATCAGTGATGACGAAGCAGAACAACCCGTCTACTCACGTACGCTACGCGGCGTTTATAAGCCAAAATATTTATATTCGAACGCTTCAGAAAGAAAGAGACACCGAGATGAGATGCAGGAATTTGATTGTCGGGGTTAGGGCGGACATTTGGACTCAGATCCAGATGTGTCTGGTCACCTGACAGGAACAGCTGCTTACCATCTTGAGGGCGTCTTCGAGACACTTGGTGACGTCCTGAGCCAGTCCGACGGGGCAGCAGAGCCGGAGGTCGTTGAAGGCGGTCAGGATGTTGTTGAGGAACCAGGCCAACGGCTCGAAGTCCAGCAGGGACATGGGGGGCTGCAGGGTGCCAGGCTGGGCGCTGGGGGCCGCGGGGGGGATGGTCCCTCCCAGCACCGAGGGCAGGGCGATGAGCGTGTACAGGTTCATGTCCTCCTGGAACTTGTCCACCGCCTCACGCACGGCTGTGCGGAACGTCTCCGCCGCCACCCGCTGGAACATGGGCGCCAGCTGCCCACGGAAGTCCGCCCCCACCCTGCTGAAGGACAGGCCGAAGTACATGCACTGACCCAGCAGGGAGTCCAGGCGGCCCCCCACGCCGCGCTGCAGGTCCCTCTCTAAAGTCTCCAGGAACTCAGCCACCTTCTGCACCACCCAGCCGTGGAAGATGGCGCCCTCGTTCACCGCCACCTGCCCGCCGACGAGGAGCACCAGCGGGTCCTCGTCAGAGAAGATGGCTCTGTACTGGGTGATGATGTCGAACAGGTGGACTCTGCAGGCCTCGATGGTTTTGGTGATGTGGAAGTAGGGGTCGTCTTCAGAGATGGAGGCGAGGATGGAGTGCAGCCAGGTGCCGCGCGCCTGCAGGAACTTCACCCGCAGCTCCGCCTCCGTGAACACGTCCATCCTCCGCAGGTAGCCAATCACACGCAGGCAGACGGGAAGCTGCGAGTTGCTGCGCAGCTGCTGCAGCAGCTGGTTGAGCATCAGCTGAGTCGACTGACGCACTTCACGCACGATACCCTGAAGACACAAGGTGCCAAATATTAGTAACGATTAGCCGATTAATTAGTCGATCAACAGAATAATCTAATCCATTCATTTATAATCGATGATAATTCTAATTTTTCAAGCAAAAATAGTTTTTAAAAGCGGAACATTTTCTGGTGGCAGCTTTTTCCAACGTCTCGGTGAACTGAATCTGTGGACGAACAACAAGCGCCTGAGATCTTTTTACGTAAAAAAGAGACGAACTTTGGCTGCAACTGACTTACGTTTCCATCAATATTTCCAGCAATATATCTGCAAATCCTTTTTTTCTATTAAATTATTTAAGTTTATAAAATAGAATAGTGGAAAAATACAGCTCAGCGTCTTCAAAAGTGTCATTTTGCCTGACCACCAGTCCAGAACCCGGTTCGGGTTGGCCTGGACTCACCTGGATGACCGGGAGGGACGAGTGCTTCTTCTCCAGCCTCTTGACGTACGCTGCCAGCTCCAGAGCCTCCTCGTAGTAGCCGTTGCGGACGCAGGTGTCCATGAGCTGAGGGATCTCCAGGATCTCCAGGATCTCGGTGTGACGGTTCAACGTGAGGCTGTTCATCCGGCGACTGGCCCCGATCTCCTCCGCCTCCTTCATAAAGCCCCTGAACACAAACGAACACCCACAGTGTGTGTGTGTTCACGTTCAAAGCACCGGTGTTTGCGTCTTATGTTTCTTCATCTTTTAATATTGAGCATCTGGCAAACAAATTCCTGGTTCCCAGATACTCAGCGGGGCCCCAGGAAACATTACGCCGGGGCCCCGCTGTCTCAAGATATTCAGTCTACCATCACAGAGGACAAAGACAAGCAGCAAACGCTCACATTTAACAAGTGGGAACCAGCAAACGGCTTGAAAAGTGACTCCGATCAATCTTATCAATTATTCTGTAATTATTTCGATGTCTATCAATTGATAGACAACTTGTTTCCGCTCTAACTAATGGCCCCTCTACAAGCTGGGCCCTCGGGATTAGGCCGAAATGCAGGTGTTGCTTCAGAGGTGCACACGGTATTAAACAAATCTGCAATCAACTTAATCACCGCGCAGTGACCCCTGGAGCCTTTGGGCCCCCCTGAGGGTCTGGGGCCCCCCTGAGGGTCTGGGGCCCCGGGGACGCTGCCCCCCTTTAACCTTATTAAACCTGTATCAGTCAGCAGCACCGACCTGCATCTGTCCTCGAAGCTGGGCAGCTTGTCCAGCAGCCGGGACACGCTGCCCTCCACCCGGCCGAAGTCCCGGTAGATGTGCTCGGTGCAGTCGGCGGTGCGGATGAAGGTCTGGTAGTTGGAGAAGGCCAGCTCCCGGGTCTGCTGCAGGATCTGAGCCCGCTCCTCCGCCAGCCGCTCCGGCTCCCGGACCAGCTTGTCCACCCCGAAGGAGCTCAGCTCGGACAGGTAGACCGCGAAGTCCGGGTTGACCCTCCAGCTGTCCGGGAAGCTGTCCCTAAAGATCGACGCCAAAATGCTCTCATCCTCCACGTCTACCGCCGCCATGTTGGACGGCTCCGGTTCACAATGAAAGTGACGTTAGTGCTGCTGGCGGTTTGTCAGCGGGGCAGACTCATTAAACTCGGTTTATAATGTCACGGTTTCTCAATAAACTGCGTTAGAAAAGTTAATTCCGTTCGCTAACAGCAGTGTTGACAACCACTTCCTGGTTCCTCCAGCTGCCCTCCGCTTCCGCTTCCGCTTCTTCTTCTTCTACTGCTTCTTCTGCCAGTGCATCCAGCCGCAGCGTTATCGCCCCCTACTGTTTTACTTGATTATTTCTTCTTCTTCTTCTTCTTCTCAGAAACACTTCCATCGCTGTTTGTAATGAGTCGCGTGTGTTTTTAAACCCTAACTTGAATAATGTGCTGTTTTAGAAGTTAAAACGTGTCAAATACACACGTTAACATGTTGTTCACTAATAGAAATAAGTTTTATTTTAACCTGTCAGATTTCTTTTTTGAGATGTATTCAGTTTTCTATAGATCTGCAGCTTTATATCTGGAGGAACTGTATCAATATCAACAGATCACACATGTTTATACATGTGACAGATATTTGTTAACTTGGCGAGCACTCTGCATTACTCACTCACTACATTTTTCTGTTTTATTAACTGGACTGTTGGTTCAATAGAAAGAAAAATGACATTTGTGAGCGATCAGATGACTTTTGCTCCTGTCTGGTCAGAAGAGCCAGTCACATACGTAGTGGTGTAAAGTAACACAGTGCATTTACTCAAGTACTGCACTTAAATACAATTTAGAAGTTCTTTCCCTGAGTGTGTTCATTTGCTGCTTCGCTGCAGGTTGCACTACATTTACCTGACAGATACACCTGGTGGTGGTCAAGGTGAGTTTCCCCGCTTCGCTGTCAGCAGTCAGCAATTAGTTACTTTTCAGATGATTTTTTTTTTAAATTAGCTCCACCAACTACAACATTAAACTACTGTTAACGTGTAAATTCACCTGTGATAACAACATAATCTGCGGCCTGCAGAGTATCTTTACCTTCGATAAATGTTTTTGCGAATACCTCTGCACTTTTACTTAAGTAACATTTTGAACTTTGACTTGTAACATATTATTATCTCTGAGGTGTTTTTCCTGAGATTACAAAGTAATAGTGACAGCTGCACAATGTTGGCTTCACATAACTGTCACGAAAGACATAATAGTTCGTTATAAATACTGTTACTCTTGTTTCGGGGAGACAAACCATCATTTCTTAAATCACTTTGTCAGTTCAACACCTAAATAACGTCTACGGCAATTTATTTATTTCCTGTTGTTATGAAACGTAGTTGTTAATAAAGTTTTTTTTTTTTTTAAAAAGCAGGTTTTTGACGTCAGCGGAAGTAGGGGGGTTGTCGCTCAGTTGCTAAGCTGCAGCCGAGGAGCAACCAGACTGTCAACAAGTTGTCATCAGCTGCTGAGACAGATTAGCTGCCGCCGGTTTAACGTTTAAACTTTAACCTGCCCGCTCATTCAGATGATTAACGGCGGACTGACGAAGGTAAACCGAGCGCGACGCGTTTTTGTTTCTAAAGTAACCGCTGCAACAGCAACTAGCCTTAATTAGCTAATGCTACCCCCTGCTAACCGGCCTTTCATTAGTTAACTGCTAGCTAGCGTTAGCTAGCTCACCACCCGCGGCTAGCTAACAAGCGTTAAGAGTAGTTAATTAATATAACTCAGTAAGATAACTTAACGGGCTCAGCTACTTTTCAGCCATTTAATTATGCGTTAGCTTTTCTGTTGTGTAAAGTGACGCTTGACAAATTAGCTTAATGCTTACTAAACATTAGCATTAAGTTAGCTTAAGTTGGCTATCTTATAATGGGGGATTGCTGGTGTTTTGCCAAAACTGTGTTACACCGTTTATTCTGTTTATCACATACTTTATTTTAATAGGTATTGACGAAAGTCTTCTACGCAGGGCCGCAAATGGTGACAGCTGTTACCCAAAGATTGTTTGCTTATAAATTGAGATAGTTTTGATCGGTGTTGTACAAACTGTGGAGCAGTAACGTCTCACCTGTCAGTAGTTGGACTTTTCATCCTCTGGTGTCACAAAGCCGACATCGCACCTGTGTGACCTTTGTGATCTAAATACTGCGGTGGCGCCGTGTTTTAATAACAGCTATCACAATAAAGTAATAACATCAGATAAAAGGTTTGCAGCTGATGATCCCTGCCTGCTGTTAAACACGCTTTAACCACGCATGGTTCAGTAATTCACTTCATTCAGCTCTACTGAAGTGACACTTTATTTATTTATTGGGCAAATTTAAAACTGCTGCCGTCTGCTAAGATATATAAATTAAAACATGCTATGATCTAAACTCAAGGTTCACTTGCTTAGCTATTCCCAGAGCTGCTTCTTGCTCAGGTGTAGGAATGAAGCTCCACGCTCAGATGAATCAAATCAAATGAAAACAAAGCTGTTAGAATGAATAATTATGGATAAAAGTATAAAAACAGGACAGGCGCATGACACAGAGAACTAAAGTAATGTAATCGGAAAGCTGAAGAACAGAGAGGCTCTTAAGACAAAAAAACATCTGATAGCGAGGGCGAAAATGAAAATACTCCACCATGGAAAGATGTTCAGACACCCGCTGGCTGTAACGTAGAGCTTAGGCTGAAGAGCAGAAATACGACAACCTGAGAATCACATTAAGGTCTGTATTGACGTTAGCAGCCAAAATAGAAAACAAGACAGTGTAAAGGCTGTCCGCTCGCGCCCGGACGTCCACTGGGAGCCGCTCAGAGTAGTTTTCAGTGTGTAAGTGTCTTTACTACGAGCCACGCACCGTGCTGCTGGGTTTCCCACTGTCTCAGGCAGCCGCTGGTTTCCATCACTGTCAGTTCAATACGAAAACCAATCAGCAGAACACTGAAACTGACTTCAGCTGTCAGTCTTCAGTCTCATCGTTGTGACGTAATGCAGCAGTCCGGTTATTGTTGCGCGGAAGACCGAAATGAAGTGCTGCTAAATAAATAAAATGATTATAGGAACTTCTACTAACGACTAACTCAGGTGGGCGTTGAGACTGAAAGCTCAACGCCGCACTGAGGTTAATAAAACCACGAGGCAGGATTTTACAACTCTGCACAGTTACGTCCTTTAAAGCGTCTGCCAGAACAGGATCCTGATTCCTTCTGAGCCGGATGACGCTCCGAGGACGTCTCGACATTCGTGTTGAATGAAACGCTGTGTGAAGGAGTGGCAGCGGTGTCCTGGCGTGGACCGTCAGCTGGTTCACGTGTCTGACTCTCGCCGCGGCGTGTGTTTGGTGTCCCTGCAGGTGGAGGAAGCTGACGTCCGTCCTCTCTGATCCTGACCGAGCTTCATGAATTAACCTCAGCGGTCGTCCGGCAGTTCAAGCAAAGCAGCCAGTCTCCCGGTGTGACCAGCATGGCTGCCGCCAACACCACCAAGATCTCATGGCGCCTGCGTGAGTCCAAGCTTAAATATCCTCTTCGGTTCAGACCGAAAACACAGACACATCAATACTCTCCTGATGGAAAGGAAACCGACAAACCGTGTTTAGCTCCGATTTAAAGGTTTGAATTGTGCAAGTCAGCTGGGCGATGTGATGATAAAAACTGGGAGACAGTTCCCTTTAAATGTGTTGATGTTGCTGTTTATCCAGAGGTGCCTTCCCTAACATGCTGTGAGCAGTGACCCCTGTTTGTCTACTGGTGACCAGTTTCTACAACTTTACTCTTAAAACACAATGATTAGAAGAGAGTCTGAAAAAGTAAAGCTGATTTTATGTAGCAGAAATACATTTGTCTTATTTTCCGCCCTGTTAATCGTCTCATGACCCCTCAGATTGGTATTGTGACCCCTCGGGACGGCCCCGACCCCCGGGTTGGGAACCACTGCATTACACCGTTATGGACAAAGTTGGAAATCAGTGAGCAGCACTGATTTATGGCAATATTTGTGTTTTTATTGGATTAGCCAAAAACAGGCCTTCCTGTCTAATTCGTCTGTAACTGTTGATTTTAAAACAGAACAGAACACGAGCTGTTTCTGCTTCACTTTGTTCACATAAAAGTCATGAGAAATATTCCTGTCTCGAGACAACTTCCTGATAAAGAAACGCACGTAACTTAAGGGCTTTGGCGCCGTAAAGCAGTGACGTTCAGCTTCTGGCGGCAGTCTACACTCGGGTTCACTGTTTTTGTGAATCCAACTCCACGTGAAGAGGAATACGATCGCTTTCCTGTATGTTCGTTGAATATTAATCTTGATTACAGTGCAGGAAAGCAGTTCTCCAGACAGTGAGACGGCTGATACACTTACGCGTTGGTGTGTCAGCTGGCAGATCCTGTTTCTTCAGTGTTTTCGTGGGTCTGTGATAAAGTCTATGAACAGCATATCAGGACGTGTGCTGACTCTGAACAAACCACAACAATGGAAGGAAGCTTGGAAGACAAACTTGTGTTGATGTTGTGCAAAATGAAAGTTCTCAGTGAAGATACTGTAGTCAAAGCATGTGAATGACGCGTAGCCGAAGTCGAGCAGGCCAGCGCTGCGGGTGCGGCTCCGCGGCATCTAAATGTGTCCCTCTTGTGTTGTTGTACAGAGGAGTTCGAGGCTCACTCCGGCAGGGTTTCCTGTTTGGCTCTGGGGAAAAGCTCCGGCCGCCTGCTGGCCACCGGAGGGGAGGACTGCAGAGTCAACCTGTGGGCCGTCAGCAAGGCCAACTGCATCATGGTGAGGCGGCCTCGTCAGCCACAGACGGCTGTTTGGGATCTGAACCGGCAAACCTTAGAGAAGACGGAGCTGCGTTGAGTTCTCAGACCGCTGCTGGCTTACTGCTGTTGCTCTGTAATGAAGGTTTACAGCCGCAGCCTGTCCTGACTGTGTGTGTGTGTGTTGTCTCTCAGAGTTTGACTGGTCACAAGAACCCAGTGGAGTGTGTCCAGTTCAACGTGTCGGAGGATCAGATCGTCACTGGTTCACAGTCTGGATCAATACGAGTCTGGGACATGGAGGCCGCCAAGAGTGAGACACTGTTTGTTCTCTGTGTGTGTGTGTGTGTGTGTGTGTGTGTGTGTGTGTGTGTGTGCTCCTGTCTTTGACTCGCAGCACTTTACAAACATGAATTAACTCTGCACACACGATGTGATGAAGTCCGTGACCAGTGGGGGGGGGACACAGCTCCGGGACGAAGTTACAGATTAGGTTTATGTGTCTCTTTCGGTCCGTCTCTGAAGCTTTTACAGTTGTCTTTCCTGCCGTCTGATCCAGCGAGACGCTCAGTGGAAACGGCGTCTTCGACTCGTTCTGTCAGTGTGACTCTGCTGCTTCCTGTCTTCTCCAGTTTTAAGGACTCTGATGGGACACAAAGCCAACATCACCAGTCTGGGCTTCCATCCGTTTGGAGACTTCCTCGCCTCAAGCTCCATGGACACAAACATCAAGGTCGGTGTGTGTTCATGTTTGCATGTCTATCTTTGTGAGGACCAACTTGAGTTTTATACCGTGGAAGTGAGGACATTATTTGGAAAGTAAGGACGTTTTGGCCGGTCGTCACTTTGGGACAGACCCTCAAAGGACCGTTTGAGGGTTAAGACTTGGTTTTAAGGGTTAGGGTAGAATTTGGTTTAGGTTCAGGGTTCAGGGTTGTGATGGTTTAGGTTAGGGGCTAGGGAACGCATTATGTCAAAGACGGTGCTCACAAGCATAGAAGTACAAACGTGCGTGTGTGTAAAAACATGGAGAATGTGTGTTTGTACTCAGAATCTGAAATATTTCTCTTTCGTCCGTCAGCTGTGGGACGTGCGGAGGAAAGGATATGTGTTCAGGTACACGGTAAGAGCTGTGTGTGTGTGTAGACAGTATTTAAATAAGACTTTTCATTTAAAAAAATATATATTTTAATAATATTTAAGATGGTTAAAGTGCATTTCCTCAAGCTGTCGCATGTCTGAAAGAAGTCACTGTCGCTGTGTAAATGTGTAAAAAGAGAACTCGTATCACATGTCAACAGAAGGATCAGGAATGTATTTCGGGATAAAAGTTTTGAACAGCGCCCTTTAACATGTGGTGTTGGTGTTTGTGTTGCAGGGTCACACTCAGGCAGTGCGGAGCGTGGCCTTCAGTCCGGACGGGAAGTGGCTGGCCTCAGCCAGCGACGACTGCACCGTCAAGGTACGAACGCACCTGAGAGTCGGAATAGACTGGAAGATCAAAGACTACGGAGCCGTCTGCTCAGATTTGTAATCGTGTTCTTTGATCAGATAGTTCCTGATGAGTTCCCGAAGGTGTTACACGTTCAGACTCAAACCAGCATGAACGTCTCTGCTAACAGGTGTGTGTGTGTGTGTGTGTGTGTGTGTGTGTGTGTGTGTGTGTGTGTGTGTGTGTGTGTGTGTGTGAGTCACAGCTGATGGATCTTCTTCCTCCGTCGTCGTCCAGAAACTGTTAAAACTCATCAGCGAGCCGCTCTGCTGCACCGGGCGACATGTTCCTCCATCACCACGAACACACACACTGTAGTTTATTCTGCCTCACACACACACACACCGTCCTGCTGCCCCAAACACTCACTACAGCGCCACATGTGGATTCATCCGCCGCTGGAAATAGTCCCCAACAGACGCTCTGTTTCCTCCTGTTGGTCTGATAGAAACTACAGCGAGCAGCTGTTTGAGGAAACTACTGAGCCTTTTTAAACAGGAAACTACAGATCTGTGTTTTTAAAGATCTTCAGCGGGAACCAATGGGCTCGCAGCTGAGAGCCGCAGACAGGAAGTGAGACGGTACTGAGAGACGCACCGACGTGTTGCTGGTTTGAGTCTGAACGTGAGATCCGTTGACCAGAAGAAAACGCTTCGCAACAACGCTCTCGTGCCGTATGTCCACGTACAGAGTCGTCGGTGTGTGTAATCCGTCCTGCTGTCCGTACCGGCTGTGAAGTGATCTCTTCACTTCTTACACGTCTGTAAGAAATGGAGGACAAATCCTCAGACGTCCTCCTAAAGACTTCAGCGGTCTGAGTTACACAAAGGAAGTGGTTTTCTGCTCGTGGCCGCCGTGACGCTGACATTAGCAGTGAAGTCTTGTGCTGATTGTGTCCTGTCTCCTCTCGTCTCAGCTGTGGGACCTGACTCAGGGGAAGACCATCACAGAGTTCAAATCTCACACTGCGGCCGTCAACATCGTCCAGTTTCACCCCAACGAGTACCTGCTGGCATCGGGCAGCTCCGACAGGTACGAGACCGGATCTGTGTTTCAGACGAACTGACCCGGGACCTGCGGTTGTCCTTTGTTTCTGGCCCTGCTGGATGTTGACGGCGAGTTTGTTCTCTCCTGTCGTCTGCAGGACCGTCAAGCTGTGGGATCTGGAGAAGTTCACGATGATCGGCTCGATGGAGGGAGACACCACTCCTGTCAGGTGAGTTTTCTCAGTGTAGCAGGTGGGACAGCGTGTCGCCGGAATGTGACCTCTGACCTCTGACCCCCGTGGGTTCAGGTGTGTGTTTTTCAGCCCGGACGGCAGCTGTCTCTACAGCGGGGCCACAGACTCCCTGCGGGTCTTTGGCTGGGAGCCCGACCGCTGCTTCGACGTGGTGCCGGTGGGCTGGGGAAAAGTCTCCGACCTGGCGGTCTGCAACCAACAGCTGGTGCGTAGCTCCGCCTACAGGAGAGAAACGTTACTGTTAATTCCAAAAATGTCTCGATCTCAAATCTCTCTGCTCCTCCTCCGTCTCCGCCTGTCAGATCGGTGTGTCTCACCAGCTCTCCAGTGTGTCGTCCTACGTGGTGGATCTGAAGAGGGTGAAGAAGAGCGGCGGCTCTGTGATCAAGGGAATCATCCAGGACAACCAGCCGCTCACAGAGCCGAAGGATCCTCGAGGAGCCGCACTGCGCAGGAACTACGAGAGACCCGCAACCACCTGCAGCTCGCAGAGGTGCGGCCGCGGCTTCACTGCAAACCGTTTACAGCTAGAATACCGCCTGACAAAATACTAACAGAACATTTACTCGTATGACTTGTTTTAATGTCTTTCATCTATCTAACGAGCCGAACATCTCAGACGATCCGACGACGCCACTAGAAAAGCAGTAGACCGACCGTCACCTGCTTCTGCTCAAACACTGATTCAGAAATTAAACCAGAAGAAGGCGCACCTGACGTGTCCCGTTATCATCGTCCAGCTCTTTAAAAAACTGTTTTAAACTGTTGGTCAGATAAAACGAACCATCTGAAGACGTCACCTTGCCACTCTGGGAACCAGACGACTCTGCCGAGCTCAGGTTTCCTTTGCTCCAGCAGGTGCGTCTGGCCCCGCCCCCATTCAGCCAGATTTCCACCCGTCCTGGATTCGGTCTGGTTTATCTAATACGGGGCGGGATGATACGATGAGTGTCAGAGGAGCGTCACACGTTTCGCTGCTCTGATTGGTTGATACAGCGCGACGCACCAGGCTCACGAAACTCGGACCAAACTGTCGAACGAGGCGGCGCCGATCAGATACGAATCCAGATCTTGTTGCTGCGTTGCCTGTTTCAGAAACACGTTTAGTTTACTGTTTAGCTGTAATTTGAGAAAGACGCCATTTTCTTCCTGCTTGGAAACGGACCAAGCTCCGTTTCGTTGCTCTGATTGGCTGAAGGTCTTTCCAGCTGCGCCCGTCGATAACGGCCCGTGGAAATCGAAAATGAACTGAGAGCTTCAGACTAATCCGCGTTTTCGAAAGAGTCTGGCGATGCCAGGCTAACACTTTATCAACTAAACGATTAACTGACTGATAATGAAAATGAGTTAGTGGCAGCACCGGCTGCTTTGTCAGATAGTCTTTGCATATTTTATACGGCTGCTTGTTTTAAGACCACGCTGCTGGCTTTTGTTAAATAAGCAAAAATACTGCTCAGGAAAAAAGGGTTTATATTTATCAAAGTATCAGGAAAAGTATAATTTTGGTTTGTGTTCTGAAACTTGGATATATTTACTTTAATTTAGTTTATTAGGATCCACATTAGCTTCATGGAAACAAAAGCTATTCTTCTTTGAGTCCACACACACACACACACACACACACACACACACACACACACACACACACCAACACCAGTTTCAAAAAGTCTCCTGAGATACGAGTCAAAACGTTTCACTTCCAACGAATGCTTTGATTAACTTGTACAGCAGAATTATTTTTTTACAAGAACTTTGTCTAAATGAAATCACTCAGTCACATGTCGTGATGTCACTCAGTCACATGTTGTGATGTCATCAGGGTGAGGCAGAGGTCAGACGCCGATAGGCGGAGCCCCGAAGGAGAGAGGCGGAGCCCCAGTGAGGACGAGGGAGACGAGAAAGTGTCATCAGCTGAAATCCACAACGCAGAAGACTACAAGGAGATCTTCCAGCCCAAGAACGCCATCTGTAGGTCGCCCGTCAGCTGATCCGCCACTGAGAATAAACGGGGTTTGGTTCAGGATGCAGGTTTTTTTGGTTGAGGTCTGATTTTTAAACAGTGTAACGGAAACTTATAACATGTTTACAAAAAGACCCAACACGTCATATGTTAATGTGAAACGTTAGTTTTCCCTTCACGGTCTGTTTAACCGGTTTATCTGGGTTTGAGTTGGTCGTCGGTGACTCGGTTCTCGTCTCTTCCAGCTCGCACTCCTCCCAAGATCTCGGAGCCTTTCCCGGCCCCTCCAGAGGACGGTGAGTCCATCAGAGCTTCAGCACTTTGATCGCAGACTGCTTTTACACCAGAAACCAGATTACTGAGGCATCAGATCTGTTGGGTCTGTGTAAATAATATTAGAACGAGTTCGGTCTCAGGATCAGAAACACTTTATTGATCCAGGAAGGGAAACTCTTTGTTCCAGCAGCTCGCCTTTACGTCAGCGCACACAGGAGGAAGTGCTAGCAAACAATATGATACACTATAAAACTATAAAACTATAAAACAGGTCAGAAAGTAAATGAAGCACCAGGTGGGTTTACCGGCTGATGATGATAGTACAGTATAATAACACACTGTAATAATATAAGTAATAAGCAGAGGTGCATGTGCTGTCGAGTTCAGTGCAGCTTGTTGAGATTATTAAGATATTGCACAGCAGTAATGGAGGTAAATAATATCAATATCAATAAACAGGAAAAACTAACATGGGAAAACTAAATATTGCACGGACCTGCTCTACAGGAAAAGTGCAGTGAGAGAACTTCTGTTACGAACTGAATTGAATCAGCTGAAGGCAGGAAGTCACATCAATGGGTTTTCATGCATGTTTTCCTGCAGCTGGTGGCTATTCATGTTCCTCCTGTATGTCCAGCCATATTCACTGCTACACTTTAAAGCAGCCATAATCAATATTTTATACAAACAGTGGATCACATGACTATTTGTTTGTGAAAGGTGTCTCTGGTGGTGAACCATCAGCTGATTCTGCAGCTCCGCTCGGCTTCATAGAGACTTTCAGCTCGCTGTTCATCTGCTCGGCTGCACTCTGACCCACACGGTCACACATGTGACTCTGACACGCCTCCCGACGAAGCGTCATGTGACTCTGACACGCCTCCCGGCGAAGCGTCCTGTGACTCTGACACGCCTCCTGGCGAAGCGTCGTGACTCTGACACGCCTCCTGGCGAAGCGTCGTGACTCTGACACGCCTCCTGACGAAGCGTCGTGACTCTGACACGCCTCCTGGTGAAGCGTCATGTGACTCTGACACGCCTCCTGGCGAAGCGTCGTGACTCTGACACGCCTCCTGGCGAAGCGTCGTGACTCTGACACGCCTCCTGATGAAGCGTCGGGACTCTGACACGCCTCCTGGCGAAGCGTCGGGACTCTGACACGCCTCCTGACGAAGCGTCCTGTGACTCTGACACGCCTCCTGGCGAAGCGTCGTGACTCTGACACGCCTCCTGGCGAAGCGTCGTGACTCTGACACGCCTCCTGACGAAGCGTCGTGACTCTGACACGCCTCCTGGCGAAGCGTCGTGACTCTGTAGCTGCTGCAGGTGGAAACAGCTGCTTTATAAGCTGAGAATCAGTCGATGTTGCGTTTGCAGCTTGTTGTCTGTCGCCAATACGCCAAAAAACGAGATGATGCAGGTTTGAGTAACGTTTTGAATACAGGACTGTAGTTTTACTTGAAAGGAGGAAGGTGAAGCCTGAGTTCAGAGGCTGTGCTGCCATCTTGAAAAAACGTCAGTGTTGTTGTTTCTTGTGTGTAACGTGAGCGATAGAGGACGCAGTGACGACTGTTTTTCTTCTTCTTCTTCTTCTTAGAGACGATATTAGCGATCGGCCATCAGCTGAAGGACATGATGATGTCCTTTTCCTGACAAGCAGCAGGTCAGTGAACGCAGCGTCAGTCTGTGTGTGCGGTCGGTGAAGGTGTCTGCGTCTTTAGCCAACTGTAATAACGACAGTCATGTGACCCAACGTGTGATCATTATTCATTATATGTTAACATATATATATATGTGTGTGTGTGTGTGTGTGTGTGTAAGGCTCCTCCGCTGGCCTCCTCCACACCTGTCCAGAGGGTGGAGCCGACAGTGGTGTCCTGCGGGAAGCGCCCGGCGCCCTCAGCGATCGACCCGCCGCCCTCCAACCCCCCCGCCTCCGTCCCGCCTCCCCCTCTTCCTCCCGTCACCACGGCGAAGTCTAAACCACAACCTAAAATCATCCTCAGCGGCAGGAACGAGCTGATCGGACTGAACGTGGCCGACTTCCTGCACGTGAGTGTTTGTTCGTCACAGAGGTGCAGACGAAGCCATAATCACTTCCTTTGTTTAACGCCGCTCTCGTGAAGCTGACGCAAATAAAACTTTACGTAGCTTTGAGATGCAGGGGGCTGCAGAGACCCGGGTCACGTGACCTCTCATCACTTATTGCCGTTTACTGCTGCTGAACACACCTGGACAGGTGTTCGTTACTGTAACAGGTCTGACGGTCTCTGAATGAAGAAACAGATCTGTGGTTCTCGCCTGTTTCGTATAAACTTTATTAAAACGCTGAAGCTGTGCGTTGGTTCCTCAGGCGTCGCCCAACAACAGAGCCGGGGCGCTGAGCGACGAGGAGGCGCTGTCTCAGATCAAGAAGGGCCACGACACCATGTGCGTGATGCTGAGCAGCCGACACAAGAACCTGGAGACGGTCCGAGCCGTGTGGGCCAGAGAGGACGTCAAGGTGAGCAGCCAATGAAAACCAGCCGCCGTTCGCTTTAAATGTGGCGTCCTCGCCCGTGAACGCTTCCTCTTCCTCCTCTTCACCTCCTGTGTACTTCCTCTCTGCAGTGCGCTCTGGACACTGCCGTCTCCATGAACGACTTGTCCATTGTTGTGGACGTCCTCAACATCATCAACCTGCAGCCGTGAGTCAAACACACACGCAGCATTGTATTTATTGACGTTACACTTCTATAAATATATATTGCACTAATGTAAAACTGCACGAATCAGTTAATTGGTTCATTCGTTTGTTTCTTATTTCATCCTCATCAGGCTGTTTGCTATAATATCACTTACATATTTACAAATGGAACTGAAGTAAAATACTCTGTTATATTAAGTACAATATTTCCCTCCGAGACGCAGACGAGTAGAAGTATAAAGTAGCAGCAAACCGAAGTGCTTGAGTAAATGTGCTGAGTCAGCAGGTCCAGGTTCAGCACTCGTAAAGAAGCTCCCGCTCTGTTTGATGGTTTTCACCGTCAGCTGATGAGCGAAGCTGTTCAGACACAGTAGAAAAAGTCTCAACAGTCAGCTGTCTAAGACAAACTTTAGTGATAAGTCACTAAACGGGACATTGATCATTAACATCACTGCAATATTCTCTGTTTAATTTATTCACACTTCTATTACTGCTGTGCAATATCCACCGTCTCTGAAAAACTTTATTGATCCCCGAGGGGAAACTCTTTTCACACAGGAACAGAAGCACTGAGCAAAATATATAATACACTATAATACAGGTCAGAAAATAAATGAAGTACAAAGTGCGTTTACCAGTTGATGATGTATAGTGTACGAACTGTCAAGCTAAGTGCAGCTTATTAAGGTTATAATGAGGCGGAGGATATTACACAGCAGTGATAGAGGGATGAATAAATATCAATAAACAGGGAATTTAAACTGAAAACAGGATACTGCACAACTATGTCAAGTCCAGTTTAGTGACTTCGGGTCACACAGACTGACACTCATCTTAATAAGCTACACTTAACAGGTCTCATTGTATTATTCTCATACATATCAACCTCTAAATCCACTGTGGACTTCATTTATCTTGCCTGTGACAGCGAGCAGCCGGAACCCTCGGGGATCAATAACGTGTTTGATTCTGATTACTGCCGTCTCTAACGTTTCAGCTCGCTGTGGAAACTGGACCTGTGCACGTCGATTCTTCCTCAGATCGACAAACTGCTGCAGAGTAAATATGAGAGGTGAGCGTTTCCTGTCGTGTGACAAACAGAATCGACACGTTGGATTAAGTTCAGTAGAAAACACTTAATAATCCCGGAGCGGAAACACGACGATCACGTTCTTCTTCTCTGCTTCCTGTGTGCGCAGCTACATGCAGACCGGCTGTACGTCTCTGAAGCTGATCATGAAACACTTCTGGATGCTGATCTCGGACACGCTGAAGGCCACGCCGTCTGTCGGGGTCGACATCACGCGAGAGGAGCGGTGAGTCGGGATCAGGTTTCACCGGCTGATCCCAAACCCAAACCCAAGGTCTTCGTAGCCTCAGATTTACTAAATCAGGCCGCACCGTTAAAACTTCAGGTGACTTCACGTGTAAATTAAACGCTACGAAAGTACCAGGCCTTCACGTAACTTAGCGGCTCGTCCTTTACAGATATTATTTCTGAGCTGGAGGGAAACATTCGCCTGCACGTGAACCAAACGTGTCAGTTGGTGTAAATATTTGACAGCTAGGACGTGCAACTTGTTTTACTTTAGCACCGTGAAAATCTCCACTTGTTTTAAACAGCTGATTAGACACGGTGTTTCTCCTACCGGCTCTCAGGAAGTAACCCTACATCCTCCAACATAAAGTCGTCGTATTAGCCTGCAGTCGTTTTAGCTAATGGACCCGATAAAGTGGCGTGTGCTGTTAGCTCAGTGACGCTGAGGCGAGTTACTTAAAGGGCAGGTTGCCGCATGTAATTCTTCTTCCTGTCCACTCTGACTGAAGCGATCGCTTCCTAACGCGACTTCACTAAAAGACGGAGATCATAAGAAGCTTCAGCAGTCTCGAGTTACACGAATCAAGCGTTCACCTTCCTCTTTGGCTCCTCGCCGAGCCGCGGCGGAGGGATACGTCCTGGAAGCCGCGTGCCGGTTTGTGGCCGAGACAAAACGGACGGCCGCTCAGACTGTTGGAGCTTTTTGTCCTCCATCTTTTAGTGATCGCTCACTAAGGGCCAGAATTAAAAACTCTGATTAACCGAGACTTCGGTTGAATATTCAAAGCCTCAGATCAGATTCAGTAAACCGATCACTGACGTCACAGCAGGATTCGTTTGTAACGATCATCAGAAAACAGACATGTTGACCTTTTGTCCTCTGGAAGTTTTGGTTTTCAGCTTTGAGACTCGAGCTCCTCGCTGATCACCAGAAACTGAACTGACGATGGCGTTTGTGTCGCCGCAGACACCAGAAGTGCCGAATGTGCTGCAAGCAGCTGAGGAACCTGAGCAACCTGGTGAAGAACAAGGCGGCGCAGGTCGGCCGGCACGGCAGCGTCTTCAAGGAGCTGCAGCTGCTCATGGTGCCGCTCGACGACGCCCTCTGAGGCCGAACACGCCGACGGCAGACCGATCGGCGCTACAGCATCAGCTGATCTGCGGCCGGACGCTCTGAGATTCTGCTCACGTGACACTACTCCTCCGGAGGCCGCGCTCACACGCCGTGGGAGGAAGAACTGTTAATAAAGTGTTATTTAAAGACGTTCATCTTCTTGTGCTATGATGCGAGTCTGACAGACGGACAGCTGCTCTGCTGTGGTCAGGCAACGCGATCAGCGCTGACCTCAGACCTGCCTGAGAGAAACGACGCCGCTGCCGTCCGGCGGCTCTTAACGGACGAGATCTGAAACTGATCCAACAGCAAACTGAAAACCACTTAGAGGAATAGTTTGACATTTTGCTGAGTTAGATGCTCAGCTTGATACCACGCCTGTCTGTGTGATAAATATGAAGCTGCTTAGCCTAGCTTAGCATCAGTCTGAACATCTAACTCAGCAAGAAAGTGAATAAGTGTATTTCCCAAAACGTCAAACTTTCCCTTTAAAGTTGCCACGAGATCGACACATTTAGTCCAAAACAGACACGATGAATTTTCTGATGATCAAATATTTTCACTGTCCTTTTCTACTTAGAGCCGCTATTTTAAATGTACCGTTCTTACTGTTTATTTAAATAAAGTTGTACATGTTGGGATTAAAGAGGAGTCTTTCGTACCAGCAGGGGGCCAATCAGAAGGGCTGCAGACACCCGTCAGTAGGTTATTAACGGTTATTGATTATTTATTAATCTGAGGGAAATGTAGTTTTTACTCCACTACAGTTATCTGTCAGTGTAAGGACTTAAAATATGAACAGACACTAGCATGTAAAGTGGATTAGCTCCACCTCAACCCGATACAGCAGCAATAATAAGAATAATAATGATAAACGAGCATCTTTTAAATCACTTTTACCTTTAGGCCTTTTTTAGTTTTTGACACTTTAGTCAGTGTTTTGATTAATGACTGCTTTTAGAATCTGGGGCTGTTACTTTAAGCTAGTAATACAAAAAATACTTAAAAAGTAAAAGATCTGAATACTTCTCCCACCGCTGACCTCAGAAACTCATCTGAGCCAGCAGAGAGATTAGTTTTGGTTGGTCCAAACTAAAGTGATCTTTCAGCTTCTTTACTGTTCAGCCTGTACATCTGGGATCTGCCGGGTCTCTAAACAACATTATAAAGGGTTCGGTCTGGACCGGCTCTGTAGGAAAAGTGCAGTGAGAAACTTCTGTTATGAACTGGCGCTGTATAAATAAAACTGAACTACAATCATGAAACTGTCTGACTCACCGAGTGATGAAGCTACACCATTTCTCCGTCGGGTGTTGGAGTTTCCCCATTGGCCCCGCAGTTATGAATTTCTTAAACGCGCAGTAAGTCGTTTCTGCCACTAGGGGGTATCAATCAATCAAAACGACAAAAGTTGTCGTCGTCATTGATAATCATTGGCGATGAAAATCTATCGGACTAGGTAATACATTTATTCACGTTGTGTCGTTTCATTCTAATGAAATTGCTGCGTAGTAAAGTAACGTTAGCTAACGTTAGCTTGCTAACTTACCTTTAGATGAGCGGACTACCCTTACAGCTTCTGTAGCTAACGTTATGTGGGGAAGCCTAGCGCCGTTATCCGTGATCGGCGGCTCTCTCCATCTTGAAAATTAAACGCCACACCAGCATTGAGGGGGTAAAGGGGATACGGCGCCACTGACAGGCGACCAAATGAAACGCACCGTCACCTCGACTAAAATGATTTCTCTGGGTTTGAACATTGTTGAGTTGTGTACTTACATCATCCCAAATGTTTCCGACAAAGTATATAAAACATAGGTCTAGTCGTTTTGAGACATTTTAATGCGGAAATGTTACATATTATACCTTTAAGCTTTGTTTATGCTCGCGCGGGCCTCTGCCCGGAGGCGTTAACGCGCTCTCCGTTGCAGTATGCTCCGAAACGCCAGGGGGCGCACAAACACAACGCTACGTGAAGAAGCAAGAAGTCAACGAGTGTTGCTGCTCCGCTACGCAGCTCCTCACCGACGCGCTTTACCGCCGTTATCCAATCCCTGTAGAGACGCATCTGGAACAGCAGATGTGTTTAATGAAACTATTTGATTCTGCTGACAGAATCGATTTTTAAGATCTCCTGTTTTTGAAGCATTTAGAAAAGAATTGACCGGCTTTTTAAAAATCCTTGCGACATAATAGTAAAAACGTATTTATTACTTTACTTCTTAATTTATTTGCTTTTATCAGAGTGTGTGGCAGTCAGGAACTAATGTCATCTTCTGCAGATGCAAGTTGGAACTTTTGTATTCAACAAAGTGAGGAATAAAATAAATTTTAAAAAAACGATAAAAGCTGCCGGGAGGTGCGTGACCGGGCGCCGCGCCGAGGACACCGCGTGGAGCATAAACAAAGCTTTACAGCGAGGCGTGGACAGCCCTCAGGAGCACACTGATACACGGTCCAGCCAGACCCGCCTTCTTCTTGTAAGTGGCCGTATTTTCTCCGTGAAGCTGATTTTCAGCACTTCACGCCAAAACCCGTTGTTGCTGCCGATGGCAAGAAAAACCAGAAAGATGTTCAACAGTTCAATGTTCAGTTGGAGATCAAGCCGTGGTGTTGCAGAGCTGGAGTCAGGACGTGGTTAGCCTAGCTTAGCATAAAGCCTACCAACACCTCCAATGCTCACTAATTAATACATCTCATTTGGTCGAGGTGTTGGCTCCGTATTCAAGACACAGATATGCGATTGATAGATTTCCCAAAATGTTTCGTTAACTATCCTTTAAATATTTCACAGTGGGTCAACACGGACGCCAGAGTTACACGTTTGTTTTGGAGTGTTTATTAAAAAGGGAATACAAAAAAAAAAAACTGTAGAAATCTACAGCGGAGACAAAGCAAGCAGACACACAGCAGCTCATCGCGTTTCTAAGCATTCCTGTTACTACAACTACAGCTAACTATCAGCTCCGCCTGCGTCCCGTCGAGCTTGGCACCAGGTCAACGGCTACAGGTGTGTTCTGAGGTCAAAGGTCACCTGCGGTGTCCTAGATTTGTATTTTAGAGAGGTGACTAGACGACAGCAGGAGCACATCGAGGAGAAACAACATTTGAGCGTCTTTTTGTTCGATTTGAACGAGCTGGAGGAAGACGAAGCTCCGTCAGCTCGGCATGAAAACAAACAAACATCCACAGGAACAGAAGACAGCAACACGCGTGTACAGGAGAAGACTTCCTCGTATTGCTCACGTCTTATTGGACAGCTCGGTGTCAGTGGAGTACCCTGATTGGATAAAAGGAGGACCGCGAGGACACAAAGACAACCTCCGTTAGGAAACTGCAGGAGAGGATTCAAGACGCGAGAATTAATCTCAATTTTCTGAGAAAAAAAAAAAAAACAATCTTGAGATTTAAATCAGAAACTTTAAGATTAAATGAAAATGTTCACGTGGCATCCTCCACCAATAAGAAACATAAATCCAAATAAAAACAACAAAGATTAAAGCATGTCAAACATAAATATATAACCATATTATGCATATATTATAAATCCACCACATCTGGAATTGTGGGTTAGAAAATAATCTAGAAGTTTAAAGTGCAACTTTACAAAGAAACAATAAATGAAATACTGCGATCGGAAAGCGTATATACTGTTTTTCGGGGGGCGTTATTGAGGATTTCGGTTCAGTCCAGACGGGAGGAGCTTGGGACCGCTTGGGGCTTCAGTGGTTCCTCGTTAGTCGCTCGAGTCTTTAAATGTCCATCATCACAGCAAGAAGACACGCAAATGGAAACATTTGGCCATGTTCTCTGCTGACAGACGACAGAGATGAGAGTGGTAAGATTTGAGACTGATCTGCTTTCCCATCAGTCTTTGCTCCTTCATCCCGCTCCAGTCAAGAGGGCGAGGAGGGTAATAAACCCCAGCGGGGGCAGGAAGGAGGCGGCGTCCCAGCAGGGAGAAGCCTCGGGGCGTTGGCCGACACCCCGCGGTCGTCTCCGGGTCTCTCAGGCCGTCAGCTTCAGTCGTCCTGCAGAGAAAACCAGACCATCAGTCGGCAGTCATGTGACCCGTCACTCGGTCAGAGCATGTCCACACTGCTGCCAATAAATGTGAAAACGTTTTGTCCACACCGGCACGTCGCTCCAACAGCTATTGGATGGACGATATTTATACTCAAAACCTCCTGCAGATGTGTCACAGATCCTCTGACTGTCTTCACACAAATCAGATCTTTAATTTGTCCAATAAAAACCTGCAAAACTAACGAGCAACCAACTAACTTCCCAACCGCGGACGTACTTTGTGTTTAGTGCTAATCAGCAATGTTAGCATGCTAATACAATAACGTGAACGTCTTCCTCATGAATTCAGACAGATTTCAAAGTGAAAGATTTCAGCTCTATAAATTCAGTGAAACTTATTCAAGAGCAGAACATGAACCTGAATAGTTTCTAATGTCGGCAAAGCATTTGCCCCAATTTGAAAATGATTTGTTTTGCGTTTGTTTTATTTATAGTGACACCGCCCTCCGGCCAGTGTTTACCTCCACTGTTGCTGTGGTTACCTGCGGTTTAATACACCTTGTGCACTTATTTAGGAGAAGTAGTTAAACTGTGTTGGAGGAGTCCTGTTATGCTTTTTTAAAGAAATACCAACACTGTTTTCAGATTTATCAGTGTGGACATGAAGGTTCAAATCCCACAATCCTCGGCTCAGCAGCGGGACACCCGGGGTGGGGGACATGATTCATCCAGACAACAACTCACAACACCCACCACACTCTGAAGTCACAAGGAAACGTTTCAGGATTTAGATTAATTTAAACTCCAGCTGTTTATATCGGTTCAGTACAGACAGGCCCAGGACAGGTTTAGCCTAGCTTAGCATAAAGACTGGAAGCAGAGGGAAACTGCTAGCCTAGCTCCATCAAAAGACCAAAAAAATAAATAAAAAATCCACCTTCCAGAAGCTCCGATGTACGTTGATTATCGAACAGGTGCAGAAACAGAAATGTAAAAGGAGACATCGTGGCCGCAGTTAGCGAACGGCTTCCACTAATGAATCCTATCCGTTTTCTTTTCTTTAATAAATTTAGTCTAAATAATAAGTTACATGTTTGTTTGTGGGAAGCCAATTACAAGCTAGCTTTGCTTCGTGTAAAGAGCAACAGAGTGGGAAATACAGTTTACATCAGCCCTCAGTCAGATTTCTGCCACAAAGCAAAACTGGCAAAATGGCAGCGAAGGAGTTAAATTAAATTAAATCCGGTATTAAACACTAATACAATCAATTCAGCCAGTTATGGAGGAGCTGAACACTGCAGCTACTCCAAATGTGTGACACAGTTAAAAGTAGTTGATTCAGGCTATTTAAGTAAAAGCAACTACAAGCTGTCAACGGGAGAAACCGTCCTAGAATAAGTCGCAGCAACAGAGATGTCCTGTTCGTTCTGCCGACACTGCACGAATGCATGGACGCGCTAAATGCTAAGCTATTAGCATTTTCGCTAAAGTTCTACGGGATGGACTGATGACTAGCTGGTTAGCTAACAAGACACAACAAGCGAATCAGACAGAAAGGTGGATTTTGTCCTCTTTTGATGGAGCTAGGCTAACAGTTTCCCCCTGCTTCCATTCTTTGTGCTAAGCTAGGCTAAACACGTCCTGGACTGATGTCCAATGAAGAATTCCTAAAAATGTCGGGACTGTTGCGTTAAAAAAAAAAAAGGTTGCAACTTCGAGAGCGAGTTTCCTTGTGACTTGAACTTGTTTCTGCACAGAAGTTGGTTTAATACGAACGAGACTGCGGCATTCGAACAGGCGACACAAACAGCACGGTCCGCTGCACACAGGAGGCCCGTGGGCTCTGTGAGCCCTGCTCACGGCCCTGCAGGCACACAGGCAGAAGCTGGTGGAGCTCTGTGGTTAGGAGTGTTAGACGGATGGAGGGAGGGGGGGGAGGCACCATGCCATGCTGAGCGCTTCCATGCCAAGCTATCCACCAATCAGTATACACCCCCACCTACCTGCCCACCGTCCCCCACCAATGGGCTGGCTCTGTCTACCTGTCTGTCTGTAAACCAACCAATCAGACCACAGAGTGAGGACACAGAAGAAGAAGGACAGACTGAAGGTGGGAAAATCCTTCTGCATTATAATTTACTCCGTTTCCTACATTTCCCATAATGCCTTTTGTCAGTAAAAAAAAAAAAAAAACTAAAACAACTTATTATTATCGATTAAATCTGAGCTGATCTTAAGCTGAGCGACTAATCAGCAGCCATTTTAATGATTGATTCATCTTTATGGGCAAAAATAAATAAAAAATAAATAAAAAATAATATTTTCTGGCTTCGTCTTATTTGTCTGATAATAGAAATATTCGTGACTCCACAGTGTGACGCGACAAATCGATAAATTCAGTGTAACGAGTTAACGATTAAAACCGGAGCAGAAGAGAAATAAACGCTATATGTAGAAACCGGATTCAATAAAGGGATCCTTACTGTGTTTGTGCTGCACGAGTGTGTGTGGGGAGTTTATTATGACATAAACAACAACATGACATCTAATGAAAGTCAGACGTGACCTTTGAACTCAGCAGGTTTCTTTGATTAGTCAAAATTACACAAAATATTCATCAGAACTTTTAATATTCAGAGAGTGTTCATACTGTTTATGTATATTACTGAGGACAGCTGTGTGTGTGTTCATACTGTATATGTATATTACTGAGGACAGCTGTGTGTGTGTGTGTTCATACTGTTTATGTATATTACTGAGGACGGCTGTGTGTGTGTTCATACTGTTTATGTATATTACTGAGGACAGCTGTGTGTGTGTGTGTGTGTTCATACTGTTTATGTATATTACTGAGGACTGTGTGTGTGTGTGTGTGTGTGTTCATACTGTATATGTATATTACTGAGGACGGCTGTGTGTGTGTGTGTGTGTGTGTTCATACTGTATATGTATATTACTGAGGACGGCTGTGTGTGTGTTCATACTGTTTATGTATATTACTGAGGACGGCTGTGTGTGTGTGTGTGTGTGTTCATACTGTATATGTATATTACTGAGGACAGCTGTGTGTGTATGTGTTCATACTGTATATGTATATTACTGAGGACTGTGTGTGTGTGTGTGTGTGTGTGTGTGTGTGTGTGTGTGTGTTCATACTGTATATACCTGTGGACAGTTGGGACTGGGACCTCCTGCGGGAGCTGCTGGGAGTTCTGGAGGTGGAGGAGAGGGTGGAGCCGGCGCTGCTGGCCCGAGAGATGGGGAGAGGGACGGGGGTCACTGGGGGAGAGTCCAGCTGATGGGAGGTCAGAGGTCGAGATGGATTACAGAGATCATAAACACTGGACATTAAAACGTTGGATTATTCTTACTCAGTCTTGGATGTTTTATTTGAATTTCTGTACAATTTATTTTCTATAAGTTTAGATTTTATTCTCTGCAAATAAATACTTTTGTTTAATTTGTCTTTAATCTTTTTCCTTAATTTACTTTATATCATAATATTTTACTATTTTATTTATTGTATTTTTCTTCTTATTCATTTTATTATAAAATATTACAATTAAATTAAAATATAAAATTGTGATTATATTAAAAAATATATTGGAAACTTTTAAATATTGGTGCCAATATGTCTCACCGAAAACAAAAAAACTTATTTTGCTGAGTTTAAACATTTAACAGATGTGTTTAATGCGTCGGACTGAACCAGCTGCACGTTAGAAACCCCGCCTGTGTCCCGTTACCTCGACGCTGTCGTGGGTGGGCGAGGACGAGGTGGACGAGTTCTCGTGTCTCCTGGAGGACGAGGAGCTCAGCTCGATGCTGCGAACCCGCTGAGCGAACTTCAGCGAGCAGACCGACTCGCTCATGTTGCTGGGCAGCGGAGACACCTGGACACGAGACAGACAGAACAGACAAGAGTCACTTTCAGCACCGACAGCTCCGGTCCACACCGGCTCGTCGCTGGTTTCTTCACACATTCCCGTTAACCATCAGTTTTTACATGGATTTCCTTCCAGACTGCTTTCAGTTCGGGTCTCTACAGAGAGACAATCCATCGGACACTAATTTTCATCCTTTTGCGTCAGCTGTAGGGAAACACAACGCTCGTGTTCACGTGTATAAAACGTGCTGCACTGCATTGTGGGACTGTTAGTACAAAGTAGCGCAGCGGACGCTAGTACGCGACAGTATGTAACTTCAGCCACCGGTATCGCACTTTACTGCCACACAGTCGTCACGGTCACAGGTTGTTATTTCTGATTGGCTGCCAAGCTTGAAGAGGGCGGGTTTTTACCTAATACGAGCCTGTCAGATGGCCCAGAGAGGGGAGAGATATGGATACGAGTAGAGCTGCAGCAATTAGTCGATTAATCGATTACTTGAGCGACAAAATAAATTAAAAAATAATCTGCAACAATTGAGAAAATTACTAAATTCTCCGGTTCATCTTCTACAACAACAAACAGAATCGTAGAAAAGGTTTCAGTCGCGGTCGTCTGGACGCTGTTTTCAGTTTCGGCGCCCATCCGGAAGTCGTTCTCAACTGTGGCTCCTGGCTGCGTTTCAGTTCCCGAACCAGATCTCAGATCTGAAACGCCGAAACGTCTTGATTCTGAAAACAGCGTCCAGACGACTGCGACTGAAGCCTTTTCTACGATAGAACGCTCCTGGACGAATGAGGGACGCCGCCGTCTTATTTTGGAAGCAAAAGACATCTGAAGACGTCACATTGGCCTTTGGATGTTTTGATGGCGCGTTTCTCGCCATTATCTGACATTTTATAGACCAAACGATTAACCGAGAAAATGATCGACAGTTTAATTGATAATGAGAATATAATAGTCACCCTCTGCAGGGCTGCAACTAACAAGGAGCGGCCATGATGGACGACGAATGATGACCCTCATCCCCGAAGTCCTATGGTTGACTTTCTGTCCGTGTCCATCTGTTACCCGTCGCTGGACACAATCAGTGGAGCGGCAGCGGGAAGCTAGTCGAGTTCACCGGTTTCAGGTGAGGCCTGCTCGCGTATGTACAGTATGTCCTGTTAGTAGCCGGTACAGCCACGAAAGCAAATCACTGTACTTCCTGTGCCGCGGCAGCACAGATGTTCACATTTATGTTTCAGTTAATTATCTGAAGTGAGCCGGAAGTTAGAAAATCGGTGTGATTGTGAAAATACTCGTGAGGAACATAAAAAACAGGCTTCGCAGGTCTAAACCTTCCTTTCTGGGTCTGGACCTCTAAACCTCCTCCTGGTCTCACCTGCACCATCATGAGCGTCTTGCTGTCTCCGCTCAGAGAGTCCTGCAGCAGGTAGGTGAGGCGGGAGTTCCTGAACGGGACGTGGGAGTGTTTGCTCCGCAGAGCGTTGATGACGTCACCGAGCGCCGACAGAGATTTGTTGATGCACTGAGCTTCTCTGAGGCGACTGCCCTCCGCCCCCGACTTAGCGATCCTCTCCGAGCCGGCCAGGTCCACCAGGTTCAGCTTACCTGCGATCGAAACACAGATGGTCTGTCAGATTGTCAAAGCCGAGTTCAGCACACTTGTCTTAAATGACATCATACGGACTTTCCATCCCGCCGATCGCTGCATTTCACTAAACCGACCGAACTGGTTTCATTTGTCTGACAGAACACAGGTGATCTGGATCCTTTACTATTACACTACATAAACAATATTATCACTCCAACACAGACTGATAATATGCACTTTTATGCAGATGATACAGCCTTTTATGCAGAGGGCTCCTCTTCAACTCGAGCCAAAATTGGAAAATTGAAGGTGGAAAATCAAGAGTTCAAGAGGAAACCAATGAATTCATATCAAGAGAGTCTGCAGCTCTACAGCTAAATGCTAACATCAGCATGCTCACAATGCCAACGCTAACATGTTTAGCAAGGCATAATGTTCACCACCTTAGTTTAGCGTGTTAGCATGCTAACATTAGCTAATTAGCAGTAAAACAAAGCTTCAAACGTTCAGAGGATCAGCAGAGTTACTACAGTTCATCCTGAACATGAACGACGAAGCAGTCCATCCAACAGAGTGTGTGTGTGTGTGTGTGTGTGTGTGTGTACCTTGTGTGCGGTTTCCAGTAGCAGAGTTGAATCCAGACACGGTGATGATGAGCAGAGCGTGTGAGCGAGAGCTGTGTTCGTTCAGGTTGGTGCAGGCCGTCGCTCTGTTCATGTGACCCAACTCAAACACCTGAGGACAGGTACACACACACACACACACACACACACACACGATGTAGAATGAAAAAAGCAACTTCTGTACCGTTTTACCTCTGACAGTGATCGTGTGTTATCAGCTCATCTGCAATATTATTTTCTTCAAAGAGCTTCAGTTCAAATCACATAAGATGAAGAAAACTAAATGTTCACACTGGAGAAGCTGGAACCAGAGATTTCTTGACACGTAACTTCAACAATTAATCGATTATCAAAAAACTGCTGCCGGTTTACTTTCTGTTAATTAACTAATCGGTTAATTGACCAATTGTTTCAGCTCTCTGTTTTAATTTCCTTTTAAAAAGTGAAGGAAAAAAAGGAGATTAACACGAAATCCACTGACGAGCTCTTTGCTGAGTTTTCAATGTGTGAAAGCTCCAGAAAAAGCAAGTAAGTGGATCTAAGTAAGGTCAACGACGAACTTCACAGAAGGTCATTAGGTTATAGACGCAGACAGAGACCAGGGGCCAGCAGCTGACTGGACGGGTTTTACACGGAAAGGACGAGCGCAGCAGGAAGTCCTCACCCTGTTGATGTCCTCGGGGCTCTGGACGGTGAACTCGGTCAGTCCGGGGACGTACAGCTGTCCGCTGCCGTCAGGGTTCATCTTAATGTCCAGCTTGTCGGTGGGATTCTCCCCCAGCAGGTTCCTGAGCAACAACAGACACGTTTACAACCTGCAGACTCTGACTCGGGGCTCACACAACACATCACACCAGTCAGGGAATTTAAAGTCTGTGAAACAGATCGAAAGTTCATTTTATGTATTTTTAGGCAAAACCCTGCAGATGCTGCACTGAGAAACTGCAGTATCAACTGACATCGTGTGTTCTGGCAACTCAAAGTGGATATTTTTCCTTTACAGATAAAGCGACAGCTGTCATTTCAGTAACATTACGATTCTCAGCTGCAACTGTAGCAGCGTACAATCTATCTTCCAGTTTCTCCGTACACATGTGGTTTCTGTCCGAAGCGTCCGTCCGCACGTGAAGCCGACGTGTCCCGAGCTGCCCGATAATCTGGCAGTTTAATCTCACCCGAGTTCTGGACCTTTCTGCCAAAAGCTGTCCATGCAGCGTCCAGATGTTGAGCCCTCGGAGGCTTTGAAACAGATGTTGTGTTACACAACCGCTGGACAGACAAACAGATGACATTTAATCCGATCCACCTTTACATAACCGCTCTGAATCTGCACAGATTCATCATCTCACCGCTGAAACTCGCTGCAGCAGAACCAGAGATATCTTCTTCTTCTTCCTCGTCAAAACCTGCTGCCTACATTACCCACGACGCAACTCTTCCTCTGACAGTTGGGTGCGAGACCGGGGTGTGTTATGCTAGTAGCGGCTAATGTAGCCTGGAGCCTGCAGTGAGCTCAGTTTATTTCCATTTAGGAACTTTAAGGTTGTTAAAATCATCTTCCTCCACTCAACATATCACGTACATCGTGTTTCCTGTCGCTGCAGCTCTTCATCGAAGCTCTCAGCGGTTTGAACATTTCGCCGCTTCATTTCTCCAAACCTCAACCTGACAGATTTGGGATCTTTGGGAACTTGGAAACATGGAAACGCAGCCAATGGCTGTTGAGATGTTGAGCATCGGTAACACTAAGCTTTGAACTGACTCGGGATCAGCTCGGTGCGTTGCTTTCCTCACCGCAGCGTCTCGTTGTAGATCTCCACCATGCTGACGGTGATCTTGTAGTCCCAGTCTGGAGCTTTCTCCGTCACCTCGGAGAACAGCAGGCGGAGAGCTCGCTGGTTGATGCCGGGGTCGTCCACCACGCCCTGAACACACACACACACACACGTATAATTACTACTTCAGAGGAGACGTACAGGACCGCTCGGTGGGCCGGAGCCTCGTCTTACCTCCATGGTGTAAGTTTTCCCCGAGCCGGTCTGCCCGTAGGCGAAGATGCAGACGTTAAAGCCGTCGATACAGGAAGTGACCAGAGACTGGACCTCCTGAAACACCTGACGGACCAATCAGAGAGAAGAGAGGCTACTGAGACCCTGTAACAGCGGCCTTCAGTGGTGGAATCTACCTAAGTACAAATTAAAGCACTTATACTTTACTTGAGCATTTCTAATGTATGCAACTTCATACGTCTACATTTATCTGACAGTTTCAGTTTTTATGGATATAAAACATATTTTTATCTGTCAACAGAAGACGCCAGACAGCAGAGAGACGATCGGCCATCACGTCACAGGACGGTTTAACAGCGCTGAGCCCAGCGAGATCCCTGAGCCTTCATCCTGACGGGACCAACTCGTATTCACCACAGAGACGACGAGCCCCCCCCCCCCCCTCAGTCACACCGTTGTCGACCCGCAGCCTTTCTAACCATATTAACGATCTTTGAGTTCTCGCTAACTACAGACAGCGAGAGACGCCAAACAATAAAACTAAGTTAAAATGTTTTCCACAAATGAACGACAGAACAGCATAAAAAAGGTTTTATTAATGCTTTTATTTCCAACATGTCTTATCTGCTTTACTGTTGTTATAATTATTGTTCTTATCGTATATTACTGTCGGGTATTTTATTCTATTTTAGTTTTGTATTATTTTGATTGTTTTTTATTTGCCTCCTGAAATGTTTCAATCCTGGTTCAACCACGTAAAGCTTTTTCTTTTTTAAAACTTAACAACAACAACAACTATTGCTAATGATTAAAACTCCCCAACTGTATATAAAGCAATTAAAGCTAGCTCCGTTAATATATCAGTCATAATAATCAGGCTAACACTGTAACACGGCCTCTACTGTCTGATCCGTCAGCTACCGAGCTCGCAGGCTTCGGGACTTTTGTTCCCCGAGTTTGTCCTTCAGACGGCGCTTCTCTCCAGACTTAGTCTGCCTTAGAGACTGAAGTCAGGGAAGAAACGTCTCCTTGCAGTAAACAGATTACATGACAGCCTCACCACTGCACCTGTGATCCGTCCCTTTAACTGACCTGCCTGTATGAATGAGCGATCGCGGCGACCTGCTAACGGCCCGCGAGCTTTAACGCCGTCTCTCAGAAACCAGCCGCCTGTACGTCGATCAGGGTCAGAGCTCAGGTGCGTCCGAGTGCGTTGTCACGTGAACGCTTCCTGTCTGGCCGCGACGAGTCACCCACCTCTTCCTGTGTGGCGTGAGGAGAAAAGACTTTGTCCAGTTCGAAGGTCATGATTTTGCCCTTGTTGGAGAGGTAGAGGACGGCGTCGTCGTCCGAGTCGAAGCTCAGCATGATTTTGGCGTCGGCGGAGTCCTGCTCCTCCTGACTGACCGGCCGGACGCGGCAGAAAACGCGGATGTTACCTGGGAGACAGAGCAGGAACACGGGGGGGGGGGGGGATTTTAGTTTCACAACCAAAATATGACGTCTGACTTTTCCGCTCAACAAAAACCTGAATACTGTATTCGTATTCGAGTATCTCTGGTCGTACGGAGACTGCAGCCCCACAATCAGTAACTCCTCATTTTATGGGTCTGTCATTTCCTGAGACTCTCCCAGAAACCCCCAGACTGTAAACTCCCGGCTGCCGCCCTGCTTTTAACATCCTGAAAACCTGCGGAAACACAAACGCTGACGTTCGGATGGAAAAAAAAGGTGTCGGACTGTTTGTTTCAGACCTTTGAGTCGGACCAGCTCGTTGTGACATTTCTTCCTCAGGTTCATCTCTCGCTTGTATTTACGCAGCAGCTCCTGGTTGGTGCTGCTCACCTCGCTGATCACCTGACAGATCTGACACACACACACACACACACACACACACACACACAGAATAAGAGCTCAAACCGAAAACAATCTCAGACTGAGCTGGTTCATCCTGAAAGACATTTTATTCCATTTGAAAGGATCGACTTTCCTAATGATGAAAGAAACAAGCATCTGTAGACTGATTTGAGTTGTACGCAGGCGGAAACAAGCCGCCACCCCCGCTGTGGCGTCTCCTTCACCGTTTAATCCGTCCAGCAGCTCCTTCAGAACCTGTTACACGTTGTCATCAAAGGCCATTAAAATAAAAAGGTTATAAACTAAAAAACCTTTTCGACTAAATGTCCAGTGTCAACAGACGGACATCGTGTAACATTACAGTAACGCCGCTCCACATCTGACAAACAGAGTCTGATCAAAGGGGCGTTGCCGTCCGTTACAAAGCTTCCACGGAGGAAACGCCTCCGCGATCGCGGGTCGGAGCTCGGACGACCTGAACTCACCGTCCTCGCCCAGCCGGTCGTCTTCTGAGCATGCTCACTCACCTCCTGCTTGGCCTCTGTGATCGCTTTGTCCAGCATGAAGGGGAAGTCCTGCACCTGCCTCTTCAGACAGTTGTAGTCACAGGTGAGAGTCCTGAGGGCCGGCTGCAGGCTCAGCAGGTTCATACGCACTCCTGAAACACAACGACACTCAGCTGAACACGAGCCCAAACACACGCTGAGACACAGGACAGCCAACAGGAAACGGCGTCTGACCCGCCAGGTTCTCGTGGACGGCCTTCATCTCGCTCTCGGCTCTGATGAACGCCTCCTCGATCACGCGGTTCTTCTCCTCCTCCAGGTTCTGCATCTCCGCCTCCAGCTGACCCTGAGCTCGCTCCATCTCCCCTTCATACACCAGGATCTGAAGGAGGCAGGAGGACGGGGTGAGAGAGGACCGACACACACCGTATTCACAGCACGTCCGGCGCTGCGGCGACAACGCCCGTCCTCCCAATCATTCGTTATTTATATATAAAACTTTTTATAGCATCAAATAACTAAAACCAAACTTATCAGAAAAACGAACACTTGAACAAACGTCAGCGCGATGAGAGCGAGCTGAACTGGCAGAAACCATCTTTGAGTTTTTAGTTTGTCCCATCCGCTAACGTGGAGGGGGCGGGGCTTATGACCTGCGCCGCAGCCCGCCACCGGGGGGGCGATCCAGGTGTTCTGGCTTCACTTTTGGGGCGCGGCCGTGTCGTCCGTCTGTATGTACAGTCTGGGGTTCGAACACAGCTGGTCTAAGAGACGCTATAAGCACTTTCAGGTATTTAACACGCGGTTGTTAAGTGCTTCTTGTATCAACACCGCATTGTAAATAATTCTGTATTTCATATCATCATCTACTTAATGAACGTATTTCTGGAGTCATCTGTGGTTTGACTGACTAAAAGCCCCGATGAGCTCCTAATACTACACCGGGTATCAAACACACGTGTCCCGCGGACACTCGCGGCTACAGAAAGCGTAGTTTGCAGAGGAAAACGCCGTCAACAAGGGAAACCACAGTTCATGTCATTTTTTTAAATATTAGCAGTTTCTCCAGCTTTACTGGCTCCTCAAGTTCTCAAGGACCCTGCGACTAGACAGCTGTCGAGTTGTAAAGTGGTGGGAACCGATATATTTTGAACTTCATAAATTAAATAAATAAATATCAACATCTCCGGCTTTAAAATGTTCAGTGGCTTTGCCTATCACACATCGCAAACCTGAGAGACTAATTACATGACGGCATAAAAAAAAAAAAATCTTAATTTTCCTAATTCTTTGTCCCTCATCCGGAGAAACAAAACCACAGAAAAGTTTAGACATCAGATCAGCAAACACATTATTATAATCTAGACTAAACATCATTTACACAAACAGCAGCTACTACAATAAGCCAGCTGGCATCACAGGAGAACACGCAGGTAAATCTGACCTCACAGGTGAACAAGGTTCAGGAGGCGGAGCCTGGAACACGGGAAGGCTGCATTCACGCTGCAGCTAAAAGTGACGGTTACGTTTGTTTCCAACGTTTTAACCAGATTTAGAAAAGGACTCGGACTTCAGTTTCATATCCGTGTGGCCCAGCACAGAGATAGACCCAGGATGGGGTTAGCCTAGCTTAGCACAAAGACTGGAAGCAGGGGGAAACTGTTAGCCTAGCTCCATCAAAAAAACAAAAATCTGCCTTCCAACTCTGTCTGATTTACATGTTGTGTGTTGTTGATTGAACAGGTGTAGAAACAGAAATGTAAAGAGAGACATTGAGGTTTTAGCAGCAGTTAGCTGAAGTTGTTCATTTTTATAAGTAAGTCCAAATTTACTAATTTATCACATCTTTGTTTTCTTGTTTCTTTAAAGAATTCAGTCTAAATAATAAAGTTAAATGGCAGAAGGTTCATGAAGGCAGTTTGTCAGGTTTGTTTGTGGGAAACAGGATACATGCTAGCCTTGTTTGCTAACTTGTAAACTTGCACGCTAGCAGGACAGCTGCCTCGCTTTCTATCTAGCTAGCCTGCTTGCTAGCAGGTTAACTTCAGCTCATATTGTTGAAAAACTGTTCATGAGTCAGAGACATTGTGAATCTCCGACACCTACGATATCTACAAATCCAATATTAACAATCAATTCAGCTACATTAAAAAGGAGCTTTACATAGTTAGCTCATTTAGGCTATTTAAATAATGGATGTAGCGACTACAGGAAGGACTGATGACTAGCTGGTTAGCTAACATACGACATGTAGCGCAGACAGATTAGCAGCTAGGCTAGCAGTTTCCCCCCTTCTTCCAGTCTTTGTGCTAAGCTAGGTTAAGCTTAAATCAGCTTTAAATCTTGGTCCCAGTGTGAACACAGCCTTACTGGTGTTGAGGGATACAACAGGGAGCACTGGGAGAGGTTTACTGGGTTCATATCACAGACTGGAAGATCTGACAGAGTCTGACAGGCTCCAAAGCTTCCCAGTAAAACCAGTTCACCAGTTTAAACCACATTTCCTGACCGATCAGTAGTAAACTCAGTTCAGAAGAGCTGAAGCCGACTCACTGCTTCACTTTTAAATACTCAATCATTTGTTTGATTTTAACTTGAGCAAATAAATAAAAACAAACTCAGAAATATGTTCTATATATATGATTATTGTTACATCTGCAGTGTGCCTTACTATTGATCAATCAATCAATGGATATTGGTCCTGGGTCTTGCCTCTCAGGCTACATACAGGCTGCACCTGCAGACACTACTCAGGGCTGGAAAAATGTTCTTCAAACTACGTATAATATAAATATATAATTAGATTTACAGTTAATATTCTCCTAAAAAGACACTAGATCTGTCAAAAATAAGTAAAGCAAAGATCTCTGTAGTAAAAATGTAAACAGCAATTATCTATCAGGTTTCTATGAGAGACACTAAAAATGATTTTAAGTTTAAAATACAAAGGTTTCTATACTACCATTATTATGGAAAACAACCAATTTTAGCGTAATTTGCTGAATTGATCTAAATGTGTGTGTTTGGTTGTGTACTGCATCGTGTCCCTCCTGGATCCACGCCTGCACCCTTGTGATCAATAAAAGGTCTTCTTGCGTAATAAGCTCTGGTTCTGAATGAGTCACTGGTCGAAGGAGTGTTTGTGGTTCGTTTGGCAGCTTTGGAGCCTGAGCTCTCGGTCAGCAGGGGGTCACTTTATCACGCTGTGACCTCTGAATCTCAGCGATGTCACAAGGGGAGGGGCGGGGCCAACCTTGGACAACTTGCGAACCACCTCGCCGTTGCCCCCGCCGACGGCCTTGGAGAGGAGGCCGCACAGACGGCCTCGATCGGCGAGCAGCTGCGGCCGAACGCATGCGGAGAGAAGAAGGTTACACTGCAGAGGTGAGGGGGTTGAACTGAACTCTGACGTGAAGTCTGTTTATCCGCCATCTTACATCATCACATTCATCTCATCACCTGCTCCGCTACACGGCTGTGGCTCTCCACACGTGATCCTCGCCAGTCACATGAAGCAACTTGTGGAGTTTGTTTTACTGCCTCCTAATTAACGTCTAGGACGTCTAACTCCAGCTAATTATTTCTAATACATATAATAATAATTATTTTCTATTTATCTATGTTGTAAAATGTGTTTTCATGTTAAAATGTTGAAAGATGAAGAACAGCACAGCTGACGCTCCTCTGCTACAGACAAACTTTCTTGAACAGTCTTGAAATCTAGAAACAAACTAATAAAACATGAGGTTTCAGGTCTATAATATAAACTGGATCTTTCTGAGCAGCTCACGGTTAATAGATAGATATTTAATGAAGGCAGCCAGCTGTGAACACGATTTACTGAAAACATGGAGGGCGCTTCTGCCTACAATGCGTTTTTATGCATTTATTTATTTATTTTGCACATTTATTTACAGTTTGTTTAATTTCTTATTCTTTTCGCTGCATACATCTGTATACATCTCTGTATAAACACTGCATCTTTAGATACATATCAGAGTGATTGTGTGTGTTAACGTCTGGCCGATGACCCTCTGAATGCCAGAGAGTATTTCTCACACTGATTAAAAACCAAGTATTTAAAGTGTGGGTGGATTCAAGAATCCACAGAAAAGCACCTGAACTACATATAAAAATACAGTTTCCAGTAACTCCAGTATGTTAAGAGCTCTCGAAAGTTACAGTATATATTTTTTCCTCTTGTGATGGAGCTGGGCTAGCAGTTTCCCTCTGCTTCCAGTCTTTGTGCTAAGCTAGGCTAAACACATCTCGGACCTGTCTCTGTACTGGACACACAGAGATCAAGTCGATCTGAAACATCTGGAGAAGACAGAACAGGAGGATTTCTTAAAACACTGCTTCCTAAGTTGCTTCATGCAGCCGGCTGCAGGCTCCCTGTGCCAGGTTGGTTTAACTGTTTGGGTCTCAGACAGGAAACTGAACCGACCAGCAGACAGACGTACAGGCGTGCAGCACCTTAGCGCTCCTGTTGATGTTACCTGCGTCCTCAGCTTAGCGCAGGTCCTCTGAGTCTCGTGCAGCTGCGTCTCCAGCTCCCTCAGCAGCTGCCTCTGCACAGACAGCTGCTCCTGCAGGCCGGCGTTCTTCGTCTGCAGCTCGGCCAGAGCTTGCTGAGAGTCAGCTGACTCCACCTCCACCGTGTGAGTCACGTACTGAAGAAAAAAACAATAACTCGGACTAGATTTCACGTGTGTCAGTGGGATCATTTTAAAATAATGTTTCTCATTCATTCATCGTCTTAATACACTCACTTCCGACCGTCTGATTAATACCAACAAAGAATCTTCAGAAATCTGAATCAGGTGTTTACATGCACAAAACATAACCAGGACACTAGTGCACCCGTAAACCCGGCCTAATCCAGATCAGATCGTTGTGATCAGTCATCACACTGACCCTCCCGTATCTTCTGTTGTGAGCGTCTCCTCACCTTGACTCTGGGGGGCGTAGCTGCCTGCCTGGCGAGCTCCTCCTCGCACTCCTGCAGTCTGAGGGTGAGTTTCTGCTCGGCCTCCGCCTGCCTCCGCCTCGACTCCTCCAGCTGCCTCCGGCCGTCGTCCAGCTGCCGGGTCGACTCGTCCAGCTGCCGGCGGAGACTCTCCACTCTGGAGGTTTTCCCCAGCAGCTCTCGCTCCAGCTCAGCCAGCCGCCGCTCCCTCTGCCGGGCCTGGCTCTCCCAGCGAGACACCTCCCTCTGGAGGGACTCCGCGTCCTGCGGGACACAGGCAGGGTTTATTTTCATCGTGATGATGTGAGGACATTTCTACCTGAGGCTGAATCTCACCTGCAGACTCTTTAGTCAAAAAGCAAAGAAACCAGTTCATCACGTGGTTACAGTAAGTGAAAGAACAGTAACAGGGCGTCCTGGTGGGGAAGGTGTACGCCATCTCTCTCCCCACGTGTGCGGTACCTGGCTGTGTGTGTGAGCGGTACCTGGCTGTGTGTGTGAGCGGTACCTGGCTGTGTGTGTGAGCGGTACCTGGCTGTGTGAGAGCGGTACCTAGCTGTGTGTGTGAGCGGTACCTGGCTGGCTGTGTGTGTGAGCGGTACCTGGCTGTGTGTGTGAGCGGTACCTGGCTGGCTGTGTGTGTGAGCGGTACCTGGCTGGCTGTGTGTGTGAGCGGTACCTGGCTGTGTGTGTGAGCGGTACCTGGCTGTGTGTGTGAGCGGTACCTGGCTGTGAGGGCAGTGGCTGCAGCTGCAGGTCTCTGGAGCAGCGTCGAGGCTCTGAAGCTCTGAGCTCCTGCATGACTTCAGCTCCTGCTTCAGACGCTGGTTCTCCACCACCAGCAGCTCCAGCTGCTTCTCCAGGTCTGTCGCCCCCTACAGGACACGAGGAAGCACACACAAACTCTTTATTCTGCTTTTTAATTAATACCTCTAATTTTATTTTATTAAATTTATTACGTTTAAAGCCTTTTTTCACCAACGCCACAGCACACAACTTGTGTTGTATTGTATTACTTGAATTATGTGTCAGATAGATATTTTATTTCTTGTCTCGTAGTGTGTGTGTGTGTGTGAGTGTCTGTGTGTGTATGTGTGTGTGTGTGTGTGTGTTTTCCCAGGGTTCCTCAGGAATGTGGTCCAGCAGATTCTCACCAGTTCAGAGCGAAGTCTCTCCACCTCCTGAGTCTGATCCAACAGCTTCTCCTCCAGCTCCTCCACCTGCAGACACCACAACACGGCATCATCACATTTAATTAAAAATAACTCGTTCAACACGTCAGCTCTCACTGTAATTTGCACTTTTTTTTTTAAAACATATTTTCAAATCTAAGTGCCTTTTTTTACTCTGTATTGTCTACTTCAGTGGACATACATGTATAAAAATTCATAACAAATATGAAAAACTAAGACTTCTACATTTCACAGTGATTCGAGTTTTCCCGACAGCGTGGTCGTGGTCAGGTCGTTGACTCTTAACCGTCTTTGGATGTGACAGATATGACGGCCTGTGACGTTTCCACTGACTGAAACATTCAAAACTCAGACTTTTTTTTATGGCTGCATCCGTCAAACAGAAATATTCTACATGCGTTTAGATCTTTTTTTTTTTTTTACACGTCACGCCAGTTTACGTCAGACTCAGCTGAGATATTTCAGTCCGTGAACATGTTTCTGCTCATTTTCTGTCAAAAGGATCAATAAATAAGGAATTTTTCACAATTTGTTTCAAACTATGTCTTTTGAACTGTGTATAGTAACTGAACCATGAACTGGCCGTCACCCAGTTTATCACATCTGTGTGACTCCGGTCTGTAGTTTAAGGAAACCATCTCACCAGAGCAGCCGTCTGAAGCATTAAACCTGCTCGCACACGTTTCGCTTCCCAACCGGTTCAGAAAGATTTCATTAAACCTGAACAACCGCAGCAGCTCAGAGCAGCCGCAGATCAGACTGACAGACGCGTTTTATTGATATAATAAATCTGTCAAAAGTGTCAGACTGGTTTCACACGTGATGCTGACATGCACAGATCGGTCTGACAGAAGATGCCTCACCTGCGATTCTTCACGAAAGAGAAAAGTGTTACGCAGTGTTTGTTCACAGAATCCAAACAAACGACGTCACGCTCAGTGCTGCCAAACCGTCGGCGCAGTATTAGGTTTTCAAACTAAGTGGCGTCTCCCCAGGGGGGTGAGGGGGTGAGTCAAAGATACTGTGGGAGGTGAAAGGGACAGGTGCATGCAGGTGTTCTAAAAACAGCAGGAAGTTATGTGGTTATATTTTTAGATTCAGTGCGACTTGCACAGAATAACACTCAGGACAGGAGCTGCTGGCGGCTGCTTCAGCATACTTGACAATTTGACAAAATGTAAATAAATAGACTAAATAACAACTGAGCTCGAGCTGGAGCCCACAGCAGACTCCATGGCAACATTATACTTCCTGTTTACATCCCCCAAAGCATAATGGGAGTTGTAGTTCAAAACCTTAGAGCATGATTATCTACCAAATAGAAGACAAAGAATAATACGAGGAGTGACAGAATCCATTAATATTAACTTCTTTCAGTCAGAATGTTTTTTTGACATTACTAAGACTCGTCTGTGGGCGCCAGGTAGCTCACCTGGTAGAGCACGCACCATGTACTAAGGCTGAGTCCTCATCTCTCTCCCCCCTTTCCTGTCTCTCTTCAGCTGTTCCTATCCAATAAATAAGCCCGAAAAAATTCTTTAAAAAAAAACTAACAAAAAACAACCTCTGCACTGAACAGGTGCGACGCGTTTCCTGTCAGCGGCTGTACAGGTGCGACGCGTTTCCTGTCAGCGGCTGTACAGGTGCGACGTGTTTCCTGTCAGCAGCTGAACAGGTGCGACGCGTTTCCTGTCAGCAGCTGAACAGGTGCGACGCGTTTCCTGTCAGCAGCTGAACAGGTGCGATGTGTTTCCTGTCAGCAGCTGAACAGGTGCGATGTGTTTCCTGTCAGCGGCTGAACAGGTGCGATGTGTTTCCTGTCAGCGGCTGAACAGGCGCGATGCGTTTCCTGTCAGCAGCTGAACAGGTGCGATGTGTTTGGCGTACCTGTGTGCGCAGCCGAGTAACGAGCTGCTCTTCTGGACAGCTAAGACGATCTGAAGGTTGTTCACCTGGCTGCAACACCCTCACACCTATAACACACACACACACACACACACGATTAATGTCAACAGTTCTGAGTCTGACCAGTGGTGGCGCTGTGGAGCAGTGTTGTTATGAGTGGCACACACAGGAGCACAAACATGATACACATTTCACGCTATTCTGCTGATCGACAGCTGGCGCCAGAAACACGCCAATAAACACACTAATACGCCAACAAAGGCAGTGAAGAAGAAGAGACAAATGGAAACAATGCACAAAATAAAATACTTCAAAAAACGACTTTGCAAATGTTTTCTAAGGAAGGAAATGTTTTCACCGTGTTTGTTAGAGCTCAAGGATGCACAGGGAGTTTTGGTGAGAAACACTGAATACAAACAAACTTTGTTTCGAGAAAACTCCACGGGAGCTTTGATTTCAGCTTTTTCCACTTTCGGTGTGGAGATGATTTCTTTCTGCCGCTACAGATCTTCCACAGCGAGAGAGGACACAGCGGTCGAAACTCCAGAAACAGTTGGAATATAAAGTATAACTCGACCAATGAATCTTTGAGGCTGACACCGATATTTCTGAGTTATACTGGACGATGGACGAACCCTCTGTGGGGGACGAACTCTAATGGAGACGCTGTTTCTAAGTGACCTCAAACCTAGTTCCACATTCACTGTAACTTTACACCGACACAATATATCTGCATCACGCTGATATCTGCCGATATATCAGCCTGGCAGACTGATCGGTCTACTTGATGAAACTGACGACCGGCGTTTGATGATCATGATTTGGTGATGCGGACGCAAACAGACTGAACAAACTGATCCGTAAGGCCGGGGACATTGTGGGGGTGGAGCTGGACTCTCTGGCGGTGGTGTCAGAGAGGAGGATGCTGGGTAAACTACACGCCATCTTGGACAGTGTCTCCCACCCGCTCCATGACGTGCTGGCTAAACAAAGGAGCACCTTCAGCGGAAGACTCATCCCCCCACAATGCACCACAGAGCGCCACAGGAAGTCATTCCTGCCTGTGGCCATCAAACTATTTAACTCCTCCCTCTAAGGATTAGTCTGTTTTACCCGAAGTCACTAAACTGGACATTGAGCATTAACATCTCTGCCATAATTAATAATAACTGTGCAATATTAGTTTTCCCTTGTTAGTTTTTCTTATTTATTGCTACTGAAACTATAAACCTCAATTACTCTCGACAGCACATGCAGCTCCGCTTTTACTATTATTTATTACACAATTAGTGACATTGTATTTATACTGTACTTCACCATCTACCAGTAAACCCACCTGGTACTCGACACTTAGTTTATCTTATACTTATACCGACATGATACTTAATTTATTTCTGACCTGTTTATAGTTTTTATTTTTTTCTAGTACTTCCTCCTGTGTGCGCTGACGTAAAGGCGAGCTGCTGGAACAAAGAGTTTCCCTACGGGGATCAATAAAGTATTTCTGATTCTGATTCTGATGAAGGCCACGAGACATCATGTGCGGTCTCACTAAACTACAAGTGTTGCTGGAGTTTGGACCCTCGTGGAGATGATTTCTGTCCCCAACACCGCAACTACAGAACCTGGACTGTGGACTGCTTCAGACTGACCCCGCAGCTGTAACCTCTGTAGCTCAGCTCTGTTCTCACCGTTGGGCGGAGCAGACGTCTCACCTCCACCAACACCGACGCACGTCTTCTCCTGAACGCTCTGCTGCTGCAGCTGCTGGACCAGCAGGTGACGAGTGACTTCTTCAGAGCGAAGACGAGCCTGAAACTCACACACTTTGTCCTGTAGAGTCTGAACACACACACACACACACAGAAGCATGAACGAATGACCGTCATTTATTCAGTCATGTGGAACTACACAGCTGTTTCTAAGAGCAGGAAGCTGCAGAAACTACAGCTCTATGACATCCGTCAGTCGGTGAAGCTGCAGGAAAAGACAAGGAAGCTAAAGGAAACGTGTACAGAAAGAAAAGGAAGACGACACGTGGCTCTGAGTGACAGCGGCAGAAACTACGAGACAGCGAGAAGCAGAATGAAGGTTTTTTACGTTGGCAGGAGTCCACCAGCAAGACCAGGTGACCCTCTGCAGACGGAGAACAGCGTGGAGAAACAAAATGGAGGCCAGCACAATGAGAGAGGAAGCAGAATGAACAGAACAGACAGAGGAAAACAGATGAACACTTCTTACAAGTGAAGAGACAAATCTGCAAACGTTCAGACTAACCAGTTTCACATCACTTTTACTACGAACATCACCTGGATTTTCTGCTGACCGATCACTGTGTCCGGCTGCTCTGAGGTCACTTTAAGTCAATATTGAAGCTGCATTCTGTTCGGTTCATTTACGCAAATTTACCGAGAATGTTACTCAGTGTTAAGAATACATAATCCTAATACAAAGACAATCTGCTTGTTAAATAAGCGATATGCACGCAGAGAAGTGTAACACTAATGAAGGCTCCCTTCCACTTCAGCTGGACTTCCACTTCTCTTTCTGCACGGGGGTCTCCGATACGTTTAGGCTACACGGCGGTTTCTTGTATTCACTTGTATGTATGCATTTACGTTTGTTCTTCACCTTCTCTGCGTAGGTTTGCTGAGATGTTTGCATGTCTCCACAGACAGAAGATCAGCTTTAACAGTGAGCCACCTCAAACATAGTTTGATTGATAGCCATTGTTTAGTTACACTGTGCTTGACTACTCCAAAGGTCAGTTGAGGTATAGTGTTACAGGTAGTTGTATTTATTGAGGTGCTCGAGTTCGCCAAAAGGCTATTTTTCATCTGCAGTCCCAGGTGTCCAACATATAGACCGTCATGGACTCAACAACCAGACTGAAATTTAAAACATCAGATTTAGGATCTGGAACCAAGACAGAAAAATGTGTGACAAGATAGAAACAAACAGTATGAATAAAGGCAGAGAGGTTTCTGACAGACGTTCATGAGACTCAAGGTCCAGTCACAGTGAAATTCATCCAGGCATCCTCGCAAAGCAGGTGACTCCTCACAGGGTTAGCTGCTGAACTATAGCCAGAGAGCTAACGGCTAACACGCTAGCCAGCCGGGAACATGCTAACCCCAGTCGGTCATAATAGCTTTCTATTTCCTCTGTACTGGACTGTTTAGTCTCCCTCACCTTTTGTTTTCAGGATTATTCATCATTTCATTCGATAAAGAGTTACTGTAGAGGGAAAAAAGCTCTCTGAGCTAACAAACTTGCTAACGGTCGCTCACGGGACAGTAAGTGTCCACAACAGCTGTATCAGCATGATGTCCTCCTGTCTCCTAGCTGTGTGAACCGGGTCTCTGGTGTGGAGCAGTTTATACTCTGACAGAGGAGCTTCAATACAACTGGACGGTGACACACAGCTGATAAGCTACGATAGCTTCCTCCATTTTGGACTCTTGTCGACTCAGAGGTCAGAAATGTCAAGAAGGTTTGCTATTGGTCAGCAGCACAAATTCGAGTTTTAAACTTGACACGGAAGAGTCACGTGGATTTACGTTGCCCCCTCAAGTGAAGCCACTGAAGGTGGCGATTTAAATGCTGCTGTGACCAGAATTAAAGTGGTCATATTATGCTCATTTTCAGGTTCATAATTTTATTTCGGGATTGTACCAGAACAGGTTGACATGGTTTAGTTTTCAAAAAACACCATTTTTTTCCCTCACACTGCTCATTACTGCAGCACCTCTCGTCTTGAACGCACCGTTTTAGCTACCGAGTGAGGCGTCTCACCTCTGTTCGAGCTTTGTTGGGAGTCGCACACGCGCAGTACCGAGGTAAGGACTACTGGCCAATCAGAAGCAGAGTAGGGCGGGTCCTGACGAGCAAGGTAGTGTGATCCAAAACAAAGCGGTTCAGCCCGACAACCCGAACCAGCTTCACAACCGAGACGGGAGCGAGACGCTTCAGAGCGGGAAGTTATTCATTTGTAACTAATTCATCTTTCACACGTAACGTTTTAACTGAGCTCTGTCTCTGCGTCACAGTAACAGCTTTATGCCCACTGGCTGCCTGGAGGGTGTCTAACGCTACTTTAATTTCATATTTAGGTGGACTCGTGGAAACTGCTCGATTCGTGCACGATGACGCGTGTGACACTGTGACGTCGATACGTTACGGAAGTAAAGGCCGGCCTGCAGCCGAGCTGTTTTCAGTTCAGGAGCAGAGTTTTCTGTGGGAGAGGGTAGCTCGCTTTGGGGTGGACTTTGGGCTTTTTCACTTCGCAAACCTCTTACATGCACAAAAAGTGAAAAGGCCAAAAAGCATAATATGAACACTTTAAAGTCAGACTGCTGCAGTCGGTGTGTGAGAAGCATCATGCAGAGTAACTAAAACATCAGAGTGGATCAACAGTAATGTCACAGACGTGACGAGCAGGTCGACAGGAAGTCTCCCCGAGGTGTAAACACAGATTGTGCTGATGTCAGCGGTGAGTCACTGCTAACACACACACACACACAGTGTGTCTGCAGTGTGAACAGTGTGTGTTCAGAGTACCTGAGTGTGACCCTCTGCGTTACCTGGATGAGCAGCTGCTGGCTGGGTGCGTTTGTTTCGGACAGCTCTGCAGTCAGAGAGGCGCTGTGAGAAGGCGGCGGTGGGCAGAGACAGGAAGGAGCCGTCGTCTTCACCATCACTCATCAGGAAGTCCACTGAGCTCGCTACGGACACACAGGGCGGACAAACAGAGCAAAGCTTTGTCTTAAAGTTTCGTCTCAGTTTATTTGTGTGAAGTGTTTCTGCAGAAAGTGAACGATTTCCTGACAAACTTGTTTTTAGGATTAAGGACTCTGGGGTCTCCTTCTGGCAGCAACATTAAAATCAGCTGTTCCTTTCAGCTGGTGAACCTGCTCTGGAGACAGGAAATGCTTTTTTAAAAACCTCAAGTCACAACCTGACGTCAGGACATCACTGCTGCCCACACAGTCGACAGTAACCAGTTATTACTTTCTGGACCCAGTCCGTCCCCCATTCAGGTCTCTATTTCTAGTGTCTGAGTGGACCAATGAAGACCTCCGACCACAAACACATTCAGCACATACTGTTCTTATAGACCAGACGGCGGTACACTAATCTGGGTTGTAGGTGGAAGTAAACAAAGCACCATCATCTGCGTATAACACTGATGTATCTAAAGGATTTCGCTTTTTAACCTCTTATGCCAAGACATTACGTGGTGAAAATATAGCAAATGGATGCCGTTATAATGAAAGTTATAATCCACAAAACTTTTGCCTAAAAATGTAGTCCGTTTTTTTCCAGACGGTTCTGTGCTGCTCCAACAACAAACTCACACTTTGGGGAAGGTCAGACAGAAGCGCTACGTTCATGTTATTTTGTCCCGACGTCTGTCATAACCAGGTTCAGACGAGTTTTAGAGACTGAATAACTTCACATCATCACCTCCGACCTTCGTCTGTCGGAGGTGATGAACCCAAACATCTGTTTTCACTCTGTGTTGAACTTTAATGACCCGTTTGAATTCAAACTTTACAGTCTATAATCACAACGGAGTGTTTGAAGTAGTTTGCCTTGTGATCCAGCAGAGAGCGCTGTTAAAGTTCACTATCAGCTTGACCTATTGCAGCCCAAGTGACCTGATCAATAAACCAAGCTGATCAGATGATCAGGACACCAAAGCATCTGAGCAGCAGAGTGTGGAAGTATTTTGGTTCTAAATGACCAACAAAGACTAAAAAGCAGCTGAGTTACTCCACAACACACCTGAGGCCTCAGCTGCTGCTGCAACACAGGTGAAGCAGCAGAGACTCCAGAAACCAGCGCAGCAACGTCACCTGTACAAACTCGCCTGACTGCCGACTCAACGCACATACATAAAGAAAATATAATGACACCGCCGTAGGGTTGTCGGTTAAACTCCTGACGTCCACAGGGTGAAATCTCCTCGAGCAAGACGCTGAAGTCCACATACCTCCTGATTTTCTTAACGACAAAAGCGTCTTCAAATGAACAGAATCCATAAGCAGATTTGTGATCAGCGATTATTGAGGACATTGTACAAAACAAGAAATAACCTGAATTATTTTCCTGAATCAGCTCAGACTTCTTCCCTCCTTCTGTTCCCGAGTAAACCTGGACTCCTCCTGAATACCATGGAAACCAGTCCGACCAGATAACAGGTGATAACAGCCACTGACACATTAACCTGCTGAAACTGTGTGCGCCTTAGAGTGTGTGGTCACAAGTTTTCTACAAGGCCTCAAATCTTATCAACCTGAGAACAATCTGCACTCTGTGGGAAAAATCTGAGTATTAAACAGACTTAACTCACTGAACTGTATTCAGACCTGCACACGTGGACTGAAACTGAAGGGAAACCTGTTCTGAACTAAAGCGGCACTCTGACAGAGTAGAAAACAGGATTACACACACACACACACACACGAGAAAACTGTGTTTGCTTTTTCTGGGTTACACAGTAAATGTTGACACTTGCAAAAACACGACACAGATCCAAACACACACGTCTATCAAACAGGAAATAGTGCTGAAATGTTAGAAATTAAATGGTGATAATTTATCATTTTTTTAGTCAACTCTAAATGTTTTCCTCATGCAGCTTCTTCAATGTCAAGATTTGCATCTGTTCTCCATCTACTTCCACTGTTCATTCAATCTCTGTGTTGATCGGACTGAATGAACCATGTGAAGACGGCACATTTTTGACTCTAAGAACTAAAGAAAGACAAGCGATCAATAACTATCAAGGCTAATCAAGGCTGGATGAGGAACCTTAAAGTTGAGAATGAACTGTATCTTGTGACAGTTGCAGTGAATGTTTGATCACAGAATAAGTAAACAAGACTAAAGAGTCTGATCAGGTTTCTCCTGAATGAAATCCTCATTTATGACAAAAGATCTCGAGCAGCTGTTTGTGTTCAGTCATTAAAGTTTTAGCTTCATTTGTTGTCAAACTCATGGACAGCAAGAGCAGTTACCATGGCAACTGGACTGTCCCATTCAGATGCAGCAAAATTCAACAACCTGCCTTTTCTCTGTGAGAGCAGCAACCCTCTGGAATAATGTACTGCACTACCAACATTTTCAAAATCACTTAAAATACGGTTAAAACCCATCTACACCTCCAGGGCTGTCACCAGCTCCGTTTGTGATCTTCGTGGATCTCGAGGCGCAGCCGGGGGACTAGAGCGTTCGGTTTGGGGACCTCAGAGGTCAGATGATGTGGTTCTGTTGGCCTCATCAGACCGCGAGCTCCAGCGATGCACTCGGGCAGTTTGCAGTGAGAAACAGCCGGCACCTCCGAGTCTGAGGCCATGGTTCTCTGCCGGAAAACGGTGGATCGTTCCCTCCGGGTCGGGAGTGACTTGTTGCCCCAAGGGAAGGAGTTCACCTTGAGGGTAAAATGGAGCGCGAGATGGACAGGCGGATTGGTGCCCTGACTTTAACCTGAACCCTAAAACCAAGTCTTAACCCTCAAAAAGCCGTCTCTACCCGTGGGTTCAGGCTAAAGTCCCCACCGGGATATGAGAACATGAAACACACACACGCTATTTTGGGGTTTTGACTATTTGTCAACAAAACAAGACATTTGAAGACGTCATCTTGGACTTCCTGACACTTTGTGGACCAATCGATTCATCGAGAAAATGATCCCCAGACTAATCGATGATCAGAGCAGCCCTGATACACAACCACACACGAATACGTACAAACACATATAAAAGAAACAAAGCCGACATTTACCTGCACACGTATGCACCAACTCATCCGCCATGATAAACCAGCCTCAAACAATATCTGATCTATAATCCACTAAAACTATAAGGCTCTTATTTAACATCAAATACTTTTCCCCTACAAGTTTTAGAAATATATTTTGGCAAACACACTATCAATAGTTCCTCTATTAAAGCTCTGTCATCACTTCTAATTAAATTAAGGGCTGCAACTAACAATTATTTTCATTATTAATTCATCTGCTGACTATTTTCTCATTTTGTCTGTCAGAAAACATTGAAAAAAGTCAAAGGGGACGTCTTCAAATGTCTCGTTCTGTCCGACCAACAGAGATTCAATTCACTGAGATATAAAAACTGAGAAATGCAGAAAATCTAACACCAGTTTGACATTTTTGCTTCACAAATGACTTAAAACAAATAATCAATCATTAAAATTGAAAAAACAGCCGACTAATTGTTGTAGCTCGAAACAAACCTCGACATAAAAGGCTGGCAGAGAGATTAGCTTTCACGGAAAAACAGCAGATACGAGAAGAGGAAAAACAACACGATGACAAAACCGGCTGGAGAGAGAAAAGCACGAACACTGACAGAAACTGTCTGACAAAAGCTCCGGTGTTGTTAACCTGTCGTCTCCCGGGACGCCGACTGTAAAACGATCAGCTGAGAAAAACGCAGAGCGAACACACACACACACACAAATAAAGAAAACGTGATATTTTCAGCTCACCTGTTTGTCTGCGCTATCACACACACACTCAGGTCTCCTCTGCTTCCTCTCACTGTCGAGCTCCATTCATCACTAACAGGTATGACTCACCTCTCCTCCCTCCACACACACACACACACACACACACACACTCTGCTGTCATGCCAAAAATGCAGCCACGCTGGTGTTTTTTTTCGGTTCAAAGCTCCCTCCTCGCTCTGACTCACCGTCCAATGAGATGTCTTTCTTCCAGAGCTCCTGCAGGCAGGGGGCGTGGCTGAGGTCCCAGGTCTTTCTTGTGCTGAACATGACCGCCGGGCTGAGCAGAGCGCTGGACCGCTGGACCGGCTGCAAACGGAGCCACAGGAAGGAAAGAAAGAGCATTTAGACCAGCGTTTTTCAGAATAAGACTGAAATGAATTACAGTCTAGCCAAGAGTCAAAGTGTTCTCGTTGCAAAGAGTTGGTTCTACTGTAATAAGTCTTGTAAGGTTCTATATTTGTCTTCATGTGCAGATCTAAACCAACACTAGTGCAAAAAACATTCAGTCCATCAACAGAAAATTAAATCAGCAACTATTTTAATTATCAATAAATCATTTTTCGATCAAAACTGTCGATCGTAACTCAAAGTGACGTCTTCAAATGTCTCGTTTTGTTCGACCAACAGTCCAAAACCCAAAGAGATTCAGTTTACTGTCATTTTAAACAGAGACGAGAGAGAAAGGCAGAAAATCTGAGAGTCTAAAGTAGTTCAGCCCCTTCTGACCATCTCGAAGTGAACAGAGCCAATACTCACTAATTTACAACTTTTAAAGATGTCCATCAGACTCATCGAGTTTGACGTGCAGCCTGTTCTCTGATTGGTCCGACTCCTCTGAGGTAAACGTCTGGAAAATCTACTAAAGATGTTTTTAAAGACGAGCAGCTGAGTTTACTTTTCCTTTCAAGTTTCGTCCAGAGACTGAAACACCAGCAGCTGATGGACTGCGATGAGACGTGCTTCATCGTTCACGCTCCCCTCAGGATGAACTGTAATCACTCTGCTGATCCTCTGACTTTCCATCTAGCGCCGCCATCAGGTCGACACGTTAACGCGTCCAACACCCGCAGAGCTGCTGGCGCTCCCATCAGCCTCAGCTGCACTCTGTGTTCACTGCTAATCAGCTAATGTTAGCATGCTAAACTAAGATGATCATGTTAAACATTATACCTGCTAAACAGCATGTTAGCATGCTGATGTTAGCATTTAGCTCAAAGCAGCGCTGTGTGTCACAGCGCTGCGTGGTCTCTTGATAAATGACTAAAACAATTCATTGATTATCCAAAACGTTGCAGATTCCTTTCCATGGATCAACAACCAATCAGTGAATTGTTTCAGCTCTGCTGCAGACACTGTGGGGCGTGGCGCTGCTCCGAGCTGTGAAACTTGGGGAAACAAACGACTCAGATGTGGCGGAAGTAGCGCCGGGTCCGGTTGGTCCTCCGTCAGCGACAGTGTGCAGGGTGACATCTGGGACCAGAGACGGACTTCTTGTCTTTCTCCCAGCAGGTACAGAAGTTAGCTTGTTAGCGCGGAGCATCTTGAATTCAAACCAACTCGTCGGGCGTCAGCGTTGGAGCTTGTTTTTCTGATGCATCAAATGAAAACATGCACAACTCTTCTGCAGTACACCATAATATATTCTTATTCTTGTCCCGATCCTCAACAGTCTCCTGTCCCGTCTCACCTGTGGGATCCCACCAATCAGACGACAGCCTCTACACTGTACCTGTTCCCGCTTTAAAGACTCTTTTCTTACCCGTCCATGTGCACGGCGAGGTTGTCGCTCTGAGGGACGGGCGTAGCGCTCTCTGTCCAGCCAGCTCTTGTTGATCAGAGTTCCCACCCAGCCCAGCATGCTGCCGCTGCACTCACATCGTCTCAGACCGCTGAACTGGTCCCATTCAGCCCGTCACACAGAACCAGCGACCTGCTGCTGAGCCGAGATAACCTGCTGCGCACACACTGACCTGGAGTCAGTTAACCCAGCTACCCTCTCTGTACTGCATCACACCAGGATTACCAACATCTGATCTCAGACCAGCTGATGAGACAGCTACCTGGTCAGGATGAAGTCACTGAATGTAATCCGTTAATCCTCAGAGTAGATGGCCTCTTTAACCCTCGACTGGCCGCAGGGACGCAGGTTCAGATTACTATCCGATCACAGTAAGTGGTTAATGACTGACAAAGTCTCACTTTTCAGTGTTCAAGATTCACCTGCTGATACTAATAATATACACTCAGTGGCCACTTTATTAGGTACACCTGTAAAATCTGATGCAATCCAACAGCTCGGCCATAAATTCTACTTTTACAAATGTTCAGGTGTTCATTTAACTACATTATAAATCGAGGTGTTTCTGATGTTTTGCTGACCCATCCATCCACGCCGACCTCTATAACGTCACCTGACTTCCTCCTTTGCTCCAGTCGTAACTCCTGCAGCCACTACAGGGCTGACGCCCCGCCTGAGGACGCCCCGCCTGAGGACGCCCCGCCTGAGGACGCCCCGCCTGAGGACGCCCCGCCTGAGGACAAAGACGGCCGCCGCGATCAGACGGAGAGACGACATTTTACGAAATACAACATTCAGGGCAAAGAGCAGAGGTTTGTGCCGTCATCTAGTAACTGAGATGAGAATGGATGGATTATGGCCGGGCCTGCCAGGCACAGGCCCTGGGGCCCCTAAACCAGAGCCCTGGGGCCCCTAAACCAGAGCCCTGGGGCCCCTAAACCAGGCCCCTGGGGCCCCTAAACCAGAGCCTGTATGAAGTGACTTATTTATTTCTTGTTGGGAAGTCAAAGACGTCAGTTAAAGTATGTTCTGATCCCATTATTAGTCACGTTAGCAGCGCGGCTCTATGGAGACCGAAACATCTCAGCAGCTGTTGGACTCTGTGTTCACTGCTAACTAGCTAATGTTAGCATGCTAACACGCTAAACTAAGATGGTGAACATTAAACCTGCGAAAAGCTTTTAGATGTCGTTGCTTAAACTCCTCTAAGGCTGCAACTAATCATTTGTGTCATCATTGATTATTTTTATGATTAAGAAAATCGAGTAAACACATCTACAAATGTCTCGTTACGTCCAACCAACAGTCCAAAAAGACACGCGTGTGGAAATCTGTGTTGTCTGGTTCCAGCAGCATTTCACAACAGGTGATTTATTCTCACGTCGACGTTACTTTGATATTTAAAACCTCCAGGATAAGAAGGTATTAAACTGCTGACACACACACACACACACACGATGCATTGTGAAAGTGCGGATTAGAGCTTTGCGGCTGGAGTAAGATGCTGGCATGCCACACACACACACAGAGTATATGAAAGTATTATTAATGTTGACAGCTGCTGACACATTTGTCCACGCAGACTGCAGAGCTCAGGTTAACCTTTCACACTGCCTGCGATGACACAGACGCACAGTCTGAATTCATTGGCATCAGTTTAATGCAGAATAAACGTTTTCTCAGCTACAACAACTCAAGTCAGCGAGGAGAAAAACAAAACTCTGGCTCTGGTTTGATTAAATCGACTTATTAGAGCCGACTTCGTGTTTCCACACAGGACCGGCTGCACGTTGCAGCTTTGAGGCTCAGTTCAGTTTATTTTCCTCTTGAAGTGAATCATGAGCACGTGGAGCGAAGGGTTTTTTTCCGCCCACAGTTTCCAACCAGCAGCCGACTGTTTCCCGGCCGTGTCGGGCCGGCAGCAGAGAGCCATCTGCTGCAGTCCGACACTTCGGTCTCGTCTGAAAACACCTCGACGCTGACTCTGGATCAGGCAGTCCGTCAGAGACGCAGAGGACGGTTCACTGACGTCATCTGTCTCTGAACATCGCAGCTGTTAACAGGTAACAACTAAGACAGAGTGACACGCTGCCCCCCTGTGGTCACGGCCTCCTATTACTGGGTGTTTACGGTGGGTAAACCCTCCTTTTTCAGACTGCACACAGAGCAGTGCGTTCTTCCATGCAAGTCCATCAAAATGAATAAAAGCAGGAATATATTATGGTGTACTGCAGAAGAGTTGTGCATGTTTTCATTTGATGTATCAGAAAAACAAGCTCCAACGCTGACGCCCGACGAGCTGGTTTGAATTCAAGATGCTCCGCGCTAACAAGCTAACTTCTGTACCTGCTGGGAGAAAGACAAGAAGTCCGTCTCTGGTCCCAGATGTCACACTGCACACTGTCGCTGACGGAGGACCAACCGGACCCGGCGCTACTTCTGCCACATCTGAGTCGTTTGTTTCCCCAAGTTTCACAGCTCGGAGCAGCGCCACGTCCCACAGTGTCTGCAGCAGAGCTGAAACAATTCACTGATCACATCGTAGAAAAGGTTTCAGTCGTAGTCGTCTGGACGCTGTTTTCAGAATCAAGACGTTTCGGCTCCCATCCGGAAGTCATTCTCAATTGTGAAAATGGTCTGGGAACTCAGAAATTTAAGCTACTCTGTGTTGCTTAGGCCCCGCCCTCAGGGAGGAGTCTACCTGAGTTTCTGCTGATTAGCTAGTTTCACCTGAAACTGACCTGGTTCTTGATTCTGAAAACAGCGTCCAGACGACTACGACTGAAACCTTTTCTACGATGGAGCGCTCCTGGACGAATGGGGGACTACACCGTCTAATTCATTGATTAGTTGATCCATGGAAAAGGAATCTGCAACTTTTTGGATAATCAATGAATTGTTTTAGTCATTTATCAAGAGACCACGCAGAGTCTGCAGCTAGCAGCGCTGCGAGACACAGCGCTGCTTTGAGCTAAATGCTAACATCAGCATGCTAACATGCTCACAGTGACAATGCTAACATGCTGATGTCCAGCAGGTATAATGTTTAACATGATCGCCATCTTAGTTTAGCTTGTTAGCATGCTAACATTAGCTAACTAGCACATTTCAGTTTTACTATCAGTAAACAGGATCAGAAGTTTGTTTTCCTGCTGATATTCGATATACACGTTTTTTTAAAGAGTGATGGTGACTGAAAGAGAGAAGACGTTAAATCAACACTTTTTGCTCTGTTTTCACTCCCTTCATGTAGGAAATTTTGTTTTGCAGCTGAACTTCACAGATTTCATCTGGTACTGAGCACTTTAAACCGACATAAATCACTTTAACACCACAAAATGAAGAGAAACGCTCATTATAGAAATTAGACTTACTCAGTGTTTCAAAGAAAAAAGTGACCAAAAAATATAAAGTATGATACGGACGTCGTCATCTTTAGTCTTCAGCCTAAATTTACAGAGGGTCAAAAGCTCCGTCACACTTTATAACCAGGTTTAAGACCCCATTGTGCTTGAAATTATTCTTCGTGATGATTATTAATCTTCATATTCAGATGGTATACTGCTGCAAACTGAAGTCGTTTCTTTAAAATCATTAAAAGATCAACATTTAAACTGAATTATACTCCAAAAATATCTGGTCGCAATATTAAAATACTGATAAACACATCCTCTCCTGCTCGGTTTACCTCCTGGAGAGACTAAGACCCCTCCTCCTCCTCCTCTTCATCCCTCCCTCCTCTTCAGCTCCACTAAACTGGGTCAAACCATCTCCGTTTTCAGTCTCCATGTGCTCAGAGTCAAACCCCGTCTACCCGCCCACACCGCGGTTACTACGACCGACTGAATTTCTGTCTTATTGGGTGAAAAAAAAAAAAGATATTCTCATAAAATGAAACTATTATCAGGTCAAACACTCAGACGGATGTGGAGTTTCGTCAGCGGCTCTTCAGTGTTTTCTCTGCTCCCGTCAGCAGAAACATATTGTGATCCACGGTCACCAGACGAGTCTGTTCGCTGTCCAAATGAGCTGCAGCAACAAGAACCACTGTTCAAGCCAATCGGGCTGAAAACAGCGAGACTGCTTTTAAAAACACATCCGGGAATATTCGCTGAAAATCTGCGAAAATCTTCTAAAAATACGAAACGCATCTATCTGAGTGCGGTTAGTCTCTTTGTGAAGGCTGATGACATTCAGACAGAGTTACACCGACTCTGAAACCACATTTGGACTAAACTATCGTGAAATCAGACCGATGACTCGAAGGTTTCCTTGATTCCGATTAGTCGATTAAGGAAAAGAAAGTAAATCCTCGACATTTTTCAAGCGGAAATACCAACCACAAACACGAGGGAGCGATCTTCATTGTAAGGTTGGTGGTTTGATTCCCGGCTCCTCCTGTGTTGAACAGGTGAGTCACAGACGCTCCTTCGTGGCTAAAAAAAACACACTTTAGTCATTTATTACAGCGGCTGATCTTCCTGCAAAGTCCTCACAGTTACTGTCAAACATCAATGCGACTACAAGAGACTCAAAACGTGTTTCGGGTCGCGCGGCTTGACTTTGCACCGTTTCAGAGCTCGTTAGCCGACGACGAACACGCAGAGCTGAATAACTGAAGTCAATAAAAGCTCCCACCTTTAAAAAAAAACCTGTTGAAATCACCATGAGACCTAAAAACACCTGCCTGTTGCCCCGCCCACACCTGCGCTGCCTGACGAAGACCTTTTCGGGCCGAAATGTTGCATCGATGAACATTTCTGGAGCTTGCAAATTTCAGCGCGCAGACAAACTCTGCTTTTCCTTTGCACGCTGCAGCAGAAATGAATTGTACGTGTGGGGCACGCCGATAACCACAGGAGGAAGAATTAAAAAAAAAAACGGAGGAGAGTGAAAACGTTACCAGACAAAAGGAGGATTATCAGGACGCGTGAGGAGATCCACAAAAATGAAACAGAAAAATAAAGCTTAATGCTGCCGTCCTCTGAGCGCACGGCACGTATTCAGGTCACCGGCGGAAACACGACACTCTGCATCAGGTTACAGCCAGACGTCCATCGCACTGGATTACTGTCCCCGTCTCTATTCAACACGTCCGTTTCCTCCGCAGCCTCTCTATCCTCCGACCTTCATCCCTCCATCCCTCCCTCTTTGTGTCTGTCGGTTCGGGTCTTACCTCCCTCCCTGCGGCCTCGCCGTCTGCATCATCGCTGCATCCTCCTGCTCGCTGCAGCTTCACACCGACACACAGCAGCAGGATCGCTGTCAACGCCACCCGCCGACCCCCTCAACACACACACACACACACACACACACAGGCAGCTTCCTCCCTCTCTGTTCCCCTAGCAACAGCACAGCAGCATCACACCTCCTCCAGCACCGCCCCTCCTCCCTCCCTCCCATCGAAGGATAAATATTTCAGCCTCAACTGAAGCGTGAGGAGCCGCTCCTCCCCAACTGAAATATTCAACAGCCCTGTGTGTGTGTGTGTGTGTGTGTGTGTGTGTGTGTGTGTCTCGAATGACAGTAGAAACTAGAGCTAACGATTATTTTTCATAATTATTTTTAGCGTTTGGTCTATAAAAACGTTACGGTCCTATCTTCAGTCCCCATTCTCAGTTCTGTATTTCATTCTACTTAGTTTGAGTTATTTTACATAATTTGGCCTTTTAATTGTTGTTTAATTGTTTCTTACCTACTCCACTTGTTTTGTTAAGCAGCTTAACACCGCAGTTTCCCTTTAGGGTTAAAAAAAAAAGTAATCTATTGATCAAAATGCCAGAAAATACTGAAAAAAAAAAATGTGCATCCCAGTTTCTTAAAGCTCAAGTTCATTCAAAATGTTTGTTTTGTCTAACAAAGAGTCAAAAATCTAAAGACATTCCCTTTAATGTCTGAAAAGACAAAGAAAACCAGTGAACAGTCACACTGGAGAAGCTGGAACCAGGACATTTTTATTTTAACTCAAAAAAATGACAAAGGTTATTTGATAATGAAAATAGTTTAGATTAATTTTCTGTCCATCGACTAATTGATTAATCCTTTCAACTCTAGTGGAATCTGGATTTCTACTGTCATATTTCAGGTATTTAATGCTTTTTACCGTTCAAAAGGAGGTAAGATGCTGCTGAAACAACAAACTCACTTCCTGTGTGTACAGGCGGGCCGGAGGGACAAAAAGCCCGGAATAGAGAAAGCCGAAGGACAGGAAGCTGATCAAGCTCCAGAGCAGAACTCAGAGGATGAAACTGCTCCACAACAGAGACCTGGTTCACACCCCGCGAGGAGACAGGAGGACTTCGTGTGTGACCAGCTGGCTAGCGTGTTAGCCGTTAGCTCGCCAGCTAACCCTGTGAGGAGTCCGCGAGTCACTACATCACCAAACTTCCACCGCCGACTATTTCATGAAGACACACGGATTAACTTTCACTTCGTTACTTTCTGGCTTGACCGGGTCTTCGCTGCGGACCGGGTCTTCGCTGCGGACCATGAACAGCGCTCAGCGACAGATGTTTGATATTTTAACGTTGGCGGGTCTGTTGAACGTCTGAACCCTTCAGTATCAGAGCCGGGACCGCAGCAGAGTCCCACTGTCGACGCCAAAAGAAGACTTTTTTCTGATTCCTTCGTTTGGGGGAACAAACACGTTCAAAACGTTTGTTTAAATTTGACAAAAATGTAGCAAACTGTTCAACGCAGCAGTGGAAATAATGAATTTTGCCTGAAGAAAATATAAAGTATAATAGCCTATGAATATAATAAAATATAGTCTGAAGTTTCCTGATCAGGAACTATATGATCAGACATTGAATATTAACTTTACTTTTAGAGTTTTTGATACTTTGTCGGACCCCAAACTGAGGTTTGATTCACACCTTTTACCTTCAGTAAAAAAAGCTTTGAATGAACATTTTTCATTAAAAAAATACATCTGAAGAATAAATAAAATGGATTTGATAAACAAATCGTCATAGCGTTGAAAATATTTGTTTGAGATTTCTTGCTCTGCACATAACTTATGCACACTTAGCTGCCCATTTATTGCTATTATATTAAATATTGGATATTTCCTAAGCTTTTATTTTTTGGCCCTACAATCTACTACACATCCTCCCTCTGCCAAATACATTTCACATAGACCAGATAAATATTTTCACAATCTTTCATAACTGACGTTTGTCCCGAAACACCCAATAAAAATCTGACGAAATGTTTGTGTTGAAATGAAGAACTCAAATACAAACTGAATACAGTTTCATGAAGCAGATACTTTGCGCCTGTTAGGACAGTTCGGAGATGAGACAAACACTGAACGGTCCTGCAGGAGGACAGTTCGGGTTCAGCGGTCGAACTATCATCATCATCATCAGATGATGATTAATCTGTCGTTACATAACTTCTGATCTGACCGACAGACTCGACCCAGAACATCTACATGTAACGAGTCACGAGGTCGGAGGATTAAAATGTTGATGCTTCACATTCCTCTGCCGATGACCATCAGACAAGAAACATCGGATTTAACTGGAACATACCGACATTAACCAGGAGACACCACTGAGGAAGAAACTTCTGAAGTTACAGAGTGAACAAATGGCCCAAAACAGCAGCTCGGGTCTGCAAATATATAATCAGTGCCGGACCCGCAGCGACTTGGTGCCGGACCCCGCAGCGACTCGGTGCGGACTCGGTGCCGGACCCCGCAGCGACTCGGTGCCGGACCCCGCAGCGACTCGGTGTCGGACCCCGTGTCGGACCCGCAGTGACTCGGTGCCGGACCCGCAGCGACTCGGTGCCGGACCCCGCAGCGACTCGGTGTCGGACCCCCGCAGCGACTCGGTGTCGGACCCCCGCAGCGACTCGGTGTCGGACCCCCGCAGCGACTCGGTGCCAGACCCCATGTCGGACCCCGCAGCGACTCGGTGTCGGACCCGCAGCGACTCGGTGTCGGACCCCATGTCGGACCCGCAGCGACTCTGTGTCGGACCCGCAGCGACTCGGTGTCGGACCCGCAGCGACTTCGGTGTCGGACCCCATGTCGGACCCGCAGCGACTCGGTGCCGGACCCGCAGCGACTCGGTGTCGGACCCGCAGCGACTCGGTGTCGGACCCCATGTCGGACCCGCAGCGACTCGGTGTCGGACCCGCAGCGACTCGGTGTCGGACCCCATGTCGGACCCGCAGCGACTCGGTGTCGGACCCGCAGCGACTCGTGTCGGACCCCATGTCGGACCCGCAGCGACTTCGGTGTCGGACCCAGCGACTTCGGTGTCGGACCCCATGTCGGACCCGCAGCGACTCGGTGTCGGACCCGCAGCGACTCTGTGTCGGACCCCATGTCGGACCCGCAGTGACTCTGTGCTGGACCCCGCAGCGACTCGGTGTCGGACTCTGTGTCGGACCCCGTGTCGGACCCGCAGCGACTCGGTGTCGGACTCTGTGTCGGACCCCGTGTCGGACCCGCAGCGACTCGGTGTCGGACCCGCAGCGACTCGGTGCCAGACCCCATGTCGGACCCCGCAGTGACTCTGTGCCGGACCCCGCAGCGACTCGGTGTCGGACTCTGTGTCGGACCCCGTGTCGGACCCCGCAGCGATTCGGTGCCGGACCCCGCAGCGACTCGTGCCAGACCCCATGTCGGACCCCGCAGCGACTCTGTGTCGGACCCGCAGCGACTCGGTGTCGGACCCCATGTCGGACCCGCAGCGACTCGGTGCCGGACTCTGTGCCGGACCCCGTAGCGACTCTGTGTCGGACCCCGTGTCGGACCCGCAGCGACCGGTGTCGGACTCTGTGTCGGACCCGTGCCGGACCCGCAGCGACTCGGTGTCGGACCCGCAGCGACTTCGGTGCCAGACCCCATGCCGGACCCGCAGTGACTCTGTGCGGACCCGCAGCGACTCGGTGTCGGACTCTGTGTCGGACCCGTGCCGGACCCGCAGCGACTCGTGCCAGACCCCATGTCGGACCCGCAGCGACTCTGTGTCGGACCCGCAGCGACCGGTGTCGGACCCCATGTCGGACCGCAGCGACTCGGTGCGGACTCTGTGCGGACCCGTAGCGACTCTGTGTCGGACCCGTGTCGGACCCGCAGCGACTTCGGTGCGGACCCGCAGCGACTTCGGTGCGGACCCCATGTCGGATCCCGCAGTGACTCTGTGCCGGACCCGCAGCGACTCGGTGTCGGACTCTGTGTCGGACCCGTGTCGGACCGCAGCGACTTCGGTGTCGGACTCTGTGTCGGACTCTGTCGGACCCGCAGCGACTCGGTGTCGGACCCGCAGCGACTTCGGTGCCAGACCCCATGTCGGACCCGCAGTGACTCTGTGCCGACCCGCAGCGACTCGGTGTCGGACTCTGTGTCGGACCCGTGTCGGACCCGCAGCGACTTCGGTGCGGACCCGCAGCGACTCGTGCCAGACCCCATGTCGGACCCGCAGCGACTCTGTGTCGGACCCGCAGCGACTCGGTGCCGGACCCCATGTCGGACCCCGCAGCGACTCGGTGCCGGACTCTGTGCCGGACCCGTAGCGACTCTGTGTCGGACCCGTGTCGGACCGCAGCGACCGGTGTCGGACTCTGTGTCGGACCCGTGCCGGACCCGCAGCGACTCGGTGTCGGACCCGCAGCGACTTCGGTGCCAGACCCCATGCCGGACCCGCAGTGACTCTGTGCGGACCCGCAGCGACTCGGTGTCGGACTCTGTGTCGGACCCGTGCCGGACCCGCAGCGACTCGTGCCAGACCCCATGTCGGACCCGCAGCGACTCTGTGTCGGACCCGCAGCGACCGGTGTCGGACCCCATGTCGGACCGCAGCGACTCGGTGCGGACTCTGTGCGGACCCGTAGCGACTCTGTGTCGGACCCGTGTCGGACCCGCAGCGACTTCGGTGCGGACCCGCAGCGACTTCGGTGCCGGACCCCATGTCGGATCCCGCAGCGACTCTGTGCCGGACCCGCAGCGACTCTGTGCCGGACTCGGTGTCGGACCCCGTGTCGGACCCGCAGCGACTCGGTGTCGGACCCGCAGCGACTCGGTGCCGGACTCTGTGCCGGACCCCGTAGCGACTCTGTGTCGGACTCGGTGTCGGACCCCGCAGCGACTCGGTGCCGGACCCCATGTCGGATCCCGCAGCGACTCGGTGCCGGACCCCGCAGCGACTCGGTGCCGGACTCTGTGCCGGACCCCGCAGCGACTCGGCGTCTCTGCCCTCCAGTCGGGACTTCTACAGAGAAACGTTTTGGCGTCCAGCTTCATAAAAGGACTCTTCTGACAGACTCTAAAGACTCTCTATAAAGTCCAACATTACCAGAATGACAGTTAAAGGCCGACTAGCTTTTTCATTACTACATAATGTGTGTGTGTATAAGTGTGTTTATATGACTACATCTTGTTTTATGTGACCGCTTGTAAAGTCGATGTCAACACGAGTTGAAAAGGTTTCAACTTGAGCTAAAAACTCCTACGTATCCCGAAGCTTCGTGAATCTGCTCCAAAAACGTGCAGGTAGGAAAAAATACACAAATAAAGAACTGGAGTTTCTGCTGAGATCAGTCAGAGGTACAAGAGGTCAAAGTTGTACCAGAATTTTTCGATACGAGTTCCTGTAGTGACGCGGTAACTTTTTCTCTCTCGGCTTTACAACAGAACTGTTTTAGAAGCGCGTTTGTAAGTTTAACTCAAGTTAACTTAAGTTGGTTTCACCCGTCAGTTAGCTGAAGCATCAGTACTGTTGCTATGGTTACCTGCAGGTTAACACACGGAGCGGTGGTTAAACTGTTGACCTGAATTATGTTTGAGTGAACAGATAACACACACACACACACACACACACACACAGCTGCCGGCCAATCAGAGAGCAGGATTCACCCGTAGCATAAAATAATTGAACTTAAAACTAAAGTTTAATGTTTAGTGTAACATTTACTGCTATCTGTTTATTGTCCAGCTGTAAAAGGCCTCTGTACTAAAAAGTCTTGCATTCAAAATGTTACTTAGGTAAAAGTATGTAAGTAACAAAAAGTACAATGGAGAAATAAATCAATTTTTAGATCGATAGAGTTGCATCATATATTTATAAGTTGATTATGTTTTGATTGTAAAATCTAAATCCGTAAAGTAACCAAACTAAAGCCGTCAAATATATATAACATAAAGGTAATGAAGTAGAAAGTAGGATAAAATGGAAATACTCAAGTACAGGACAAGTACTTCAAATTTGTACTATAAGAGTAAATGTACTTCCCACCGCTGTTTCTCGCGCTCATTCCTCAGCAGCAGTTTCTCACCTCTGTAGTTTTTCTACATTTTTTAAAGCGGTTGGAAAAATGCAAACCCTCCAGCCTGAACCTGATCTGTATCTCCTCACCTGAACTTGCGTCCTGGTGTCGGGGACGTTCCGTACGCCTCCTCCTCGCCTCCTCTTCCCATCGGCTCTGCAGCTCCTCGGCCCTCCGCGGTCTACGCTCTTCACTGAATCCTCTCCACCAGCCCGAGGCCCGGACGCCTCCTCCGGACGACCTCTCACGCCGCAGCCTCCGACCTCCTGCCGGGCTCCACGGCCTTGCTGTTCCAGCTCTTGAAGAGGCCGTGGAGGGTCAGGACCGCCAGGGTGCACAGGACGTACATGACCCCGTCCCACAGGTCCAGCTGGCGTCGATAAAACCGCTCAGATTGAAGGTTGCTCTCAGTGGACGTTTGGCTTCATCGTATCTGGATCCAAACAGGTGAATTCGAGGTCGGTCCGGTCCAGGTGGGAGCTCGCGGGTGTCCCCGTTACATCCTCAAAGTTTGTGAGGTTTAAATTCTGCCTAAAGAAGCAGAACTGTTCTCCTCCAAATATTTTCTCTCCCAGTTGAACGAAGCTCGTCAGCTGTTTTAATCCTGCTGCTGTGTTTGTATAATCCTCTCTCTCTCTCTCTCTCTCTCTCTCGCTTTGCTTTTGTGTCTCACCTGTTTCACCTCTGTCCCGAGTCCCGCCCCGTCGCAGTCGACATCACATTTCCACAGAGCTGATAAAAACCTGTGGACCTTGTCCCGTCCTGTCTGCTGCTGCTGCTGCTGCCGTCGTCACGTCCACAGTTATTTGACAGGTAACCAGAGCCAGCAGCTTCAGTTTCTCAGCGTAACTCAAGACGCTCTCGCGGCGCTCTCTGTACTAACGTCTTCACGTCCGTTTAACCTCTGAAGTCACGGCGGCCGCATCGGTAACATGACTGTAAAACTTATTCAAAGTTCCAAGCAGGTAAAAATAAATCACTAACCCTCTCACATGTTCAAATTCTGACTTTTCAATTAAAGTCATGATCTGACATCTCACTGAAAGAATCTGTTTTGCTTTTAAAATCTGTCAAAGGGGAGAACTTTAATAAATAAATAAAAATACGATTAAAAAATTTAAACTGAATTTGTAGGTGAGGATGCAGCACTCTGCTCCAACATGAACCAGACCAGCTTTATTTGTGCTCGAAACAGATTGCCCTGCATTGCAGATAACAGATTTTAGTTTAGTAAAAAACGTGACGTGAAATATCAAAACGAGCTCCGGCTCCAGAGAGTTACAACGGCAAAGTTGCACCAGAAGTTTCAGCTTCTAGTTTTGGCTGAATTTTTCGATGTGATGGGAGTTTCTAATGATACGGAAACTTTTGATATCTCTGCTTTACAACAGAACTGCAAAGGAAATTTGTCAAAATAAAAAATACTGTATTAAAAAGGTGATTTAAAAATCGGGAAATATCTGATCCAAGAAGAAGAAAACCCGACGCTGCAAACTCTGAGGTTTGTTTTTCAGGCCGACGGGAAAAGTAAAAACCCAAACGAGTCTGTTAACTTTGCCTCCATGTTTGTTCCACCGCCGAGCTCCCGGTGTTTCGTCTCTTCCCTCCAGCTGGTTCGTCAGGAAGTCGTTAGTTCAGTTTGCTTTCCGACTGGACGAGCAGCAGGTCCAGGACGGTCCGAGGGAAGACCTGCACAGACCCGTCTCTCCGTCCCGTTATTCTCTGTGACACTCCTACAGATTAAAGCTGTGGCAGGTCGGGTCTTCGCCTCCATCAGCGGAGGACAGACCGAGAGAGAGAGAGCGTCCTCCACTCAGTGTGCACCTCTCTCGCCCGTCCCTCCCTCTCCCTCCCTGTCCTGGGACCATCTGTTGTTGCTGCAGGATAAAACTCTGCAGGACCTCGGCCGCTCGCTGATGACGTAACGCACGATGATACTTCACGGTGCATTTATGTAAAGTTCAATAACTCCTGACAGTCTGCACTGAGGGATTTCAGACTCCCGGAGAACGGATTTAGATATAACTTAGAAAGATTGATCATTGATTTTACATTTCAGGCTTTTACACCAATGGACTTTCCAATCACAGAAATAAACAAATTTAAAATCAAACATAAATTCAAATGTGAATACTCCAGCCGCTATTTTGTTTAATGTTTTAATTTTTATATCAGGCTTGCCTCTACATTTGCAAATATTTATACATGTATTTTCTTATAAATGCTGTTTTAATTTATTAATTTCTTTATGTAAAGCAATTTGATATTGTCTGTAAAGTACTTTGTGTGAACAGTAAAGCAGTACTTCAGTGATTCAGTGTTGCACTTCCATAAAGTTGGGAGACTCACAAGAGAGAGTTTTTAAAGAAATGGTAAGAATCTGTGCAGCAGAGGTGGAGATATCCTACTACGGGTCAAACTCCAAAAAACACCGGATCCTACATTTCCCATACTGAGCTTTGATAATGAGAGAGGACAGATCGGCGCTTTCACCGCTCCGAGTTTAGTGAATCCGCGAGCCGATCATTACGATCGGCTCGGGACGTCTCTAGAGGCGTCCGTTCAGAAAAGGCTTTCATTTTTCTAACAGTGATTTCTAACAGTTTTGAAAGGCACTGAAAATGTCGTCGTCCCGCTGACAGCGGCGTCAGATCAGGAAATGCTTATATCTCGTTCTGCAGGACGTTACAAACTTTGTCGTTTAATTTGGAGGATTTGTTGGAAATGTGCCGGTCTGAAGGTTTAACAACACACCACCTTACAGCCAACATAAAGTTATGGTATTTTAACTGCAATAATAAAAAAGGACTTGAACACTTGTTCCCCTGGTCAGAGTCGACCTTGTTGCTCAGCGTCCTGGAAACCTTGACCTGCATACGTGACAGACCCGGGATCCTGGGAAGTGGACTCTGTGGGAGCTGACAGTTTGAATCGCAGCCAGTGAATCGTGATGCGTGGATCAGTTCACGACCTCGCTGTATATAGTGGGGACCCGTCCTGGAACGTACCGTAAAAAACAGAGCCGGGACTGTTTCTGGAAACTGTTCTGCACGAACAAAAGAGGACTTTTCCAGTCCACCGACCACTTTCAGGGTCTTAATGGGGGGGGCGGAGTCACAGCAGGAAACACTCGCTTCACTCTCAGGATCACTACTGAGTCAAACAGTCACATGGTACCAAGACCGATTCACAAGGAGGATCCAGGACCTATGAGGGGGTTTACAGGTCATTGAGGAGCCCAAAGATCCTGGAGAAGGGTCTAAGAGTTCTTGAGGAGTTCCAAGGATTTTTGAGGCGGTTTAAAGGGGTCTCTAAGAAGTTGTAGGGCTACGAATGTCCCAAAATGCAATGTTCAGACACGGATGTGCATGCAGCTCCAGAAACAACTTAGGAAACAAAAACATTTTACTTCCTCTTTGTTTTGTTTCCACAATCGAATAACCCCGAAGCTGCATGTGAAGATTTTGCCATCTGCCCATATCCACGGGGGTCTGCTCAGACGTCTTTGGGGACGAGCTGATTTGCTAACATGCGGATGTTTAGCCGGTATAATGTTTACCATGAAAAGATCGAGCTCTAGGATTGTTAGCAAAAGAAATTTAGAAACTTTTAACGAACAGGCTTTTCTCAGAGACCTTGCTGTCAGTAATATACACTGCACCTCTGAAATACCAGATCTAGAATTGGCATTGGAATATTTTACAAATGTATTACTTGCAATTACTGATAATCATGCGCCTCTTAAAAAGGGTTAAAGACAGATCAAGCCCCTGGTTCTCAACATTTAGAAATGCTATACTTGAAGATTAAAAGGGACATTATTTCAACCTTAAATGTCAAGTTGTTTATCTTAATATCTATATATTTATTTATAATATAACGGTTGGGGAACCACTGGGGCGTCTGAGTGGAAATATCAGCTCGGTCATAGGCGATTTAAAGAGTCGATTCTTGATGTAAACATTAATATTTTTAATAATGCATCAGGTTAGAGGGTTTCTTGTACAATTTTCAGCATTAGTTCTCTGAGAATCTCTTTCACATCCAAGCAAAATTGGTATTGTTACTAAAAAAATCCCTAACTGAATCGGAAATCGAATCTTTGATTCGGGAAATCAGTTTGATATGGTATACTCAGGATTTGCCCTTAATAATAAGCCTTTGGCTCATGTGCCCTCCTTAAACCGTACCTCTCAGTTCACCCTACAGGCCTTCACCTCCTCTGTTGATAGGGAGGCACTTCAAGCTATCGACTGCAGGAAAGCGACTGGGAGGATAAACTACACTTACTTTTTAAAGCCCATTTATTGCTTAACAAATTACATATCTCTTTAACCTCTCCATTTCTACTGGAGTTACCCCTCAGGTCTGGAAATCTGCACAGCGATCTTCATATCTATCGTCCAATTTCCAAACTGCCCTGTCTCGCTAAAGTCCTGGAGTCATTAGTTAATCATCAGCTCAAACCTTTCCTCTCGAGAAACACGGTGTGATGTCCACTCCAACCTGGTTTCAGAGTCAAACACGGTACTGTCACTGCTATTACTTTGGTTATACATTATATATTGTATCTGCTGTTGACGAAGGGAAACATTGTGCTGCCCTCTTTGTTGATTTATCAGAAGCATTTATAATAGTAAAACTTTTTTTATTACGTTTTGATAAGTGCTCTATAAACAAAGTACAAAGTGCTTCACAACAAGAGAAATAAAATACCACAGTTTTTGACACCGTTGATCATGTTATGCTCCTAAAGAGTCTGCGTGATACTGGCTTGGATTATAAACCCAGTAAATGGTTTCAGGACTACCCGTCTCATAGACAGCAATGTGTGATTTTAAGGAAATGATCGTTCTGTATTTCTACCACTGTCAAAGGGGGTTCCACAAGGTTCAATGTTGGGTCCTGTCTTGTTCACAATTTATATTAAAACAGTATTACGTCCTTTATAACAAATTGTGACGCCCATCTTTATGCGGATGATACAGTTCTGTATTGCTTTGCTAACACTGCACACTCAGCCACTGAGATACTACAACAAATTGCAAGATGCACACTTTAATTTTAAATTAGTCCTGAATGCAAGCAAGACTAAATACATGCTATTTTCTAGAGCCAGAGATATTGTGGACAATAGTTTGCATATTACCACTATGAATGGACAGAGTATTGAGAGTTTCAGAGTACAAATATCTTTACGTTTGAATTTCACATTGACACACTTGTCAGCAAGTTACGACAGAATACTGGATACTTGTATAGCTAGTTTTCCAAAGTTCAGCAGGAAGCAGATAACTGAGGCCGTCTTCTTGTCTGTGGTGATGTTATCTATATTCAGTTTATCACTCCGCCCTAAGATTTATTACCGGTGACAGTTATACTAGTCATCATTGCATCTTGTCTGAAAAAGGTTGACTCTCTAACAGGAAGACGTGACGGGCGTTGCTTTCGATTTATTTATAAAGCCCTTAATGGAAACTTGCCACAATATATCACCTGCTTATTAAACTGGTCCCACAGTCGTTATCTGACTCGATCTGGTGATCGGCTGAAGCTCGATGTCCCGCGTGCAAACACAAAATTTGGGGAAACAGCTTTTGGTTTTTGTGCTGCACACACACTTTGAACATTTTACAAACACAAAACAAACTTTAGGTCAATTTAAAAACCAGGATTACAAAATACTCCGCACTCGAATCTAACTGTTCTGTTGCTGTCCGTTTTCTCGTTACTTATTATTTTGTTGTATTTTATTCTGTTTTAACTGTACTACACATTATTGTGAATGGAGGGCATGCCCTCAATGATTCCTCAACATTAATTAAAGGTTTAGCGTGTTAGCATGCTAACATTAGCTAATTAGCAGTAAACACAAAGTGCAGCTGATGGGCTGATGGGAACGTCATCAGTTCTGCAGGTATTTGGTCATAAAACAAAGAGTTGGACACATTAAAATGTCGACCTGATGATGGCGCTAGATGGAAAGTCAGAGGATCAGCAAAATTATTAGGATTCTAGCTAAAAATACCAAGAATCAGACCGAGCAACTTTCCAGACTGGACGAAGTGTATCCACTTTTCATCCTCACCGCTACAAACAGTTCACTCAGGTTCAATACTCAGCTACAGTCAGTCCACCTTAAAGTAAATAAACTCTTTTGTTTCCCTCAGATCTGCAGGGTGACCTGCCAACTCCATCAAACAGTAACCGATAAAAAAAAAAATAAAACAATAAAGTGTTCCCGAGAAGGTAAACATGGGCTGTGTCCCGTTAATGTCCCGCACAGAGACGGACGTGAGTCACATCAGACATGTTTCTGAGGAAGAGGAGGTTTGAGGGAATATTAAAACCGGTACAGTCACATATAAAAATGAAGGTCACCTGAGGGCCACCTGTCCTGCTGCAGGTGTGTGTTAGTTATGAAGAGGGGCATCAGGTGTGTTAGTGACCGTAAGAGGCTCAGACCCTCCGGATTAGAGCAGATTAGTGGAAACAGGTTCATCTCTCTCCATTTAAAAAAAAAAAAAAAGGAGCTTTTAATGACTCAAGTCACGTCTGCAGTTTCTCCTGGACAGAATATGTCCGCACAGGTTTATAAATTCCAGGGTCTTTTCCCCCCAGGGGGAGGCAGGTGTGTGTGCCACAGGTAATCTCTGATTATATACACAGCTTCTATGGTTTAATGTAAAGAGGTAGGACAGACCAGAGCTGTGTGAATATGCATTTCGATGACAGCCTTGCAGGTGGCGCAGGCCTTTTAGTATTAGTTGCTCCATTCATATTAATTCCTATAAATGTGATGTTTCAAATCAATTAAAGTCATGAATCATCCCCAAGCTTGAAAAATGTTTGAGATTTTATTGTTTTGGCCACATCGCCCCCAACTGTTGGAGGGAGGCGGCTGCAGATGAGAAGGAGCAGGTACAGAAAAAGATGCCATATCGGTCGCGTGGCCACACTTCAGTGAACACGCCGCAGGACAAAATGAAGCTGAACGTACACGACACGGTGGAAAAGTCGGATTCTGCTTTCTGATCAGGCGAAAAATAGGTGAGGGAGGGAGCGACTGCCGATTAGAGAGAAAGTGTTGCTTAAACTCGTGAGAGAAAATATTTAAAAAAAAACACTAATAACCATAAAAATAAAAGTCCCTTAGAAATATAAAGGAAACAGCCTTCAGATCGTCAGACTGCACCTGAACTCACTGCAGCTCTGTAAAACAGGAGGGAGAGGGAGGGGGGGGGGGCTGTTTGGGTTTAGTGGTTTACAGATTCCCAAAATGCATTGCACACACCCATCTCAGCTCTCAATCCGAGATATTTTAGGAGAAAATTACAGTGTGACCACACACACACACACACACACACACAGAGCCATGTAACATGGTTGCAATATGACATCAGTCATCTGAAAAAAGGAAAATGGACAGAAAAGGAGGTGGAGAAAAGAGAAACGCTGACAGAGAAAGAAACAACTCTGCGAGTCTCCCCCTCTCAGAGTGGGTCTGCCTTTAACCAGCCAGATCTGGTTTAATCAAATCAATAATCTCATAAGTTAAAATCTAAGTGCAGTTTAGTTATATTTGCTCAGATGGAAGCTGCGGCTCTGCAGCTGAACTGAACGAAGCTCCTCACGTTGTTTTTCTGACGACAGGAAATGAAGTCTGAGTCCACCGACCGTCACACAGACGGCAGAGCAGCATCATGGGAGATCTGGCTCGACAGCTCCACCTGCTGGACTCAACTGGAGGAGTCTGACAGTCTGCTGCCGTCTGGTTTTAATCACACACACACACACACACACACACTTACATAACCGTTTCCCAGCTGAGCTTCACACACACACACTCTGTTAGTCATTTTCCTATATGATCACAGTTAACTTCCCGTCATGTCACGTTCAGTCTCCGTGGTCATCATCATCACGTTTAAAAAGACGTGAAACACCACACCCGCACACTGCGGGGGGGGGGGGCAGTCAGAGTCACGTCTGACGAGTAAATCAAGTTCAGAAAAACAAGTCGAACCCGGACAACAGAGACATGAACACAGAACATAAAACTCATCAACAGAAACACCTGCAAATATTCAAAATACGCAGAAAAACAAAAACAACAACAACGCAGCTCCGAGTTGTTTAACGCAACACAAATCTGGCTTCGCTCTAGGATTTACATTTAAGTTTCGCGTTATTCTTATTTCTTATTGTTAACAAATTCATCTAACGACTAATTTATCAATTACTCTAAAGACTTTTTTTATTACTTGATTGGTAACAATTTACCCAAAATAAATATCAAAAACTTGTCTCATTAATATTGAAAATATTCTAATATTTGAAAGAATAAATTAATATATTACCCTTTTTCTAGTAGGTTGTTTCTTATTTTACCGTTTTAATTCACCACCTTATTTTAGCGTTTACTCACAAACTACGACCGGAAACGTCACGTGACCGTACCTTTAGTCCGTCTCTCAGTACCGTCTCACTTCCTGTCTGCGGCGCTCAGCTGCGAGCCCATTGGCTCCTGCTGAAGATCTTTAAAAACACAGATCTGTAGTTTCCTGTTTAAAAAGGCTCAGTAGTTCAAACAGCTGCTCGCTGTAGTTTTATCAGACCAACAGGAGGAAACGGTGCATCTGTCGGGACTATTTCCAGCGGATGAATCCACATGTGGTGCTGTAGTGAGTGTTTGGGGCAGCAGGACGGTGTGTGTGGGGCGGAGTCAGAATAAACTACAGTGTGTGTGTTCGTGGTGATGAAGGAACATGTCGCCCGGGGCAGCAGAGCGGCTCGCTGATGTGTTTTAACAGTTTCTGGACGACGACGGAGGAAGAAGATCCATCAGCTGTGACTCACACTCTGTAGCACGAGTCCTTCACGGAGGCAGCTCTTATATAAACCAGGAGACTCTGGGCTTCAACAAGCACACAACATTGTTAACATTAGCACCCTGGTACAACTTCCTCTCTCAAAACACAAAACACACATTTCAGCTCATTAACTGAGCAAATAAAACAACGGGCACCACCCAGTCCCACCTGTCAGACCGCTACACCCTCCAACACTCATTACAACGCCCATCATGTTGCCCCGGCAGACTCCCACCACACAAAACTATTGCAACTTCCACGGACAATAAAAAACAAGCCGCGGAGCCAAACCAGCGTGCTAACACGCTGAACTAAGATGGTGAACACGGTAAACATTATAGCTGCTAAATATCAGCATGTTAGCATGAAGATGTTAGCATTTAGTTCAAAGCAGCGCTGTGTGTAAGTGCAGCCTCACAGAGCTGCTGACTGCAGACTTGTTGACACATATTTGACACTTTGCACATATTTACAGTTAAAAACATATTGGATAAATTCTTTTACCCATGAGCCACGTCAAAGACACATCTTCACAACTTTGTGACGGTCCAAAAAGGTTTTCCTAAATCCAGTTCATTACCGACCCCAACACATACACCGTGTGTGCTGCCTGGTCCTCGCTGGATGCAGAGACTCAAACACTTTAATTTGCACTATTTGTTGCATCTCGCCTTCAATTTACTTCAAATGTCCAGGAAGACGTTAAGAGTAGCGCACCGATTTAGCATTACACTCGAGGCACAGCTTGCAGCAGAACCAGAGATCCTCTTTGTGATTGCACACATTCTTCTTCTTCTTCCTTGTCAAAACCTGGCTCCTACATTACCCACAATGCACCTCTTCCTCCGACAGTTGGGTGCGAGATTGCGGTGTGTTATGCTAGTAGCGGCTAACGTAGCCTGCAGCCTGCAGCCGGTGAGCTCACGTCTTTCTAACTCCACACCAACACGTTTGTTTCTTCACTTGAGGACATTTATCAGACTCCGCGCAGCTGCAACTATTAGGAATGGAAAATACACACGGTCTGTACATGCGGATTAAGATGCAGTATTAAAGAAAACTAGCCGTTAGCAAATTCGGCAGTGTGGCGTGTTACGTGATGGCAGCAGGGCTGCACACCTGGTCTTCATGTGGTCACACAAACTGCTGCAGCTCAGATTCAAAAACTAAAGAAAGATTTAAAAAGCAATAATACGTTCATTTCATTCAGACGAGCTCCTCGATCTGCAGCTTTTCCCACAACGTCACAGTCGTCGTCCTCTCTGAAAGTCTACTAACTGAAGAGCCGAATCTGACAATTAAGCAGTAAATCACATTTCCTCAGATAAGACGAAACCTCGTGCTGCTGCATTCTTCAGATTTACTCTTACGAAACTGCAGACACCAAGTGTCCTACTGCAGTTATAAACCCTGACAGAAAAAGTACAAATATTAGCTATAAGCAGCTTTCGGACTCAGACCTACAGCAACATCATCGTCCAGACCCTGAACTCGGCGAACAGTCGGTTAATCTCTAATGATCTGAGGCTGCAGCTGAGTGAATGAAGCTGGTTTCTGTGAGGACGGACTGACTGCTGCTGGTATGTGTTTGTTACACAGACTGAGTGTCCTTTTACCATGTAAAGCAGAAACAACTGCAGCGCAGGAAACCCAGCTGAAGGCCAAACACAGAGTCAGAGACCCACTTTAATCAAGTGCCATGAACATGATGGCATGCTAAGAGTTACTGTATTACAGTTATTATTGTTAGCTATGAAACTGCTCGTAAACACACAGCTGCTTATCAGAAAAACGTCACGGCTGCCTGGAGATTGGGATGAAGAGCGAGGGGGGGGCTGGCATGTAACATGAGGCTAGAGGACCTGCTAGCTTAGCTGCTCCTCTGCAGCCGACCTGCTAGCTTAGCTGCTCCTCTGCAGCCGACCTGCTAGCTTAGCTGCTCCTCTGCAGCAGACCTGCTAGCTTAGCTGCTCCTCTGCAGCAGACCTGCTAGCTTAGCTGCTCCTCTGCAGCAGACCTGCTAGCTTAGCTGCTCCTCTCCAGCAGACCTGCTAGCTTAGCTGCTCCTCTGCAGCAGACCTGCTAGCTTAGCTGCTCCTCTGCAGCAGACCTGCTAGCTTAGCTGCTCCTCTCCAGCAGACCAGTGGTTACATGGACCAGTTTTTGTTCTTTCAGTATAAAATCAATCAGACTGACCAAACCCACAGAAGTCACCGTGGGGTGTTATCAACTTAGCTACTGTATGTTTGGCTAACTTGCTGTTTGGCTAAGTGGATTGCTGACGTAACATAACAGCTTGTAATCATAAATTCACCTCCACACTTGGAACACTGTTTTACATCTATGATCGAAAAGCCATCGGCATATTTCTACACAATGTCAGGTAAAAAAAGGTGGGCCTAGAGCTGATTAGCAAAACCACTTGAACACAATAACGGTAGCTAACGCTACCAAAGACCTTCGGTGGTTTGGTGCCCTCACATCTCGTTATAAAACATACATCCACGTGCACACTTCGACAATCTTCAACATATTGTGATCGAAATACATTTTATACAGTTTTACGTACTTGTGGGCAAAAAGCTGACGAGCAAAACCATTTGAACACAGTGACGTTGGCTAAAAAAGTTAGTAGAGGCCGACATTTGACTGCGACCGTAACATAGCAGCCGGTATAAGTTACTCATAAATCCACGTCCACACGACAGCATTGTTCCATATCCTGAAATACACAACCAACAGCCATATTTCACCACAATTTCAGGTAAAAAAAAAAAATGGGCCAACAAGGGATTAGCAAAACCATTTGAACATTAGCAAACTAGCTTTAAAAACACCTGCTACAAGGTTACGGCTTTAACTGGTTTTACTGCAACCTACAACTCCGCACTTGAACACTCTGTAAAGTTACGTTGCCTCGTTTGCATTAACTAGAAAACACAACTAATAAAGCATACCTACAGGGTGCGATTCTGAATCCCAGACTGGCCAAACACAGTTGGAACTGCACCGTCTTTCAGGAGTAAGCGTTTAGAAAATCCTGAGCTGAACTGTTGCCGGTTCACGAAGCAGTCCCAGGTAAAAAGACGTTAGCACAAAAAAAAAAAAAAGTTGGGGTTGTAGTCCTGAGGAATAGTGTTAAAAACACATTTTAACCACTGACTCTTCAGACGGTGTCGTCCCTCATTCGTCCAGGAGTTTAGTTCTATCGTAGAAAAGGTTTCAGTCGTAGTCGTCTGGACGCTGTTTTCAGAATCAAGACGTTTCGGCTCCCATCCGGAAGTCATTCTCAATTGTGACAAAATGGGACGGGAACTCAGAAATTTAAGCTACTCTGTGTTGCTTAAGCCCCGCCTCAGGGAGGAGTCTACCTGAGTATCTGTTGATTAGCTAGTTTCACCTGAAACTGACCTTTTGTTTCCATGATGGCCCAGTAATCAGTAATCAGGCCTGTTGTTTTCTGGCTGCACCTCCCTCATCACTGTTAAGTACCTGATTAGCATGTGATTGGCTTGACCAAGGTGCTAATACACTGTGGTAAACTTTGGGCAGGTTGAATCTCAGACCACCATTTCTGTTCAAAGAGGGGTTTTCTTTTTTCACAGAAATGGCTTCCTTGACGCCCCGTTCAAAGAGTACACTGACTCTTCAATCCGTCGTCCTTTGGAAGACGATACAAAAAGGACATTTCCTCTTGCACTTACGAATACAGCGTCTCCTCGACACGGCGATACCACAGACTGACCTCTTCCGGCCTCCGCTCTAAGTAGCTTGGTTTGAGTGCGCGCCACGCTAGCCGCTAGGTGTGCGTTATGACCCGTGTGACACAGTGACGTCGATACGTTACGGAAGTAAAGGCTGGACTGCAGTCGAGCCGTTTTCAGCGGGAGAGGGTAGCTCCCTCTGCGGTGGACTTTGGGCTTTTTCACGTCGCAAACCTCTTACATGCGCAAAGAAGATATACAACACAATAAAGTTAAGGGGAAGAAGCATAATAATAATATGACCCCTTTAATGCGTTTATTAATACATTAATGAGTCGCAAACTGTGACAGAACTTCAACATTTTACAGCCAATCCTTTGTAAATGTTATATACGTTTTATTTTCATATGCAAACACGAAGAACTGCATTTACAATGAGTGGGAATCACCTGATTTCACTAAACCGACCGGCGTTTGTCTCTTTGGTCATTTAGTCTAATTTAGCACTGGCATAGCGTTTTGTAATTTTGAAGGGTATTGCATTATTTTTAATGCGGGAGTTTCTGCCAAAGCAGGCAGCCCTGAACGAACCGCGCCGGGACACGAAGGCGTGAAAGTAGACGTTTATATATATATATATATATATATATATATATATATATATATATATGCGCTGCCGTGTTGTACTGGCTGTAAAAACAGATCTCCCTCCAGTACAATAAATCTAAATCTGCGTCAGTCTCTGCAGGGTGTTGCAGCCCATTTAGCTGTTATCATACCCGATAGCCTCGCCGCTAGCCTAGCTGTTAGCCTAGCGTCAGAGCAGCTAAGTAGTAACTTTGAGTTACAGCCTGACTGATACAGGAGGATTTTTTTTTTAGGCTTATAGCGATGTAGATTTTTTGGCGTTAAGATAATCCGACGACGTTACGTCGGCCAAACGTAAACAAACCATCTGGAATTATTCAGAACGGTATGTTTTGATATTTTACAGCAGGACATTTTTTACCATTTTATTCATGTTTTTGGCTTATTGCTGCTTCCACGTCAGTAAAATATGTGATCAGTACGTCCTCGGTGACGTGGCTGCTGCTCTGCCTCCGTGATGCAAGAAGAAGAAGAAACCTGCAGACAAAACCAGGTTTATTTATAGAAACCGGTCTGCCGGAGCGGTCAGTCTCTGCAGACACACCCTGCAGGCCGGCCGCCTCCTCAACCAAAACACACTGATGTTACCGTCATCATCACTGCAGTGATTCAACCGCACAACACTGCAGACACACACACACACACACACACACACACACAGCACGAACAGGAAGCCAGGGAGTGCGTCTGTGTCCCAAATGTCCTCACAAGGACAGGAAAAAGATGTAAATCCTGCAGAGCGAAGACGTCCAGCAGCGTCTTTAACGAGTTGTTTAAAGTTTAATCTCGAGTTTTAAGGTTTTTTAATCAGGTTGTAATTAAGGGACTGAAAGGAGCTGCTGGAAAGTCCTCGCATGTTCAACATGTGCGTTTTTAAAAAAAAGACGGTTTTAAAGGATCCGACAGTTCAGTTATCAGCGTCTCTCTCTGTCCTGCGAGAACCACGTATCTCCAAAATGAGCTAAGATAAAACAGCTGCCCGCTGCTGCAGGAACCAGACAGGAAGTGTGCTGCAAAACCAAAACAAGGCGCTAAAAGAGGCTCAAAATCTCAGCAGAGCTGCGGAGTTACATTATAATTCTTTGTGGGGTTTTTCCACTGCAAGCAACACCAGTCACATTACGCACACTTTCCTATTTAAATATAAAAAAACATATTGATTAATGCAGCATGTCAGACAGGCTCTGATTTAGAGCTGAAATAATACGTCGATTTATCGATTAGTCAACCAACAATCAATCATTCAATAATGTCAAACTTTTACAGCTTCTCAAATGTGTTTTCCTCCGTTTTTCCCCAATAAAATGAATATTTCGGGGGTTCGGTGACCTCGGACTCGAAACCGTGACGGGCTTTTTCGTTTTTTCCACATTTTCTAGAATTAAAATCATCAGGCGATTCAATCCTTAACGATTAGTCGACCGATCTATTAGTCGCTGTAAAGAAAATCGGCAACCATTTTGATTTAAAAATCGATTATTTTTCCCAAGCAGAAAAGCCAAACAGTCGATGCTCTCGGCTTCTCGGATGTGAGGACTTTAACTGCTTTTCCTCATCCTGCATCATAATAAACTGAACATTTGTGTCATTCCTTATGTGTGCCACAGTGAAAGTATTTTGTTAGCCTGATAAAACTTCTCATTATCGCAGTAGAGCTGCAAAGACTGGTCGATTATTCATTGATTATCTGACTGACAGACGGTTGACTGCTTGTGCTGAGACACGAGGGGAAAGTCTCAGCTTTTCACGGCTTGTAAATGTGATTTTGTTTTGGGGGGGGGGGGGTTTGAGCTGCAGGACGGACTGAATAAACAGAAGCAAGTGTCATTAACACCGACCATGTGAAACCAATAATTTACCAATCACCGACGAATGTCGAAAAGCCCTGCCACGCACGTGCGTTTTGCGCGTGTCGACCAGGTGAGGCCGCGTCCCTTTTGTTGAAAAATGAAAAGAGCTTTGAAGCGGTGGAAACTGCTGGACGGTGAATCAGATCTGCACTGTTTGACACTTTCAACTGGTTCATTTAAAGGACAGCGGCTAAACAACGCGGTGGGGGCCGTTAGGCGACCGGGGGTGGAGGAGGGGAGGGGGGACACACCGCGTCCCCATAAACCGCCACCGGGTCCCCATAAACCGGGTCCCCATAAACCGCCACAACCAGACTCTGTCGCAGGAATAAAAAGTTTCAAGAAGCCAAACTTTTCCTTACCTCTGGTCCCAGGCTGGTCTCCCTCCTCTTCCTCCTCCTCTTTTCGCCGCTTCCTCGCAGTAAAAAAAAAAACAAACAAAACAAAAAAAAACACCCCAGTTTCACTCACATGAAGAGTTGAGTTGTTAAAATGAGAATTAAAAGTTAAAACTCGGTCGGTAGTTTCCAGCTTTCCAGCGCCGGAGACTCCGTCTGTCGCCCCGCGGATGTGCTGCTCTCCGCGGCTGAAAGTCAAGCCCGCTGGCGGTCTGCCGGTGCTGCCTTCACGGACTGTCGGACGTGTGGGGGACTCAGTGGCTTTACCGCGCATGGGCGAGGAGTGAATTTATAGAGCCGAGGGCGGTCGGATTTGTGGGATCCGATCATTTGGACCACATGGGGAAATTGTTGACATCGTTGACTTGACTTTGTATCTTGTGTGTTCACGGAAACTCGTGATTACGAGGATCTCACGTCTGCCAGTTTATTAAAGTGATGCTCCAACTTTTATGGCAAGTTTCTGATTATTTTCTTGGTGTTTGAAAGCAATAGTTTCAACATTTTGAGACGTTCAAACTCACGTTCGTGTGGGGAGTCAGAGCGTGGTTAGCCTAGCTTAGCATAAAAACTGGAAGCAGAGGGAAACCGCTAACCTGGCTCTGTCCAAATTTAAAAAAAATACACCAATTAACACGATGTATCTGGTTCGTTTAATCCGTATACGAACAGAAACTTAAAGAACCCAGTTTCTGGTTTGGGGGATAGTTACACGCATGGACTATTTCTTGACAAACAACAGCGTATCCATCCGCCCAGTAATTCTGTGCCGGCGTCTCCGGCTATAGTGCAGGTTGCCAGATACAGTCAGTGAACTCACCTGGCAACCTCACAGCGCTCACGACACTTTAGGAAGCTGCACGCAGTTATCGCAGTTATCCAGCATGCAACTCTCAAACTGTGGTTTTTATATTTTTGTTTGTGCACAGATTAAACAAACCAGATATAACGTGTTAATCAGTGAGCTTTAAAGGTGTCAGCGGGTACTTTTGAACTTCGGACAGAGGTTAGCCGTTGCCGTCTATTTCCAGTCTTTATGCTAAGAGAAGTTGGTGGGAAGTGCGGTTTAACAAACAGCATGCGGAATAAAATCCCTGGATGTGTGGGTGGTGTTGATGGATACCTGCTTTCCTACAATGCAACGCTGAACATGAAATGGAGGAGCAGCTCAGAAAACAAAAACATCAAGTGATTAATTCTCTGAAAAACATTTGAACTCTGATTACCGACCCATTCGAAGCCTGCCAACACGACCTGCGCACACCTCCGGTAGTTAAGAGTGGACCCTGAAGGCAACATCACTTGCTCTTTTGTTCATTATTCATAATTTTGGAATAACAGTCTTCAAAATGAGACCGAAACACAGACAGCAAGGCTTGTTGATGATTCCTACGTTACATCTGGGTTGAAAAATAAGACCACGAAACATCATTTGTTACCTCGAGATAATTTAATAAGTTTTGACAATTATCCCGTGACGATGGTAAAACAGTTTATCTCGAGCTAAAGTGCAGAATTTGAACATTTGGTACTCTGTCTCCCCCCGGTGGTAGCGTCTGAACAGACATCAGCGCAGGCACACACACACACCTGCTCCATCACAAATAACTTTATTTACAAACTGCTTTGTTTTGTTTTTTACATCTTACTGCGACTTCTACGCTTTCGTAGACACACACACACACACACACACACACACGAAGTCTCCATCAGCCTGGCGTTTCGAGTCAAAGCCCGGCAGCGGAGCAGCTCTGCGAGCGCTAGGAGATATTTAGTGTCACGCATTTCTTCTTCTTCTTCTTCTCTCAGTAATCTGCACTGACGATGAAGCTTCCTGCGCTCGGCAGCAGCTTTCAGCTCTGCATTGTTTCTGTTTTCCCGCCTTTTCTTGTTTTCCGCGTTTCCTCTTCGGCTCAGGCCGACACAATGAGCGCTTCCTCTGCTTCCTGAAGCTTTTTCCTGTGTTTCCAAACACGCGGATGCACTGTGTCTCCCAACTGCAGACCTGCAGCTCTCTCTCTCTCTCTTTCTTAATCGGGAAGCTCAGCTGACCGGCGCCCTCTAGCGGCAGTCGGTGTAAAATGATTGGAAGTGTTCGTGCGAGGCTACACGGTGAAGTGACAACTCAGTTAAGATTTCTAATCCCGATATTTTGGAGTTTCAGAACATGATCTGGGAACATTTTCCAAAACGCTACAGTTTGTGTGAGTCTGAAGCTACTTTCATACAGGGAGCAGTTGTAAACACAACAGCAGTGCTGACAAAAACACAAGCATTTAGCATTAACTCAGCCTCCTTTTGCTGCAGATCATTTCTGTGCAGCTTCCATTCATTTCAGTGGCCTTGCACTTATTTATTTCTCCGGATCTGAAGTTCAGTTCTGTCTGGAGGATGTGCAGCTGAAGACCTCCAGTGACCGACAGTCTCAGCTCAAATCCCTGCATCAAAACATACAAACTATCCCTTTGACACTGAGCCGCAAATAAACCCTGCCGAGAATGAAGGTCTGAAACCCAGAATTGATCCTGACACACAGAGATGATCCTGAATGACCTGGAAACTAGTAGAGTAAAATCATTAAAAGTCAGTTCGTGTCAGGCTGAGTTATTGAGCGGTTCGCAGTGCAAACAGGAAACAAATAACAGACCAATCACAGCTAGCCGGAGCAGAGAAACACACAATCTTTACACAGTGTCCAGCTCTTTCATCCCCACAGAGCTGTAAGTGCGTTCTCTGGCCGCTAACAGATGAGTCAGATGTCTCATTTTACATCAGTAAAAGTAAACAAAACCTCGACATGAGCATCACACGTCTACATCGCCATCGCTCTTAAACTGCTCAGTGAAGGCCACAGTGCTGAGGAGCTAGGGGCTCTGGGAAATTGAGTTTCATGAACATGTAGCCAAAGATCTGTGGCGGTTCTTTAATCATTTTTGTTGTCACATAACATTCAGTTTCCCTAAAAAGAGTGAAACAGCGCCCCTCTGGGTAGACACAGCAAGTAAATGTCAGCAAGCGTGTGTGGTCAAAGACGGTACTGCACCCTTACTCGGTGTGCAAAATATACCATGGCTTTCGAGGGGCGACTGTGACTCTTGTTGCAAAGAAACATTCACAGCTGCGAGCATGTAAGCCGACTTGTTTTGTGTCATCTGATATATAATAATCGACCACATCAAATCTGCACACGGGTGTTAAAATCTAACAAGTACGGTACGATACGGCCAACTGTAGCAGGGCACAGTGTACTCCGCAGAGTGACGGACTGTAAACAACGGTTAACGTTACCCATCACGTACAGATCAACAAACCAGCCTGCAACAACACGCATGAGCATTAGTAAATACCAACAGACACAGTCCAGGCTGCCTACAAGGGATCCAGTCCTCATCAGCACCCATCGCATACAATAGGCTACAGTGCTAACAGTGAATAATGCAGTTCATTGGGAACAGCCCTCACCCTAAAACAGAAGTGACCAGAGACGCCTGGTTTTTCCTGAGTTATAGTTATAGCGCCGCCACGCTTCGTTGGTGATGGCAAGAATAGAACGAACAAACTACAGAGAGAGAAAGGAAGGAAGACGTACAGGATGCTTCTCATTCGCTTTATTTCATGTCTCCTTGTTTCCCGGACCTGGAAATCGGGATTTTACATGTTTTCTGATTCACAATTTATTGGATGCGTCAATAAATCATGACACATCCAATAAATGACTAATCACGAAACTACTCTTTCATGCTCTTTTAGTGATTCATCATTCATTAAAGGTCCAGTGTGCAACATGTCGGAGCAGCTGTCGGCAGAAACGGAATATAATATTTATAAATATGTTTCATCAGTGTTTGATCGCCTGAAAATAAGAATCGCTGTGTTTTCGTTACCTTAGAATCAGCCTTTATATCTGCAGAGGGAGCGGGTCCGCTTCCACGGAGGCCGCCATGTTGCACCGCCATGTTTCTACAGTAGCCCAGAACGGACAAACCGAACACCGGCTCTAGAGAGGGCCTTTTGCGTTTTTCGCGAGTTTCGCGGCCGCCGTAGTTTCTCCTGCACGCCTGGAAGGGGAGGGCGAGGCGAGCGGCGTTCAGATGGCTGCTAACTGCAGTTTCACCGCTAGATGCCACTAAATCCTCCACGCCGGCCCTTTAAGATGCTTATTTTCATGATTCCTTGTTACCTGCATCTCACCGTCAGGTTTTCCATTATAATGCAGACTAGTGTGATCTTCAGTGCAAGTCAGTCAAAATTAAAACACGTCGCACAACTCTTCTCCTGCACACCACGCTTTATTCACCAAACGTTTTCGGCTAACGTGCCTTCATTAGGAATGAAACCAAAAACGTTTTGCAGCAAATCAATCACTGTGTGTTGGTAGAAACTATATTTTGATGTGAGCTATAATTACATAAATTCATTCAATTATTTCTACTCATTATGAGACATTCTCATCATAACCTGGTTCATAAAAATCCTGAATTTACAAACCAAATATCAATAAATTCAGATGCAAATAATGAATTCATAAAAAAACGCACTGCTAACAGTAGAAATGACTCATGTGCATTCAGCGTCTGAGCAGCCAGGTGGCCTCACATGAATGGATGATTATCCAGCAGTTAATTTAAAGAGGAACACATACATAGACTATATACATCCTAACACGTATACACTATTTAATATTTGATGTTCTGTTTCGTCTGTAACGGCGGCAAAAAAATAAATAAATAAATTACTAGATCAGATAAATCACATGAAACACAACATAAGATAATCGATAAACTGCATGTCACTGAAATACATAGTACATATGATGATTCATGTTCTGCAGTTTGATGTGTTCATGTCCATTGATCACGACATTCTGGTCTTCGGTCCAAATACAGACATCGAGACGTTTCTTGGCAGTAGAACAGTAGCGGATCCGAAACAGCCCGACTGGTCAGAGTATCCTGTCGCTGCCTGTTTGGCTTGATGTACATCCGCCTACGTTTTCAGTGCTGAACGATAAATTACTATCAATTTTTGCTTACGAAAGGTTATCCAGTGTATTCCAAGGAACCTCAGATGAGTTGGTAAGAGTGGTCGCCCGTCAGCACGTGTTTTGGTTGTGCGTGGCCTGAAGTAACCTGCACTGGGACAGACTGAGCTTAATTTGTTCACTGGTTATTTCCTGTTACTGTGAATTTCTCCGTCTTGCGGTTTAGTTTCATGTGTTCATGCTGCTATAAGAAAGGTGTGTGTTTAATCTGACCTGGTGTGTGTGTGTTTGCTGCTCTCCTGACGTGTTCTGTTTTGTTGTTTCAAAATAAATAAAAGAAAAAGACTTTGAAAAGTAAAGTAACAGTACTGGAAGTAGTAACCGTGCGCCCGTATTATTTTTATTTGGACAGTACGACACATTATGATTAAACACAAATTCTAGGGGAACAACACAGACTAGTTCGAGCCGCCTGACAGCTGATCCAGCTGATCCAGCTGTGCCGACTGACGTCACTTCACTAAATCCTGTACGTTTTTCCTGCATCTCTGCTCGTGGCTTCAGTGGAACTAACGCGAGGGAAACGTGGCGTTAAAAGAAATCGAGAAGCAACCACAGAGGAAGAAAGATCCAATTTGAAAAAAAAAACATATTTTTGAGATGTTTTAGCTTTATTTATTTATTTTTTTCCTGACTTGTGTTTTCAGTCAGTTTTTCTTCTGCACAAATTCAAAATGTGCCCAAAAACAGGAGGATGACAACGTGTTTCACAACAGGGAGAACATCCACCAGAGAAGAAGAACCAGAGACAGGACAGAGACCAGAATGCACTGGGGTTTGTCGTCTTTCTCTCTCCACCTCCACCTGAAACCCGCATTTCTTCTCTGGAGGTTGCTGAAAGGCATTCTGGGAAGCAGAATCTGTCCTGTGAGGATGGCAGCTTCCTGTCAAATCACTCCTCCCCGGCCTCCTTCTTCTTCTCCTCCTCCTCCTCCTATCCGTCCTCCTCTCCCTTCCCATGCGTCACCTCCACGGTGAGCAGCTCGCCGCCTTCCTGCCGGGGCGTCATCCTGATGATCACCGAGCTGTCGGCGGTCTCCGACACCGCGTCCTCGTCGTCCTGAACCGGAGCGAGAGGGCCCGGAGAGCGCTGGTGCATCCGAGAGCGAGGGGGGTCCGGGGAGACGGAGGGAGCCTGGGAGGGACAAAAAGATGGAGCGAGGAAAACATGACAAGACGAGTGTCTCAGTCTTTCCTTCCTTACTTTTTTGCACTGTAATTTACATATTAAACTGATATTGCACATATCTTTTGTATGTTTGATATATATATATATATATATATATGTGTAACTGTATATCTACCTTGTAAATATAATTTTGTTTTCCTATTTTTATATACTTTGTTGTATTTTATTGCCACTTTTTTAGTTTTATTCTGTTCTACTTTAACATATTTGAATATGTGTTTACACGTGTTCTGTGTGTAGCGTGGAGGGGCTACAACTGCATTTCATTGTGATATATAATGACAATAAAGCTCGTGAGTGCAACAAGCTAACTCACTAGCTTAGGACTTCAAAGTTCTTCTGTACTCAACACAAAACGTCAGTGAATAAAAGTCTCGAATCCAAAGTTCTTCGTTTGACTGTTTAAATTGTGAATCTCGAAACATAAAAAATGTAAAACTTAGGATCTTTACTTTTCTTACAAATTAACTGTGTAGTTCCGTGCAGGTCAAAAGACTGTGTTGCTCCAGAGTCCAGTGGCTTCTGACTGTTTGTTATATTTCTTTCATACTAAATCTAACAGCCAATCAAGTTGCATTATACTAGATCACTGGCTAACTGTTTACATTCCAGATTTACAAAATAAACTCAAAATATTATTACTTCCACAGAAGTGGCTTCACCAAAGCCGAACCTTAAACCTCTTCGTTCCTTCCTTTCTTTCTTCTGTCACTCAGCCCCGAACGAAAACGCTCTACATTTCCTCCAGCAGTTTGGTCCCAGATGACTTTTCTCAAACATGAAACATATTTATCAGCAACTGTCTGAAGTGCACAACGTCCTTATAAACCAGCCACGAGTTTTTCCACCAAAACAGCCGAGGAAGATCTTTCATACAATGTGAAAAGCCCGTCTCTTTGATTTTATCAAAACATTTTCATCTGTTTTATATTCTGTTTGTGAAAATTTCACCGAAATTCTCCTAAATCTTTCGATCTACATACGCCTCTGTAACTTTTTCCCTTCATATTTCATTTCTTTATTTAGAAGGACAAGACACTTTAATCAACATCTCTTCTCTAAATGCGCTACTGTTAGCCAGCTGGCTGCTGCAGTCCTAAACCCACTAATTTAAATAATCAGTGCAAAACGAATTTGGCAGACAGAGAACTTGTGGTCAACTTTGTCCATTTAAACTGACACGAGAACTCAAAGAAATGTACTACCACTGTTATTATCACGTTTCTCTACATTGTCACAGGCTGCTGGTGTCGTACCTCTGCTGCGCTCTCCGATGCTTTGTAGGTTTTCGCCAGTTTGGAGAAGGTTCCCTCTATTCCCGCCTTCTCCGTCACCTTCAGAGCCGCCTTGAACATTTCGGGGGTGTCCGGTCTGGGTGGGATGACCTCCATCGCCTCTTTACCTCCGTCCTTCACGTCTGGCTTCTTATCCTTCGTCAACATCGTCCTGCGCGAACACAGAGAACCAACAGAGACTCACATGCAGAACAAACACAAGCTTTTTTTACACCTCACTTACTTTGCTTAGATAAAAAAGACAACCAGGCTGAGAATCTGACCCACGAACACCACAAAACCCATGGAGGTCCCGTACCAACACCCACAGCAGCGCCAGCACAGCCACCCGCTCTGCTGCAGCACCATGATCTGACTGACAGCGTGAAACCCAGCAGGAGGATCTGACCTGACCGTCTGCACCAGGAGCGAGCAGATCAGAGCCGAGTCTAATCCTGTTCGGGACAGACGAGAGAGATCAGACGGGAGGAAGACGATGAGGAAGACGGACGTAGAAGAAGCAATCCCAGCGACGGATGAAACTAATTAGGTGGGAATTTTGTTTCTTTATTTTAGGCTTAAAAGCAAATATTTCCACTTTAATTCAGCGTCACTGTTCAGGTAAACTCAGGTATCCATGGATGAATTAATTATCAATGTACAGGTGTGCTGCTGCACCTGTTTGATCTGTATGATTTAAAACCTTGTTTCCGTGTAATTTTCTTGCTAAAGCAGTTTCTACCGTCCATAAATTAACATAGCAGCCATCGTTAATAAGACCATTAGCTTAACTAGTCATACAAAAGTAGCACGCTGCATCCAAACCGCAAGCACGAATGAATACCAGCACGGAGACCGACACACTCCCGACGCCGATATTCCAGATGTAATCTGGCAACAAAGACAAAGTTTTACTCTGAAGCAGCCGGTCCGCAGTGTCAGCGCAGAACTGGACTATTTATCAGCTGCGGGGAAACAGCGAATCACGCTCAACAACACGTGCGCAGTGCGGCCGCTTCAATTAAATGGCTCGTCTAGACGGGAGATAAACACCTCGGGGAGGCTTTAATCGCTGTCACAGGTCAGCTGGCCTGGAGCGCGTCAGCTCGCGGCTGACTGTGGGAGTTATTGTTTGGCTTAATGCCTTCAGATTTACTTTATTTCCCTTTAGGACAGAGATTCCCACTGCTGCTTTTTATTGCATTTTAGCCTCAACCGTTTGCCCTTTCAGACTGATTTCAGTGTTTTAGTATATATATATATTTATTTAGTATTTCTCCTGGTTGAATTTGTGTGTTTGCACAAACTGTAACTGTATCTGTGTTTGAGCAGTCGCAGCTGTGCTGGCGTGCTGTGTAGAAAGTACGTTGTTTTACCTTCTGCTGACCGTATCGGTTGTATTTGTAGTGTGTCTTTCACACTGTCACCTAACAAACCCCCCTTTTTGCAATCAGCTGCAGCCCCCCTCAAGTCCTTTCCTTTAGATAATATTATTTTATCCTGTTGTGGTTATTTTGGGTTATTTTGTATGAAGCTCATTGCATTTGCATTTTAAACATTCAGTATTTTAATATTAGTAAAAAAGAATCTGTGATTTTCATTTTAGACCTTTTTTCTGACTCAAAACAAATTGTGTTCTGACTTGTTGACAGTCCACGTCTTTGACCAGGTCTGTCCTGAGAATGAGACCCTGTGTCTCAATCAGATTACCCGTTAAATAAAATTAAATAAATGCGTGGACCTGCCTGCGTGGATGGAAACCCTCTTGTTTTGAAACTGAGTCTGAACTCAGTGTAGCTAATGAGTGGTGGCCTACGTGATCATTTGACCTGTAACGAGGTCTGGTCGAGCCCTCTTCCTCGGTCGCCGAGTCCATCAGACTTGACTTATGACTGAAAGCTGCCAAGTTCCTCACTGAAAATCATCACAGTGCCATACAGGGTCGTGTATTTATCAATAAGCCGCGACCACAGAGCCTGTTTCATACCTAAACATGCATGCCGGGCTCTCTTACTCTAACCTGTCTTTTCTTTTTATCGCCTTCCTCCGCACGGAAGCATCCACTAAATTTATTAAACTCCAAGACTGATTCGTTTGACATTTTCTTGGTTCTTAGTTCATTATTCAGAAAAATAAAAAGGTGCACACAACTCTAAGTTACGCAGGTCAGCTGATTGCTTCTCTGCTGCGTATATGCCGTGTTTCAGGCAGCACTTTGGGGGACAGGACTCTGGCTTACTTGGCCTTCTTGCGGAGGAGTTTCTGGGACTCCGGGTAGTGCACCAAGATCTCTGCCAGGTCCTTCTTATCCAGGATGAAGAGGTTGGCGAACCCGTGCGCCTTCACGTTGGCCGTACGTCGGTTCCCTCCGCCTCCTGCCAGCAAACTGACCAATCACAGAAAAGAGAGAGCTGTCAGATTTCTCGCAAATGTCAGAGAAAAGTCTTCTTCTTGCAGTTAAGTAATTCTCAGGTTTACTGAAAGAAGGTCTTTGTAGATTATCAGAAATGCTCCTTTATCCTCCTTAAGCCTGTGAGTGGAAACATTTTCAGTGCTGGAGCCATGCGAGCGGCCTGTGAGGCTGTAATGTTCATTAAACACCAAAAAAACTAAACTGTTGGAAGGAGGAAAAGTTTGTCCTGAGGGTGGCACCATGCTAACCAACAAAGGGGTTAGCATGCTAGCATCCCTACAGTTAGCATGTTAACATGCTTGTTATTAACTATTGGATTTTAACTAAATACACAACTGCATGTAACATTTAGCATATTAGCATGCTCACCGTTAGCATGTTAAGTATGCAACGCTTAACATATTAGCTTGTTAAAATGCTAACATTAGCAAGTTAACATGCTTACAGTTTGTATGTTAACGTTTAGCCAGTGGTGGAATGTAACTCTGCACATTTATTCAAATGCTGTACCGCAGTACAACTTTGAGGTACTTGTACTTTACTTGAGTATTTCTGTTTTCTTGTACTTTTCTAATCCACTACATTTATTCCACAGGTGGAGTTACCGGTTACTTTACAGATTCAGACTTTACATAGGAAACATGATCAGCTTATGATGCCTTATGAAAAATTAATTTCACCTGACCATCTACAGTAAAATGCTACGTACACTTGCAATAGTAATAATAAACAATTAATGTAAGACTCTCAGGGGACAGTTTGTAATTACGCTACTTTAACTTAAAAAGATCTGAGTACTTCCACCACTGGGTTTAGCATGCCAACGTTAGCACTACTGCAGATGTTTTAAAGCAGCGTGAAGCCTTCGGTGTCTCAGAGGGAGCCGTGTGACGTCTGTCCTCAAGTGATGTCACTCGAGTCGGCGTCGGTCGGGGCCGAAGACGACGAGTTTGAAGACGAAACAAACGTGTTGGTGTGGCGTCGGAGAGAAGTGAGCTCAGCAGACCTCTGCAGGCCGCTGCCCGTCTCCGCTGCAGGCTGCAGGCTACGTTAGCCGCTGCTAGCGTAACACACCACAATCTACCACACAACTGTCAGAGGGAGAGTTGCATTGTGGGTAATGTAGGCGCCAGGTTTTGACAAGGAAGAAGAAGAATGTGTGGAATAAAAAAAGAGGATATCTCTGGTTCTGCTGCAGCGATGTAGATCCTCTTTGTTAAACTGAGTCTGACAGAGTTACAGGAGCGAGATGATACATCTGTGGAGACTTTTTTGATCCATGGAAATGAACCCAAACTGTTCTACCTTTGGTAGAAAAGTACAGCTGAGGCTATGGGAATTTGTTCCGTGGTTTTAGAGGCATCCTGACAAGTGTAGGTTTTGACCTGTTGGTGGCACTACATGAAAAGTCACCAATGCCTTTAGGATTCATCCTCTGGTGACCATGAATAATTCCAAATATCATGGCAATCGTTGTCCATCTATCCATCTACTGCCACTGTGACTAAAAACATGTAAACACCAACATATACAAACCCTCGCACCACCAGCCTGCCCCACATACACTTTTTAAATTGGTTAATAGGATGAGGGAAGCAGCTCTGACCTGATCTCTCCAAACACTGAGCCGGCTCTGATGGTGACAAACACTGTCTGCAGGTCAGGACCGCCCACCACCTGAACCTCCCCCTGTTTAATGATGTACATCTCCCTGCCGATCTCCCCCTGCAACACACACGCAGACCAGGTCATTACACACTGCTGCTGCAGAGCTCATTAACACGTTTAACTGTTCAGGCGGGTGTGCGTTCACCTTTTTACAGACAAAGTCTCCGGGCAGGTAGACAACAGATTTGAGCCTCGTCAGCATGTCGAACACCATCTGTCTGTCACAGCCCTGAGAGAAACAGACATATTTAAAGTGAAGCCTTATGGCAGAATAACATCAGATTTCAATTTTAAAAAGCTCATTCAGCCACATTAAGCCCATTTTTTGGCCATTCTTGCCACAATTTTTCTGAAGAAATCACAGTCCAAGTAAAAAACTATCCAAATGTTTATTTTTGTGCTGTTTTCTGTCTTCCTGACCTGAAACAGGGCGACTTTACTGATGATGGCGTAGTTGACGTCCACAGCGATGTCCAGCCTCATCTTAGTCGGAAGTTGCACCAGCAGCTCCTGTTCATCTGCAGAGAAAACATCCCATTGGCTCTGTGTATTTACTGGGAAACTGTCAGAGTTTGTTAAAAGTACCATCATGAATCAAAACAAATCATGGGCTTCCTGTATCGTTACACCGTTATTATTTTTTGCTTCGATGACTTGGACATATCTATCTCGGACACAAATTTGTCTCAGATTTGATATTTAGCCAACCGTTTGACTCCTGTTGCTTACCCAGCATGCCCTGGATCTTCCAGGTGTAGTCGTACCAGGTCTTGATGCGGTTCTGGACCTCTCGGGGGATGTTGTAGGAGTTCATGTACTTGACTGTGCTGTCCATGCAGGCCCGGTAGTAGTTCTCACCGGCTGTCGCAGCTCCGACCACATCTCTCATCTGAGACACAAAAATCACACCCGAACCAGAGGGGACGGATTCGGGTTAGTTAGTACTCAAAGATACAGTCCAGCATTTTGTTCTTGTGCCAAATATGGACCTTAACTTATTTTATCTTTTACGTTTTGGATTTTATTTACTTTTTATTCTTTGTTTTACTGTAAAGCACTTTGTAACCTTGTATTTGAAAGGTTCTATATATATAAAGTTATAATAATTATTATAGAGAGTGCCCAGAAATCCAAAGTGTGTCTCTGAAAGCAGAACACCAGGAAGAGGAAGCTAAAATAGTCTGATGGTTAACTGACCTGACCGATCATGATAGAGAAAGCAAAGACGCCAACGAAGTAGTTGATGAGCTGGAAGCAGATCTCAAAGACGGTGGTGGGGTCTGGCAGTCCTCCGATGGTGATCAACGTCTTCACGGCGAAATAGTAACAGCGGATGTAACTGTAGGAACAAAACAAACACAAAAAACCTAATATCCTCTTCTGCAATTAAAAATGTAGACATGTAGATGTCAATTTATAGTTACATCACTTCACTGCCCTTAATCGAAAATCATGTTCAAAATGTCAACTTTCCAGGAAACATAGCCTGCCTTATGCAGTTTGAGATAATCCGATGTGTTTTCAAAGAAGGAGAGTTTTCTCAGCCCATAAAGGAACATGTTAACAGATAAAAACATTAAAATCACCAAATTTACAGATACATGGTCTTCACAGCGATGCTAATTTGTTTCTAGAAAATGAGACAAAAAGCACTTTATCTTGCTAGTTTTTGTTTTTACTTTTTACTTTTCATGTCTTAACAAAATATACCATTTGATTTTACTCTTTTTTTTCTACATGCAACACTTCCCCTGCATATTTTAAAGCTCCCCTGTGGAGTTTTCTTGTAAATAAACAAGTTTACTGTTTACATTCAGTTTACATTTAGTGTTTCTCACTAAAACTCATTGTGTGAATTGTTGAGCTTAATTTCCTTGCTCATAAAACGTTCACAAAGACAATTTGTTTGATCAATTTAAAACCTGCATTGTTCACATCCATGTTTACTAGCTTGCAGTCTTCTTCTTCCCTGCCTTTGTTGGTGCATTGCTGCATATCTTGGCACATTACCACCACCTGTAGATCAGTGGTGTAGTGTGAAACCATTGGCAGGACTGCGTTATTGCGTCACCCGCATGAGAACAAACTAAACGGGCACAAAAACATTAGCATTAGCTAACATAGCACTACTAGTGGTCAAATACTCCACAGGGTACCTTTAACTTCACTGTTCTCCATCTGTCTGACTCTCTGCCCTTTTTAAATACAAAAATGAAAGTGAAAGTTGTTGCTGATTGACACTTAGAAAACAAGGAAACCTAAATCAGTATTCATGCATATTAACAGTGGTGTGGTGCGTCCACATCATAAACTTGTCTACAGAGTGACGGTGGGTTCTTACGCGTTGCCTTTTCCATTGTAGACCCACTTAGTGGATCCCAGTCCTTCATAGTCTGAGCCCCAGTAGAAGAGACAGGCGTTGATGTGCAGAGAGTACAGCAGGTAGGTGGAGGTTCGGATCACCCTGACACACAACAACAACAACAACACGGGTCGAAGGTTTAATGAAACGAATGCACACCAACACATGCACTCAGATAATTACATGTGGGGTTCCTCAAGGATCAATTCTAGAGCCATTATGTCTTTAATGTGTATATAGTTTTTATAGCTCTATAGCTATGCAGATGACACACAGCTTTATGTTGCTGGGATTGATACCCCCTTTCAGTCTGTTTCTGATGCCTGAATGTCACAAAACCTTCTGAACTTCCACCAGGATGAAACAAAAGTGTTGATTATTGGCAGAAACGTATTCCGAGCTATCAAGCCAGTTCTTTTGGTGTTGAAGTTGACTCAACTTGAAGGTCCATCTACCTGTTTTTGGGCATGCGTTTTTACACATAATCAGACCAATCATACTGAAGGTTGTGCGTTTCCTCCCTCATTCTTCCTGCCTTAGAAGGCTATTATACCAATTTGTTCTTGTTTGCTATCACATTTAAAATCAACACCATGCGGTAAAATCTCAAACTACACTCTGTTTCTACTCCTCTTTCCTCTCTTGGTAGGGACAAATGTATTTCCCTTTTCTGACAGACAGAGCGAAACAGCGCCGCCTGGTGGTAGCTGGTTTGGTTTTAGTCCAACCGTTGTTGCTGTGTAAGTACATGTTGTGTCTCTGTGATGTGGCCGATGCGTTATTAAGACTCTCCTCACCTGTAGATGTAGGCTTTCTTCATCACAGCTTCTATTCTGTCGTTGAACTCAAAGAAAGCCATGTACTGAGAGGGAAAGACGAGAGTCAGTGGTTTACAGTGGTGGAAAGTAACTAACTAACTACATTTACTCAAGTACCGTACTTCAGAACAGTTTTGAGGTACTTGTACTTTATGATAGTATTTCCATTTTATGCTACTTTATACTTCTATATATACTTCTACTCCACAACAATTCAGAGGCAAATATTGTACTTTTTACTCCGCTACATTTTTTGATAACTTTAGTTACTAGTTGCTTTGCAGATTTAGATTAATAATGAAAAATATATCGTAGAAAAGGTTTCAGTCGTAGTCATCTGGACACTGTTTTCAGAATCAAGACGTTTCGGCTCCCATCCGGAAGTCAGTCTCAATTGTGAAAATGGTCTGAGAACTCAGAAATGTAAGCTACTCTGTGTTGCTTAGGCCCCGCCCTCAGGGAGGAGTCTACCTGAGTGTCTGCTGTTTACTCTGCCTAGTTTCACCTGAAACTGACCTAATAGTTTCCATGATGGCCCAGTAATCAGTAATCAGGCCTATTGTTTTCTGGCTGCACCTCCCTCATCACTGTTAAGTACCTGATTAGCATGTGATCGGCGTGACCAAGGTGCTAATACACTGTGGTAAACTTTGGGCAGACTGAATCTCAGACCACCATTTCTGTTCAAAGAGGGGTTTTCTTTTTTCACAAAAATGGCTTCCTTGACTCCTCTTTCAAACCAACTCTTCTCTCTACTTAGAATCTCCACCTCGCTGTACGCCGCTGAACGGATGTCTAGTTTCACCTGTTTCAGGTGAAACTAGGCGGGTAAACAGCAGACACTCAGGAAGACTCCTCCCTGAGGGCGGGGCTTAAGCAACACAGAGTAGCTTAAATTTCAGAGTTCTCAGACCATTTTCACAACTGAGAATGACTTCCGGATGGGAGCCGAAACGTCTTGATTCTGAAAACAGCGTCCAGACGACTACGACTGAAACCTTTTCTACGATGGAGCACTCCTGGACGAATGAGGGACGACGCCATCTTAATGAAAAATATAATCAAAAAATAAATTATGATGTATTATTGTAGGTTAAGATAAGCGGGGAAATTCACAAGCAGAGTATTAATTAAAAGTAGCTCCACCTTCACCAGCTGCAACATTAAAGTGATGAACACATTAATGCATCAAAAATTATAATCCAGTAATATAATAATATATTATTCTGAAATGGCCCATTCTGCATAATGAGTACTTTTGGTACTTTAAGTTAAATTTGATGCTAATGCTTTTGTACTTTTACTTCAGTAAAAGTTTGAATGCAGGACTTTTACTTGTAACAGTATTTCTACACTGTGGTGTTGCTAAGATCTGAGTACTTCTTCCACCACTGGTTGTTTATCTTCAACACTCAGCAGTATGAACATCTGCATGAACATAAAACACATCCTGACCTTCAGCAGGCGAGGGAATCTCAGCAGAGAGTTCACTCCAGTGAAATAGTAAAATATCTCCATGGGAAACAGACTGATGACGTCCATCTGTAAACACACAGCAGACACGGTGTAACAATAACACTGACATTTTACTAATAACTTATTTATTTTTCTAATAACTAACTAACTTACATTTAAGTTCATTTTAATCATTTTGACATTTACAACATCCACAAATCCAAGGTTGCATTTTTTTTTTTTGTGGACGCATCCTGCCAGTGTAATAACTCAGAGATAATTAAAAAAAGAAAAAGGAATAAAAATTAATGCCCTGAAAATTTTTTAAACAACATCAACAGACAGCTATGTACAAGCAGTCAATCTGAACAACCCTGGCACTGCAGTGGTTTCAATGTAATTTCCATTTTAACAATTTAATTTACACTGACGAGAAGACCAAACATGTCTGATAAACATCGGGGCGTCACAGACTTGATCCGGACTTCAGGACGGTGATTAAGAGACAAAAACCCTCTGAGACAAATCTTCATAATGGCTGTTCCTAAAAACTCATCCGGGAGGAAATAAGCGTTCATCTAGTCCTGTAGTGCACTGGTTCTCAACCTTTCTGGCTTGTGACCCTTTACAACAACAGAAATGTCTATTTGCGGCCGCCGTTCCCTCAGGTGATCAATTAATTTGAATAGTTTTTAGAGTCCTGAAAAAACAAAGATATGAAAAGTCAAAAACTCTGTGTAGCAGAAATGTTTCTTCTTCTTCTTCCTGTCTTGTGAATCATCTCATGACCTCTGCGCCCCCGTGGGGTCTAGAAACCAGGTCGGGAACCACGGCTTTAGTGAGAACCTGGTCTGAAAGGCTGCTCTGCTTTAGGTTTTGGTCTTACCTTAAATCGCTCAGTGGTCATGTAGTTTTCTCTCATGTCCTTTTTATCACACTGAAATAAAAAAAAAAAGTTCCAGGTTAAAGAAGCTATTTGTGCTCAACTCAAAAAGACAGATTTGTTGTTTCTGTTGATGCCACTGACCACGATGTCTCCTCCGCGGACAAACTGCAGTCTGGGCTGGAAGACGAGGATGTCGGTGATGTAGATGAGATCGCAGGTGTAGTCCATCAGCAGCCACAGGTGGATGTTTTCGGGGGTTTGGTAGGGGAACGCCCAGCGGACGGGGATCAACCACACGTTCCAGTTCCACGCCGCCACAACAATGAACAGCCAGATCACGTAGATCAGATCTGTGGAGACGGAGACAGGAAGTCCTCATCAGACCAGTTACAACCGGTGGAAAGTAACTAAGTACAAATACTCAAGTACTGCACTTAAGTGCAATTTTGAGGTTATTGTACTTTAATTGAGTATTTTCATTTTATGCTGCTTTCTACTTCTATATCTCAGATGGAAATATTGGACTTTTTCCTCCACTACGTTTATCTGACAGCTTTAGTTGCTTTGCAGATTCAGATTAATACAAAATATCATCGGCTAACATATTATGATGTATTATTATAGATTAAGCTGCCCAGCAGTATATAAAGTAATTAACATCAGCTCCACCTTCGCCAGCTGCAACATTAAAGTGATGAAATGGGCCGTTCTGCATGTTCAAGCTAACCCCATCCTGACTCCAGCTCTTAGATTAGTCTGAGGTAATAGAGAGGAGAAGTCCCTCCCCTTCCGGTCGAACACCATGGGAAAAAATATGTACGACGTCTCAACGACGAGAGACAAATAATGTTTTGGTCCCGTTTGAATGTGTGCCATGAATTACACATATGATGTCTATTTCATTTAAAAGATAATTTTGCACGTCAAGAAAGTCGCAGTTTGTCGTAAAACTCTTGAAGTATTAGACTGTGAAAATACGTAATCAGAAAGACTTCACACCCAAAAGTTTCCTCTCTCCGCCAGCGGCCAGACCCGCTGAAGCTACGATGCCAGTGACGCCTGCTGGCCAGTGTTGCCGTGGTAACAGTCAGCGACGCCGGCTGGTAAATCTTAATTTACCCAGACTTCATAGCAAATTAGTCCTATTTAAGATCCATCTGAACATCTCACTCCCAGAGAGAAAGACAATAAGACTACTTCCCACACTGACGAACTTAATCTTCTCATCTTAAATGAAGGTTTTACAGTTCAGAGCCTGGTGTGGATAAATAAAGTCTCTGCTCACCGGTGAACGGGTCGATGCTGGAGGGGAAGCGGTACTCCACGATGGCTCGGAGCCAGTCCGGCAGCTGGGGAAGTTTGGGCAGTTTGGGCAGTTTGGGAATTTTCACCGGTTGCCCCAAAAGTTTAAAGGGGAGCTCGAACTCCTTCTCCTCTTCTTCTTCTTCTTCTGCTGCCGCGGGCGCTTCGTCCTTCTTCTCTTCTCCTGGTGGAGGTGGGGGAGGAGGAGGAGGTGGAGGTTTGCTCGGGGCTGCAGAGATCAGACAGAATCTATGTGATAAAGTTGAATGTTTTAGAACATTATTCAGATGAATCTACGCAGAAAGCCAGTGAATGTCAGGCGAAAGGATCAAAGTTTAACGTTCATTCACTCTTGACTCCGGAAACAGCAGCTGACAAAACAAACTCAACTCAAGGTCCAGTTTCTTGCTTGTTCTGGAGCTTTTAACCATATAACACGGTCCTCTTCAGCAGAGCGAGTTTGCTCAGTTGCTATGGAAATGAAGACGATCAAACTTTCCATGATCTTAGCACCTCAGGACGTCTCGTCCACGCTGGCTTAAAGGTTGAGCTCCAGGAGAGATTAACTCCAGAACAAGCAGGCGGACGTTGAGTTGGGATCGTTTTGTTCAGCTCGTGTTGATCTGAGCCAACGTGGACGAGACGTCCTGGAGGCGCTCCGTGGAAAGTTCGAGCATTTACAGTTTCACGACGACTGAACCGACGTCATCTGCTGATGAAGACTACGTGAAGAACAAGCGAGTAAGTGGACATTGAGTTGGGATCGTCTTGTCTAATGATCAAAGATGTTTTAACTGTAAATTTGTATCTTTTGATCCAAAGCTCGTTCCTTCACACTCACGCAGCAGAAAGCTGCTGGTTTGACCATCGGGAGGAATTCTGGGCTTCAGTGTCGGTATCCCCAGGACCATGTGACACGTGGACAGGTGGAGCTGGGGATCGAACCACCAACCCTGTGAGCAGTGGGCCGCTCGCTCCACCTCACAGCCATTTATAATACATTTTATTTTGTTGGTAAGATTTTATGAGGATTATTACATTTATTCTGACTCTAAAGGTTTATTACGATTCAGATTCGTAGAGAACAGAATCATAAAAAAGTGAACAATGTGGGGCGTTTGATTCCCACAGGAGCAGTCTGGTAACCAGGTTTATGATGAATGGCGGCCCCCGTCGCCAAGGGGAGGCATGGGGGTGCAATGCCCGTCCGCGGCGCAGTGCGTCACATCACGTCAACATGAACACAACAACGTGATGGCAACAGAACGAGCGGGGAAAAAGAGGAGAAACTGAAGGTGCAGGAAACTTCTGAAACAAGGCGTGACGGTCAGGACGTACAGGCCGAGGGACTTTCTTCCTCAGACTCGTCCGGGTCCACCAGCCGGTCTCTTTGGCGCTCTGTCCGACCTTTAAACAGCCTGACGAGGTCGTTCAGACGGTCCTGGATCACCACGCTGCCGACGCTGGCTGCTGACAGAGGACGCATCCTGCGGGACCACAACAACAGGACAGTAAACATGGAGGACGGAGGTGACGGAGCTACTGTAGAGGACAAAGTGTATTTGCGGTTTCTCTCACTCATCATCTGCAGTCAGCAGGTCTCCCTGACCGGACTTCAGACCAACCCTCAGCAGTTCTTCATCGTCCTCGTCTGCAGACAGATCATCTGCAGGACTGAGGGGGACACGACAGGAAGACATGAGGACATCAGCATGGATCAGCGGCGCAGGAAGTGTTCAGATCCTTTTACTTAAATTAAAAAGTACTAACACACACTGAAACTCTCTGCTGCAGTGAAAGTGTGAGAGTGTGATCAGGAAAAAGCCCTTAAAGCATTAAAGCAGTGCAGCGTCCCTGTGGCTGCTGTGCTGTTATATATTCTGTCATCAGGTTATTATTCCTCGTGCATTAATGGAAAGCAGGATGTTGCTGCTGCAGCTGATTCTTTTCTCCATCGATCGATCGATCGATCGGTTTGGAAAACTGGTGAAAACGGTGAGAAACGCCGTCACGACGACCCAGAGCCCAAAGCGACGCCTTCGCCGCGTCGTCGTGTCCGAGCGACAGTCCGAAGCTCGACGTTATTAACAAACATCACAGTTATTACAGTCGTTCAGAGGAAAAGCAGCAGATCTGCACATCTGAGCAGCTGCAGCCAGGAAGTGATTTACAGGAGAAATAGTTTTCTGTCAATCGACTAATTGATTAATCGACTAGTCGTTTCAGTACTTGTATAAACTGTTGGGGAGTTTAATTTATAACTGAAACATCAGATCTGTAAAGTAACTAGTCGCCCAAGCTGTCAGATAAATGCAGTGGAGTAAAAAGTCCAGGATTTCGTGGCGGAGTGGAAGGAGACAGTGAAAGAAAAGACTGTTTGCTTTGTTATTAACTGAGTTTTGGATGTTTGTTTTTTTGAGTGTTGAAACTTTGTCCAGTATAGTTCAACAGCTTTAACTGTACAGTTGCATTTCTGACACGTTTGGGAGGATTTTTCTTTCCTTCATCTCCCGTTTTCATCTAGAGTGCTGCCACATTACGCTGCACTCCTTCTTAAGAATATTCTTTAAATATATTCAGATATTTAGTATGTTTATATATATATATATATATATATATATATATATATATTGTGATTCCTACAACTGTTTGGATTGTAAGTGTGATTATTTTTTTATCAGTTGACTTTAGCAGGATAACGATGTAATCGATTTCACTTGTTGAAAACAACATGAAGACGAAGACACAAATATGAAGAAATAAAAACCTGAAGCGACAGAGACAGAAATATTAGGACATGAAAACAGAATAAGAAAGCTGCTGGCGTGTTTTTCATCAGTCTAGTCGGCGTGTTTTTGCATTTTATAGCGCTGTGATGTTACAGCGCCCCCACCAGGCCAGTCAGCAGCAGTGCAGATGATGCCTGTTACCTGAGCTTTGACAGCGGGACCCTCTGAGTGCTGAACTCTGGTTCTGGGGTTGTGATAATTCGGGGGATGTTCAGGCCTTTTCTCTGCCCCACATCCCGATCCACGTCCTCCACCCTCAGCACGGGAGCTCCACCCAGGCCTCTCCCTGAGGACCAGACCAGAAACAGCTGAGGCATAACGAAAGACGCCTCGTGCACACTAACTGCGTCTCTGTTACTGACATCAGCACTTCAACATCCAGTTTACCAGTTTAGTTTCTGATCCTGTCAGAGCCTTTTGACCAAAGAGAAACTCTAAATATTATCTAAAAAATACCACAGTACAAAAAATGTGCCCTTTATTTATCACGAGTCAGAGCTGCACACTTTGGTCACACATTGACACCTGAGCCAGTCCCATTCACCGATGAAGCCCATGAGATGTGGCTGAAAGCTCTGAAAACCTAGCGGACCTTTGCATTATGTTGTCACAACGTGCTTCTGGATTACTCTCTTTTCACGCAACAGCTCTGTTGCCTTTGCTGCGTTCAAGTCACGCTGGAGTTATTGGAATTACCGGTTTCCAACCTGTAAATTCTCGTCGACATCCAAGGCGTCATTAGGTCTTTTCTGAAAGCTTCTGACTTTTAATAAATTAATAATACATAAGTGTCTGCCTCCAAACAAACACTCAGCTCAACCAAAGTCCATAGTTCAATGTAATTAAGCTCTTATTTAATGAATACAGTGTTATATTATCCTGACCAACTCCCCATCCAGCCCATTTGACGTGAACGCAGCATGAGACTTGGCGACACGGTGACATCACTAGACTCCTTGTATAAATGTGAACGGCTTACCGGGACGATTGTTTTGCCACTGTTTGCACTTTCACGTTGTGTACTTGTGTGTTCGTGCAGCTATAAGCTTGTGTGTTCGCTCCAGGTTTAACTTCCAGATAAGTGGTTCAGATACTTTGTTTAAAATATATGTTTCTAGTGATGTCGCTGTGTCTTAACCAAATGTTCCTTCAGGGTTAAATGAGTGCGTTAAGAAAAGGGCCTAGCCAAGCCTAGCACAGCACGAACATCCACTTCCTTTCAGGTCACCTGAGGTGTGGTTGGCTGGCAGCTCGTGGTGAAGCAGTGCAGAGCAGTAGAGCATGATGGGAGTGATGATGAGGAGGAGGAGGAGGTGGGATGTTTTCGATACACAGGGGTTTGTTTGGCACTTTAAAGGTTTCGATCTACGCAAACATTAGGTGTCTATAAGGTTTTCTAAGGGTCTGCTGGAGGAGGACGGGGTTACGGCTGCTGAGGATGCTGGGAGTTGGAGTTAAGGCGTCTGAAGCGGCTGGCGATGCTCATGCAGCACTGTCGCGCCTGCGTGGCGAGCTGCGACAGCTCCTGGGTCAGCTGGGCGAGCTTCGGCGGCGGGGTCGGCACGGACAGTTTGGGAGGGGTGAGGTAACGGTCACGCATCAGCTTCCCGCAGCTCTCCAGACACTCAGCAGCGTGCGGGAATCGAAGCAGGAAGCTTTTTATCGGAGAGCAAACGTCGGGAACTGGACGGAGAAAGAGTCAGAGACGAGATGAGAGCTGTGAGATGCTGCCGGAACAGATTAGTACGAAATGAAGGGAAAAGAAACTGACTCTTAAATTTAAACTCAATTCTAAAGAATAAGCAGTAATAACAGGAACAACAGCGATGAGCCACAAACTGATGATTGAACCAACAAGTTCACTCACTAAGACGGTGTCGTCCCTCATTCGTCCAGGAGCGCTCCATCGTAGAAAAGGTTTCAGTCGTAGTCGTCTGGACGCTGTTTTCAGAATCGAGACGTTTCGGCTCCCATCCGGAAGTCATTCTCAATTGTGAAAAAATTGGACGGGAACTAGAAATTTAAGCTACTCTGTGTTACATAAGCCCCGCCCTCAGGGAGGAGTCTACCTGAGTGTCTGCTGATTAGCTAGTTTCACCTGAAACTGACCTAATAGTTTCCATGATGGCCCAGTAATCAGTAATCAGGCCTGTTGTTTTCTGGCTGCACCTCCCTCATCACTGTTAAGTACCTGATTAGCATGTGATAGGCGTGACCACGGTGTTAATACGCTGTGGTAAACTTTGGGCAGATTGAATCTCACGATGTTCCTGTTTTCTTTAAACCAGGAAAGACTTTAAGACAGAAACTCGTTCACCCTAAGGACAAGATGCCCACACAGAAACAGAGCGATGTAGTTTACTCCATTCAATGCAATGAGGAAAACTGCAAAGAACGGTACATAGGCGAGACCAAACAGCCACTTCACAAAAGACTTTATCAGCACAGACGACACGCTAACTCGGGATCGCAGAGCGCCGTGCGTTTGCATCTAAAAGCTACAAACCGCACGTTTGAAGACAGCGAGGTGGAGAGTCTAAGTAGAGAGAAGAGCTGGTTTGAAAGAGGAGTCAAAGAAGCCATTTTTGTAAAAAAAGAAAACCCCTCTTTGAACAGAAATGGTGGTCTGAGATTCAATCTGCCCAAAGTTTACCACAGTGTATTAACACCGTGGTCAAGCCAATCACATGCTAATCAGGCACTTAACAGCGATGAGGGAGGTGCAGCCAGAAAACAATAGGCCTGATTACTGATTACTGGGCCATCTTGAAACTATTAGGTCAGTTTCAGATGAAACCAGCTAATCAACAGATACTCAGGTAGACTCCTCCCTGAGGGCGGGGCTTATGTAACACAGAGTAGCTTAAATTTCTGAGTTCCCGTCCCATTTTTTTCACAATTGAGAATGACTTCCGGATGGGAGCCGAAACGTCTTGATTCTGAAAACAGCGTCCAGACGACTACGACTGAAACCTTTTCTACGAAAGTTGACTCACTGTTTAAGAAAGCCTTGCACACAAACTGATCAACTGTCAATCGACATCAATAGCTCCGCTCTCTGTGAGCAAACTGAAATATCACACTTGGTTGTGACGTCTGCAAGTTGTTAGTGATCCAAGACAACATCTGAGAATGGTTGAGTCCCATTATCCCCGAGTAGTTAAATTATATAATTATTATTAATGTTATTTATTGGTTATGATGCTTTAGTTATAGGTGTTGACCCTTGACCCCTGTGAAGTCAGAAAGGTTACTGACATTTGATTTGAGCAAATCGTTTACTTCATCAGTTCTCCCGTGTAATCAGCTCTCATATTTCACACCTTCATAGATCTAATAAGATGCAGTTTGTAGAAATGTTTTCAAGGCAAACTAAACTCTACATTATTATAAATCAAATCAAATAAATCATCCCGGTTATTGTGAAAAAGAAAATGTGCAGTTCATCCACATGTGAAGTTAATAAGAGACTTTGAGACACAACTGGAAGTAGGAAAACACATTTTGTTACACATATTTATGCTGTACATATTTTGTTGCTGTTGTGAGAAAAATCATAATCAGCCCTCACCTCCTCCTCCTCCTCCTCCTCCTCCTCCTGCAGTGGCCTGAGAGAAGAAGAAGAAAGACACAAAGAAAATGAATTAAAGTCTCTGCACACCTTGTGAACATAATGAATTAAACATGTCTACATTTACGTTTATTTGCCAGAATTTAAATACAAACTTGTTTTTATTAAGCATCAAAACTGATTTACTAGTTTTCTCCGCTGTCACGGTAACGTGACGTTGAAAGCTCCAGGAAAAAATAAAATAAAGAACAGCCTCCAGCCGATCAGAGTACAGGAGGCTCTCTGGCCATGGCGGAAAGAAATGTTAGTCACCTGCCGGACGTAAAGACGTCTCACCTGCTCTGCGTTGGCCGGGGCTTGTGGCTCCGGTTGTTGGGTGATCGGTCGGGGGACTGGACTGTCCAGGTCTCTCCTCTCCGATGCTGGCTCCGCGTCTGTTGATGAAAGAGTGGCATCGTCTTCAGCCGGGAAGACGTCCGTCGGGCACCTGGTGAAGACGTGACAGAAGAGCAGAATAAAACCGGTCCATCCGGGTTCACCGAACAGGTGGAGGCGTGTTCACACACTGTATAGGTAAAGCAACATTTAGAGGAGGTGCAAATGCATACGAAGTCAACAAAAAGATAAAGACAAGACAAAGATATCATATATATATATATATATATCATCATATCTGTGCTGCTCAGGACATTTAAGAGCATTTGTGTTACAACACTATTGGCTCAAGAAAGATTCTGACGGACTGATAACAACAAGGAAAAGGACGGACTTCACCAGAGCCGCACATCGTCTGGTAACCATGAATAATGCAAACTTTTATGCCAATCCAGAAGAGGTCAGCTGAAACATGTTGACCTGGGGATCACCAAAGACAGTCTCCCTGGGGGGCCATGAACATTTATACCAGATTTCATGGCCATCCGTCCTTTATTTGGCAAGATGTTTTCACTCTGGACCGACGCGACCGACCGGCTAAGGTTGGCCTTCTCAGACGGCTTCGCGGTGCCCGGGGGTTTTCACGGTGGCGCCAGAGTGCAGGAGGAGAGTAGAACCTGGTAATAAAACGTCTTGTAAGATCAGAAGCTGTCCCGTTGTTAAATGCCATCTTTGTTCAGTGCCAGTGTGCTTACAGGCAGCAGAGTAAGGCTCATCTAGTGCAGCGTACAGCGATGGTGCAGACGCATCGTCAACACTGGTGCTCCAGATGGGTTTGAATACATAAGAAGTGAGCTGAGAGGGATGTTTGGTACTCGAGGGTACTATACCAAAGCCAGGGAGTGTATCTCTAAATCAGATAGACACTTTTGTCAAACTGTATCCAATGACAACGTAAAAACAGTGTCTCTGGTAGTGAATTATCAGCTGAGTTTCAGCTCATTAAATCAGATAAAATCATATGAGGTATGTGAGCGTCCCTCCATCTCAGTGCGGGGGCAAGCCTTCATCTAATTATGGCGGAGCTTACTGATGCGGTCTCGCTTCCTCAACAGTGGTTTGGTTATTTTCCTCTGTCGCTTTATTTTCCGCAGGACTCATATTGTCTGTGCCGTCTTCACTGTCCTCCTGCAGGGTCTGCAGCCTGAACGGTGTACAGCGAGGGACAAAAAAAAGATGGAGAGTCCCTGTCAGACGGGTCAGCTCGTTGTGTCAGAAAGCAATTAAGTCGCTAAAGGCGACAGCAGAGAGCAGCAGCTGAGCTTTTGTGAAACAAGAGGGCATGGAGGATCAACTCTAACTGTGCCAGCAGAGGGCGCTCAAAGCACAGAAAGTGCATAATACAGTGTGGTCAACGCTACAACCAATCACAGCTCCCGTACTGACACGACGCGTCGCTGAGTGAAGAGAGTAGAGCCACTTCCGTTTAACAACTGGTCACTTTGTCTGTATTTCAGTCGGACTCAAAAAGTGCTCCCGTTGGCTGAGAACTACATTTGAACTTCAGTTCATCATAATAATAATAATAATAATAAACTTTATTTGTGTAGCACCGACAGAAGGAACATAAAGACAGGGATAGAGTGCCTTAATTAATGTGAATTAAGATGGGAACACAAAAAAATAACTTGATAATAATAGTATAAATAAGATAAAGATGAGGACGGAATAAATAGAATGCATCTTCACATGAAAATAAACACAGAATGAGCACAAAAACAGGAATATAATGCCATGATTAAAGGTGGGGAGTGCGATTCTGGAGAAATCCAACACCACGACAAACAACATGATGAGAGCGAACGACGACACAGCAAGTACTGTAACTAACGTTAGCTAGGTTGTGGGTTAGCCTAGCTAGGTTGTGGGTTAGCTTAGCTAGGTTGTGGGTTAGCTTAGCTAGGTTGTGTGTTAGCTTAGCTAGGTTGTGGGTTAGCAAACTGTCGCTACAGCTGCTGCTGCGAAGCTAACAGCCAGAGAGGACGAGACGGTTTCCCAGAGCCAGCACAGCAGCTCCAGACAGCGACGCTCACAACTCTCCTGCTGCTACAGCTAACATCACTACAACAGCAGATCTTAAACTAGAGAGTCAGCTGAATGTCCGCGGGCAGGTCGTTTAACGTCACCTGACACACAGATCGTGGCTGGAACAGTGCTGTGCGGCTCGGTCCGAGTCTCTCTGTGTGTTTCCCGTTCGCAGAGCCGGGGCCGAGTACAGCGCTCACACTGAACAGCAACAAGATATTCGCTGAATTTGACAAAAAGACGTGTACCGGATTAGAATCGCTGATCCCGCCTGTTGTGAGGATGAGGAGAGGCTGTCCTGACATTCCTGCCAGGTCCAGACCGCAACTCGCTCTAAAATATTATAGGTTACGTTATACGAATGTTATGGAACATAAAACACCACGGAAATGGCCACGGTCTAGGTAAAGTCACTGTAATACTATAGGAAACCCTCTCTCTAAGGGAAGTGAGACCCTTAAAGTAATATTCCAACCAAAACCCTCCGAGTATCTAACACCTCCGAGTCAGACGAGAAGATGAACGTCAGTTTCATCCCTTTCCGGTCCAGTACACAGATACAGATGGATGCCAAATGAAAGCGTTGAGAGTGATGTATCTGACCGGCCCTCGTCTTCTTCGGTCAGCACGGAAGCCGCAGTAGCTAGGAGCAGTTAACGCAACGCAGCAGCAGCATGTTAGACAGCAACAGCGTAGTGGTTCGGGTTTCACAAAGACGGACTTACTCTGGCTCGTCCTCGTTTTCCTCCTCCAGGATGTTGGGCAGTCTGTTGAGAAAAAGACAGCAGGACAGTTACGGGTCTCAGCTGATGTACTGTATGTGCGCTGCAAAGCTATGCGTCTTAAAAACTCATTCCATCTCACACTCAGCTTTTCTGTACAGAGATACTTCAACTTGTTCGAAGGGCGGTTTCCATTAAAATGGCGCTGCGTTAACTAAATACAGGAGGTCAGTCTTTCTTGTTACTTCCTGAAAAGCTGATGGCTTGGAGATACGGGGTTTCGACTAGACGGCACGCGTATAAATGTGCACACGTGCTGCGTGTCTACGTGACTTACTGCTCGTTGGACTCGGGCAGCGTTTCTATGACGATCTTCGCCGAATGCTCCACCTCCAGCTGTCGGACCGCCTCTTCGGCTGCCTTCCTGGCCATCTCCTCTGCGACGCGGGCCGCCCCCAGACGCTCCTGCTGCAGTCTTTTAAAGAAGAGCTCAGCACTCACCGAGATTCAAAATTCAAGGACATTCTAGCCTAAAGCCCTGCGAGTGTCCCACAAATGCAATAACAAAGGACCGAAGTGCTGGACAGACAGAACAACCGGCAGACATTTTTTTTATCCTTAGTGCAGTTGTGGGAATACAAAGAACAGACAGAAAGGACAGCAGAGTAAATTAGGCAGAGAGAGTGGTCGCTAACCTTTCCTCCATGTGAGCTAAGACCGCCTCCTCCTCGATGCCGTCTTTCGCTTGATCCATCTGGGTCTCTGCGTCTTCTGTCTGCAACCACCCACAGAGAGAGGTTTCACACATGGAAAACTCTCAGGTACTGTTTTAGTGCCTTTTCAAATCCCACTGCATTGATGCCATCACCAGCACGGCACCCTCTGCGCCGTGGCGCCCCACCCTGGCACGTTTAACGCCGTCTGCTCGCCGTCTTTCTGAACGTGACCCTGAACGTTACCTCGAGGCTGGGACGGGATGGGTGGAGTCAGACTCACCTCCTTCTCCTTCCGCTTGGCGTCCTCCGTGTTCTCGTCCTCCTCCATGTCCTCCAGTGTCAGGTCTGTCTCCTTCGGTCCGATGCGGACTGAACCCCACATGGCGGGAAGAGCAGGACTGAGGATTATCTGTGTATACGTGTGTGTGTGTGTGTGTCTTGTACACGTATCTGCCGCTGGAAAGTCTAAATCTATCTATCCGAGATAATAGCGAACTGATGATTCTGGTTATTGCGGTCCGTGTTCTGGAGTAAATGGGCGTCTGACTCTCTACTGGCAGGGCTCTGTTTTGTAAAATCACAAAACTCATGAATTAATCTGTTTTGAACACGCAGGTGAAAATCAGCTCAGAATACACTTTACACGTTTGGACGTTTAATAATTGTTTGACAGACTCGTCAATTGATTGATTGGCTGATTCCGTCCCGACGAGGTTTACCAACCAACGCGACAAAAAAAACACCCAACAAAGCACTCGTTTTTCCAATTAATGTCTTTATTGTCATGAACATACAGCGAAATGCTTTAATGAGTTGCAATGTCTGCACTTAGTTAGCTGCCTTTATATCATCAGCAAAAGCCTTAAAAAACTGAACTACCGGCAGATTCAGATTCCAGCTTATGGGAGTTTCCGGTATGAAGCAGCACCGGCGGCAGAATGGTCGCTGCTCAAGCCGGGCTGGGACCGGTGTGTCCCTGTAGCTCCTACACTGGATTACAGGCATGTCACACTGCCCTACGTGAGACTACTGGGGAACACTAACTTGTTCAATCTCATACAATCGTCTTCCTGATCTGGAACACGTTCAGATGTGCGCATTATGGTCCACATTATGGCGTCGCTGTGTACAAACTGCTCTGTCTGTCTGTCTGTCTGTCTGTCCTTCAGGCAGTTAAAGAGTGTCTGCTGCTGTCAGTGTCAGTGCGAGCGGCTCTGTCCCGCGCTTCCTTCCCCTTTTATTTAAAGGGGCTCTCGCCGCCTTTCCCCCCTGAAACAGAAGGAGAAGAGCAGCCCGGTTAGAGTCCGCCTCGTCACTGACACCAACCCCTGCCAATCAATACACAGCTAGCAAAACCCATCAACCAATCAATCAATCAATCCATCAGTGCATGTGTTTCTGCAAAATGCAATTAGACACACTGTCGCCACACCCAACGGTGATGTCACAGTGCACTGACCAACCGTGGAGTACACTTCTACATCACTGCAGCCAGGTGGGAACTTAAACCACCTTATAAACGGGGTCTGGAAAAAGTTTCGACCCTGGATATTATATTAGAAAGTAGTAAAAAGAAAAATGAACTACAGTCAGTGTTTGATTTACAAATAAACCTTTTTAAGCGTTACGTCGTAACACAACCGTCTGGTTTGGCTCTCACAGTGTTTCATTGCTGGAATCCGACATTTTGCTCCTGTTCTCGTTACTCCGAGCTGTTCCTTTGCATCTCTAAACTATTTTCAGCCCAAACTTCATAGTGGAGCGTCTGTATATTACCTGTATACATTACCTGTATATTAACAAAAGCCAGCTGCCAACAACTACGTGTAAATTAGCCCCTGAAATACCTCGATATCAACGGGATGCTGATTCCCGAGCCCAGTAGCTAATAATGTTCGTGTGTTAGTGTTAGCTGTGGAAAGGTCGTACTTACTGTTCTGCACCTCGTCACTGCCTGCGTCCTGCGTGAGGGAACAAATATCGTAACGACACATTCAGTGATGCTCTGCTGTCCTAACTTGGATTTATACGTATGAGAGATGAACTCTTGAAGCATCATACTGCGGCGACTCACCTGCTTCTGTACAGGCTGAGGCAACATGCGACCGATCTCGCTGACGATCCAGCCCATCATGCTGTCACAACACAGAGGTGTTAGACCAAGACTCTCTTCGAGAAAACCTTTGTCCTTCAACATCCGCAAACATCTCGTACACAATGTTATGTTAGATTAAAACATCGGCTAGTATATAAGACGTTATGCTTGCTGCTTGTAGCTAGTGTAATGTCTGATATTGCTAGCATAACATCGATTAGCATATCAGATGCTGTTTGTAGCTAGCATAACATTAACAACATTAACTAGCATATCAGATGCTGTTTGTAGCTAGCATAACATTAACTAGCATATCAGATGCTGTTTGTAGCTAGCATAACATTAACTAGCATATCAGATGCTGTTTGTAGCTAGCATAAAATTAACTAACATTCAGATTTTATGATGTTTGTAGCTAGCATAACATCAGCTAGCATGTCAGACATTATGGTAGCCTACCTGTTTGTAGCTAGCATAACATTAACTAGCATATCAGATGCTGTTTGTAGCTAGCATAACATTAACTAGCATATCAGATGCTGTTTGTAGCTAGCAAAACATTAACTAGCATATCAGATGCTGTTTGTAGCTAGCAAAACATTAACTAGCATATCAGATGCTGTTTTTAGCTAGCATAACATTAACTAACATTCAGATTTTATGATGTTTGTAGCTAGCATAACATCAGCTAGCATGCCAGACGTTACGGTAGCCAACCTGTTTGTAGCTAGCATAACATCAGCTAGCATGCCAGACGTTACGGTAGCCTACCTGTTTGTAGCTAGCATAACATTAGCTAGCATGCCAGACGTTACGGTAGCCTACCTGTTTGTAGCTAGCCAGTGTTATGTTGGTTACAAACAACAGGCATGTCTGGCATTATGCTGTCCAGCCATGTGATCTGTTTTGCTTCTCAGCAATGTCCTCTTAATGCTACTGTAACGCTGGATAAACATGTTTCCACCTACTTGGGCTGCTGCTCTGCTTCCTTGGAAGACCTGTGAGGACGAAAGAAAAAGGGAACAGTGCTTAACAGCAGTCACTTTATCCAGTGAGAGCACCTGTGGTTATCTCCTGTGTGTCCAGGTGTTTGCTCTGGCTAGCGAGATAGCCGACACTTTAGCTAGCAGTAAAACAACAAAGCCTACAAAGCTCATTTTCTCTGTCTGCGCTAAAATCCAAGTTTCCACTCTGTAGAGAGTTTAGGAACAGCTCAGTTTTTCAAGAAACAAGAAAAGAAAAGTATTTTCAAATATATACGTATCTGTAATATCTAAATATAATATATATGTAGTTGTGAGATACGCTGACACTGACAACTGAGATGAGTGAGTCACTGAACTTCTGTAAAACTTCTTTCTGTTAATGGCGGATTGCAAATCAACATTAAAGATGCATAATACCACCTAGCGTACATTTAAAAAACATAAATCCTGTCTCCACAGGAGGAGGAAACCAGCCCCCCTGATCTGGATCCTTGACCTGCACTCAGTCTAACTATATATAACATCCCCCCTGTTTGAATTCTGGTTATTGCAGCAAATCAATGCTGTTGTTAAGAATAGTTTCTTCCATCTTAGATCAATATCTAAATTGAAATCTATTCTTACTTTTAATGATATGGAGAAGGTCGTTCACGCCTTTGTGTCTTCACGTTTGGATTATCGTAATGTACTGTATCTGGGTGCGAGTCAGGCTTGTTCAGAACTCAGCCGCTAGACTTTTAACGGGTACCAGGAAGAGCGAACGCGTTACTCCGGTTTTAATTAAACTACATTGGTTACCCATACGACACAGAATTCAATACAAAGCACTGTTGTACGTTTTTAAGTCTCTGCACGGTCTAGCCCCCCGAGTGTGTTACTGATTTAATCAGCCGCTGTCGATCCAGCAGATCTCTGCGCTCCAATGATCGGTTGCCTCTTGTGGTTCCACGTACGCGTCTAAAATGTAAAGGTGGTCGGGCGTTTTCTGCCGCAGCTCCGAGGCTGCGGAAAGACCTTCCTCTGTCTCTAAAAACTTGTCCTTCTTTGGGTGTTTTTCAGAGTCCGCTTAAAACTTATCTGTTTTCTTTAGCTTTTGACAATGCTTCGTAGGTGTGTTTGTTTTCTGTTTTTCTGTTTCTTTTTTATATTTTGTGTTCAGCACTTTGGTTCCACTTGTGGTGTTGAAAGTGCTTTATAAATAAAGTTGAGTTGAGTTGAGTTATTATGGCGCATAATGTTCAACATCTTTTCCACGACAACTTACTTCTCAGTGTCAGCAGCGGGGGGTTTTGGGGCTGGAGGAGGTTCTGGGTCTGCAGGAGGTTTCGGGGCTGGAGGAGGTTCTGGTGCTGGAGCCTCTTCTGTTTAAGGAAGCAGCAGACACTTATAGCATTATTTATTCTCTACCACAACACGACCCGTTTAAAAAACGTCGTGGCGGTGACGAGGCTCCGAGGCCGCCGCGCAGCTGCAGGTACCTTTAGCCGAAGCGGGAGCTTCAGTCTTCTCCTTGACTTCTGGCTTTGAGCGAACGTGAACCTCCGGCTGAGGAACCACCTTCTCTATACCGTGCTTTATCCAGTCTATCACCCTGTCAGTCACACAAACACACACATATATATGTTCAAATATCACACGTGGATTTGGTTTATACATTAACGTTATTGCTCCAAACATCCACATGCAGCCAGTTGTCTCTGTCAGCGTCTGTCCTCCACCTGAGCAGCAGTCTGATTTCTGTATTTCAAAGTAAACCAATGTCTTCCAGATGTTCTCTCCCTCTGGATGAAACAGCTAATATAGAAAACGCCTGATGTCCAAACAGTAGATGATTTCTTGTTTCCTGTGCGGTCGACACGTCGTCAGCGCGGTAAGAAACAAGACGGTGTCGTCCCTCATTCGTCCAGGAGTGCTCTATCGTAGAAAAGGTTTCAGCCGTAGTCGTCTGGACGCTGTTTTCAGAATCAAGACGTTTCGGCTCCCATCCGGAAGTCGTTCTCAGTTGTGAAAATGGTCTGAGAACTCAGAAATTTAAGCTACTCTGTGTTGCTTAAGCCCCGCCCTCAGGGAGGAGTCAGTTTCAGTTCAGGATGGGAGCCGAAACGTCTTGATTCTGAAAACAGCGTCCAGACGACTACGACTGAAACCTTTTCTACGTGATAAGAAACGTTTGCTGTTTCCAGCGGTGGAACATTTACTCGGGTACTTTCATCCGACTGCTTCTTCTCCGCTACGTCTCAGAGGCAAATATCGGACTTTTCTCTTCGCTGCATTTGTCCGACAGCTTTAGTTCATTTTCACATCCTCTCGCTGTCCTGTGAAACCATGAATCTCCAAATGTGCTGGTTTTGAATGTGAATGTTTCTGATGAACTGGGAGATTCTGCAGGGACTTGGCTGGGTTCAGGTCCAGCACGGACCTCAGAGCAGAGTGTGGGCTGGTGGCCTGAGAGGCGGAGGTTCGCCCCCTCGCTCTGACCCGGCTCCACACATTGCTGCGCGCGTACAGGTCCTGTTGGCGCACGCGTGTGATTCAGGCCTGTGTGTGTGTTAAATAACAACAGAGGGATTAATAAAGTATGTAAAGTATTCGTAGTAACTCTTTAACCCCCCCCCTCCTCGGATCAGCTGGAAAACGCGGTTCTCGCAGGACGGCGACGCTGCAAACACGTGACGACCTCATACATTTGGAGATACGTGGTTTCACTGGACAGGAAGGGGATGAAAAACTGTGATCTGCAAAGTATCTGAAGCCGTCAGACAAACGTAGCCGAGCGGAAGTGGAAAGTTGCACGAAATGGAAATACCTCAAATTTGTACTTCAGTAAAGTACTTCGTTACATTCCTCCGCAGTCCGTCCAGAGACGTTACACTCCTCTGAACCAAAAGTCTACTACAGATCCTGACTTTACCTGAACTGGCTGCTTATTTTATTGCTTTTGTGCATTTTATGTATTTTATTTCTCCTGTTGTGAAGCACTTTGTGCTTTGTTTTGATAAGTGCTCTATAAATAAAGTTTTATTATTATTATTATTATTATTACTACTGCAGCTCAGAATGGACAAACTTCAACGAACTTAAACGTATTCATCATTTTTAGTTGACTAATCCATCCGTCCATTTTCCGCCGTTGATCCGGCTCCAGGTCGCGTTAATTTAATTACTTACATTATTAGGAATTATTGCGTCGTTCTGCTGGGAAAGGACTGAAAAAACGTGGTTTAATAATAAATTATTCTAGGTGAAATTCTGGTTTTCCATCATGCTTTCATTGTTTGACCGGACTGATGGTGAAACAGGGATTAAATGTCATTCTATGTGCTGTTGGAAAGGTCTTAAAAAGTCTTTAAGTGTTTAACCTGCAGAAACCCTGTCTCTCACACACACACGCACACACACACACACACACACACACACACACACACACACACTCACCTGGGCGGGAGTGCTTTGTTGTCGGTTTTATCTTCTCGCTCCGACTCCGTCACGGTCACCTGAGGCTTTGCGGCTGAAAGAAACCAACGATTTATTTAACGTCCGGTCTGAATCTCTGCATCTTGGTCTGCGGGAAACGTTCAGATCTGTTCTCACCTGGTGGTGCAGCTGCTGTTTGACGCACCTGAGGAGAAACAAGCACGAGGTCACATGACAGTGAAGTAAGACTCCACCAGTTTCACACATTGAGTTCAGTTTACTTCGAGTCTCTAATGACTCCTGCTTCTCTGGAGGAGAAAATAGCATCCACACATTTATGACAGAAAGCCTGCATTAGAAACTTTTCACCGGGCAAGTTGCATCATGGGAAATGTAGGACCCAGTGCTTTTTGAGTAACCCTTATATATTTGTTTAATAGGTTTTAATATTTCAACTTCCCTTTTTTGTTTTTTTGCTAAAAAACGTTTGGGTTTCAGGGTTTCAGGTTGAAAGTTGGGTTAAGAGTTTGTTCGGGGTTTCACCGGCTTTGAAGGAAGGAAGTTCGACATTTTTGGGAAACATGCTTATCTCCAGTGACCCGGCCACCGGCAGAGACTCCAGGAAGTCACTCGTCCGGCGCCGTAAACCCCGCAGAGCGCGTTCCTTCACTTCGGTTTTCGCATGGAGGAAGCGAACGAAATACAACATGCTAATCAGCGAGCTTCAGAGGTGCAGGGGGATTTTCTTACCTTCTGTTTACCCGCTTCCAGTCTTTATGCTAAGCTAAGCTAACCGGCTGCTGGCTGTAGCTTCACGAGAGCGGTGTCGCTCCGAACATCTAACTCTCGGTAAGAAAGCGAATAAGCTTATTTCCCAAAATGTCGACCTTTTCCTTTAATGTCCGGTGATAAGAAGGCACATGGGATTACACAGGGAACTGAAGGTGGAGCAGAAGCCGGTCTGGAAGGGGGGCAGGTGTAGAGCTGTCTCTACTCTATCTACTGCAGGACGTCCGGCAGTGACTGCTGATGTACCTCAGTGGGCTGCTCAGCTGGTGGTGACTTCAGATCAGGCTGAGGAACGACTTTCTCCAAACCCTGAGCGATCCAAGCTATCATCCCCTGTCTGCGGTAAAAAAACAAACAAACAAAACAGAGCTGATTGGTCTCTGAACACGAGACGGCGCTGCAGAGCGGCGAAACTCTGATGATCCCAGACGCCCGTGGGACCGATATGACGAGAATCACGGCTCTGGGATTCTGAATGTGATGAGTTTCAGTGTGAAGCTACCTAATTTCTAGATTTCTATATTAGTTAATGATATAAGTTACCCGTGAACAGAATATTTAACGTTATCCGTCCCGTTAACGTGATGGCTGTTATACAACTGAGCTACCGAATGAAAGCGAAGCGTAAAGTCTGCTTTTAGGATTGTGTTTAAGAAAAACTTTTTTTATCCACAGTTTATAAAGCGGCTCACTATTTGGCATCCTGGCTCTGAATGGGTTTATAAAGCAGCTCACTATTTGGCATCCTGCCTCTGAATGGGTTTATAAAGCAGCTCACTATTTGGCATCCTGCCTCTGAATGGGTTTATAAAGCGGCTCACTATTTGGCATCCTGCCTCTGAATGGATTTATAAAGCAGCTCTCTATTTGGCATCCTGCCTCTGAATGGGTTTATAAAGCGGCTCACTATTTGGCATCCTGCCTCTGAATGGGTTTATAAAGCGGCTCAGTATTTGGCATCCTGCCTCTGAATGCAGCTCACTATTTGGCATCCTGCCTCTGAATGGGTTTATAAAGCGGCTCAGTATTTGGCATCCTGCCTGTTGCTGGGTTTATAAAGCAGCTCAGTATTTGGCATCCTGCCTGTTGAATGGATTTATAAAGCAGCTCAGTATTTGGCATCCTGCCTGTTGCTGGGTTTATAAAGCGGCTCAGTATTTGGCATGTGGGGCTTCCTGTCGTGATTACTCACTCGTCTTCAGGTTTGCTGTCGTCCACGCGGAGGAAAGAACACAAAGGGAGCATCAGTAAACTATTTTCAACACATCTGGTTCCTACAAACCAAAGGATTTAGAGTGAATATTCAACCAGGAACACTGTTTCCATCCCACTGACTCACCATGTCGGACCTGAGACTAGATTCAGTCTCTTATTCAGAGACTTGAGATGTGACTTGGACCTGGACACCCCCGACACCGCCACCGGTGTTCAGGACCTCGAGTGGTTCAACATCAGAGGCCACATGACCTTCTAGTCCATCATCTCACCCACATCCACAACTGTTTAAGTCTTCTGGGGCGAGTCCGAGTCAAGTCTCAAGTCTCATCACAGCGAGTCGCAAGTATTTTCAAAGGAAGCGCAAGTCAGGTCTGATCAGTGCAGGTTTCGAGTCCCATCAAAGACTCAAGTCTTATCAAGCCGAGTCTCAGGGTCAAGTATCAAGTCTCATCAACTCGTATCAAAGCAAGTCTCACGTCCACACGTCGGCCTAAACTTTATCAATAATCTTTAATTATTAAATTAGCGTTAAACTGAAAATGTCTGAGCCAGTGTTCCCGTATTACCAACACATAATAAATCGTTATATTAATATATCGTTTTCTTGGTCTCTCCTGGTTGAACTGTTTCACACATTCATGCACACACACTTTACCTGGTTGCTGCATTTTCCTCCTGTGAGGTGACGAAGGAAGGAGAAGACATGGGAAATATTACCAGGGCATACGGGTGAGCTGAACTCAGAATGAGTCTCTGCTGAAGAGCCTGATCCTGGGTCAGTATCTGATCCTCACCTTGGTGGTGGAGTTGGCTCGGCTCAGCTTTGGCGAGACTGCAGGTTGAGGCAGAGCGCCGCTGATCCACGTCAACACGCCGGGCTGGGAGCCGGGCGCTGGGCTGCGAGCATGAAAGAGATTTAACCTTTTAATTTACTCGCAGTTCGGTTTGAACCGAAACTAAGAAAGCTGTGACGAATACAGTAACAGCAACCCTAACAGTCTTAGTTTAGGGTGTCTTCTTCTTCTTCTTCTCCTCTCGGCTGCTCCCTTTCAGGGGTCGCCACAGCGAATCACGTGCCTCCATCTGACCCTGTCCTCTGCGTCCTCTTCACTCGCACCAGTTAGCTTCATGTCCTCTCTCACTACATCCATAAACCTCCTCTCTGGTCTTCCTCTAGACCTCCTGCCTGGCAGCTCCAGCCTCAGCATCCTTCTACCAATATATTCACAGTCTCTCCTCTGAACACGTCCAAACCGCCTCGATCTGGCCTCTCTGACTTTATCTCCGAAACATCTAACACGAGCTGTCCCCTCTGATGTCCTCGTCCCTGATCCTGTCCGTCCTCGTCCCTCTGATGTCCTCGTCCCTGATCCTGTCCGTCCTCGTTCCTGATCCTGTCCGTCCTCGTTCCTGATCCCGTCCGTCCTCGTTCCTGATCCCGTCCGTCCTCGTCCCTCCCAAAGAGAACCTCAACATCTTCAGCTCTGCTGCCTCCAGCTCTGCCTCTTGTCTTTCCTTCAGCGCCGCTGTCTCTAAGCTGTACGACATCGCTGGTCTCGCCGCCGTCTCCAACACCTTTCCTTTCATTCTCGCTGAGACTCTTTTATCGCACGACACACCTGACACTTTTCTCCACCCGCTCCAACCTGCTCGCACTCGCCTCTTCACCTCTTTTCCACAGTCAGTCTTAGTTTAGGGTGTGAAAAATGTAATATGTAATCAGTATATTGGGGTGCACGGTGGCAGAGCGGCTAGAGCTCCTGCCTCCCAATAAGGAGATCGTGGGTTCGTGGGATCGATTCCCGGACCAGACCAACATCACAATCTCTCTGGGTGGAGTCTGCATGTCCTCCCCGTGTTACCGTGGGTTCTCTCCGGGTTCTCCGGCTTCCTCCCACCGTCCAAAGACATGCATGTGTAGGTTAATTGATAACTCTAAATTGCCCGTATTGAATGAATGTGTGAGTGAATGGTTGTCTGTCCTTGTCTGTGTCTGTGTTCGCCCTGCGACGAGTTGGCCACTGTCCAGGGTGTGCCCTGCCTAAGGCCCAAAGTCACTGGGATAGGCTCCAGTCACCCGCGACCCCCTAACGGGGACCAAGCGGTAGAAAATGGATGGATGGATGGATAATCAGTATATAATATCTTGGAAACTATTAGGTCAGTTTCAGGTGAAACTAGCTAATCAACAGATACTCAGGCAGATTCCTTCCTGAGGGCGGGGCTTAAGCAACACAGAGTAGCTTAGATTTCTGAGTTCTCAGACCATTTTCACAATTGAGAATGACTTCTGGATGGGAGCCGAAACGTCTCGATTCTGAAAACAGCGTCCAGACGACTACGACTGAAACCTTTTCTATGATATATAATCAGATTACTTTGTGTTAATACAGTCAGTGGTGTTGGAAAAGCTGCTAAAATGATTTTTATCAGACTGACATCCTTTTGTAGCCTCGCTAGCTAACAGCGCAGTCAGTAACAAAGCTGCAGCAGACCTGCTGACTGTTTCAATGGTCAATAAAAAACACTTTTAGTGACCTAATTATCGTTTAATTTAGCTAATGTGACAAAGCAAAACCTCTGTTTGGTGGAGAGAAACCTTCATGTTGACGTATGTATATCACATGCAGTTCAGTAGAACCGATAAAGCCTTTCAGGGCTCGGTCAGACTGCAATGAATTCATTTCAGTAGAATTGCTGCGACACAAACTCCCGCTCCATCCATCGTGTGTTTTCTATGGACAACTTTTCAACTAGCTAGCGCGCTAACGCTGTCTGCGTGTCAACTCCTTGATCATAGCAGGATATATAAACTTTCCTCACTGCTCATTTCAGAAAGGCCAGTGGATCACAGATGTGCTAGCGAGCTTTCTTTTTCCCGCGGGGTTCGAGCCATAGACTGTACGAGCGCGAGTAGCAGCGTTCAGTTGTATGAAGCTGGCTACGTAAACTTTCACTTATTTCACCTCAGCCGTCCACCAAAGTCTGTTTCTGAACAAATAAGCAATCCAGCTGCTGAATCTTCACTCATGTTAGATCTGCAAAGCCCGATTTGAAAGTTTGTTCAGACTTTCGTAAGGCAAGAGCACCACTGCTTTTCTAGCCTGTTAGCGTACTACTGTAATTTCCCATAGAGGTTAGCGAGTTAGCTAACATTAGCTTGCAGTTCACTGCATACAGCCTGTGGAAGCTTTCCAACAAAACCGAAAGTCGGTATATTCTGTTCTGATGAAAACGTCTCTGCTTCCACTTTATAATGTTGGTTAAAGACGCTGCCGCCCGCTGACGCTTTGATCCGTCGACGACAGCTGAAAACTTTGGATCTAAAACTTTGAGAAACGAAGTCAACTTTGCTTCTTCGTGTCGAACCTCCCCCGTCTCCTATGAGAACGATGACTAGCCGAATTAAACACTGATTGACAGCTGCATTGGTGAAATTCGTTTCTGATTGACAGAGGATTGTAAGCCTCTGATTGGTCAAATTAAAAAATGATTGACAGTTACCCCGCCCAATCCAGAGACACTCTGCTCATCTTGTTTTGGAGCCAGAAGTCACCACATTTGTACGACAGGGTGGAGCTAGCTAGCTTGGTGAGCAAAGTGCATCTGTAATACACGTTAACTGTGATATTAATTGGGATGCTAATTTTGGCTAGCGAAAAACAGGCTTAAAGCAAAATTTATTTACCGGGAAAAATTAACAGCCGACTGCTAGAGTGTCGTTTAGTACAACCGAACGCTGAACAAGACATTTTTAGGTGACCAAAATAGCAAAAGAGTCCTCAAGGATACCCGGCCCAATCCAGAGACACCCTACTCCACCTATGGGCCGTTTTGTTAAACGGGATGGAGCCTGCAAGCTACCGCAGGCAGACAATTCACCGCTGCTGCAGGTGTGTATTTCCATTAACGTCATGTTCGATAAACGTGTGTTTCTTTCTTGTTTTAGTTAACTACTTCTGTTCTCGTCATATCTTGTTATGACATCACTGTGGATGTAGGTATAACTCACCCGTTGCCCTCCGCTGCCTGTTCTTCCTGCTTGGGTGTGTCAGCTTTTGGAGCTGTCAGTAAAACAGTAATGTACATTTAGCACGAAGAACAGAAACCAGACTGAAGCGCGTGATGTTCGCTGTGTGAGTGATTACTTACTTTCATTTTTGCACTCATCTTGAAATTTCACTTTCTTCTCCTGTTGAAAACACAAAATGACGCCGTCTTACACATATTATTAAAAAGAATACATCATTTATTATTTATTCATTTAAGCAAAACACATATATCACATACATGTTTTAAGACCCTAACTTTCAAAGTCATTACAGTCAATACTGTATGTGTAGGATTTCAAAATTCAACACAGAATCATTACATATAAGAGACCAACAAAAATGAAAATATCAAGATCCAGAAGGGGCTGTCAATCAAAACATGCAAATTTTCTAATTTTCTAAAATGGCGACATTGGCGTTCCCCAGTGGTAATATCAAAAAACACCAGTGCAAATAAACCTGACGGATTTTTTACGTAGGCTACAAGAGGCTAACGAAAATGACAAAACATCCGGATCCAGATAAGTTATGTGTTTGATTATTAAATTGTTTTGGCAATCAAAACGTGTAAACAAAAAAAGGGCGTGGCTTACTTGAGCAGGGGGCGGGGCCGCGACAGGAGGCGGGGCAGCAGCAGGGGGCGGAGGCGGGGCCGCGGCTGGTTTGTCCTCCTGCTCTTCAGCTTTTTTGGGCGGAGGCTCAGGCAGCTGGGGAACGACTTTGACCACCCAGCTCAACATCCTCGATCAGCAAACACACAAACGGAGACCGTTAGTGCTCGAAAAAGTCAAGCTGTCACCCGACACAAGTGGCTCAAATGAGTTATTCACGGCGCTGGTTTCGTGCTTCGTATTTCTTTCTTTTTTTTTTAAAACCAATTTTCACCCAGTCCAATAAAAACAAAAACAAAACTTGGAACTTTTTGGGATTTTTTTTATTTGCAATTGTTTTACTCCCTTGACTTTCCCCTAGTGCATTTACAGTTTTAAGAAAACCTTTTCTCCCAGACAGTGTATATATATTTGAGAGTGAAAGTTTATTCTTGACCTTCGAAACAGCATTTGGCAAAACAATCTCACCACAGGGCCGTTGGTATTGATCTGCAAGTCAATGATAACTGAGCAGACCCCATCTGCTGTTGAAAACTTTGCGGTGAGGTTGTTTTGCCACTTTTATTCCAACACAAGAGATGTTATTAATGGCTGCACCTTCATCTTTATTACACACGAGTGAGCGTGCACGTTGTGTCTTTGGAAACTTTGGGATATTTTAAAATAAAATCCTGTGCGTTTGAACAGTGCTGGGACAAAACAACATGCTTTTTGTAAAGAGGCTCCAGAAGAGTTTACAGGTTTAATAATCAAAATTAAAATGGCAAATTAACTTGGATTTAAAAACAAATAAAAAACAAAATTAATTAGCCCCCATTGCCACTGAGTCCACAACTGACACGCTTTTCTCGGTACTGTGCTTAATGATGTTTAGATCATGTCTGGCTGAGTGTCAGCCTCAATTACAGCTGACTGACCATGACCCTAATCCGCCACAGGAGGTCTGGCAGCAGAAGACAGATGTGTCACTGTGCTGCTGGACGTCCAGTAACACTGGTGTCCAGTTTGGCACTCGCACTCTCCAGCTGCCTTTTTAGCCGTTCAGCCAGTTTCAAAGTCGACCAGTTAGTCAGTCAGATAGTTTTCCAGTTATCAGTTGTCATCAGCCAGGTAACCGGTTTGGTAGTTAATGATCAGTCAGTTAGAAAGTTACAGAGTCCACCGGTTTAGCCAATCAACACGTTAAACAGTCAGACAATTAATCAGTTGGAAATTCAGCCCGTTAACCCGTCTTTCAGGTAAACAGTTCGGTAGGTAGTTAATGATAACCCAGTTAGTTAATCAGGTAATTAGCCAATTAGCAAGTCGGCTGGTTGCAGAATCTACCATAGTCAATCACCCAGGTAAACAGTCAGACAGTTAACCAGTTACCGGTGGTTAATAATCAGCCAGTTAGTCAAATTAGCCAGCTGACAAGTCGGATAGTCACAGAATTTTCCAGCCGGGTTACCAGTTACCAAATCAACCAGTTAACCAGTCAATCAGTAGGCTAGTCAGTCAGGCAGTTAGCTAGTTGGTAGGTTAGCCATCTAGTTGACCAATAAGTTAGCCTATTAGCTAGTCAGCCCTTTGACCAGCTAGCTGTCTAGTGAATTAGCCAATAGGCCAGTCATCCAGCCAACCAGTTAGCCCGCAGTTGTTCGTTGGGGACTTTCAGTCCACCAACAGTAGATACTGAAGTGGCTCAGTTTGGTCGGGCTGATTGCGGCTGAGTGTTGACTCGGCTGTGTTCCAGTGCCGGAGGACCAAATGTGAGCCGGCACTGGCCCGTATATGGCTGCCAGATTTGGTCCGATTTTGGATATGTGGGATCAGAACGAACTCCAGTTGGCAGCGCTTTGGTTGCCTCTGGGCTAGTGTCAGCACCCTAAATTGGACCGTGGTCCCTGGGCAGATTGTGGCTCGTCATTTGTCACAAGTCAAGTAAAATTTATTTATACAGCCAAAAATCACAAATCACATATTTGCCTCAAAGGGCTTTACAATCTGGACAGCAGACAACACCCTCATCCGGATGAGGAAAACCCCCCAAAAAATGAGTACAGCAAACATGATCCAGGTTGTTGTTGGTCCAAACTGTTTCGGCTTCCCGTAGCTCAGAGTTAAATGAACGCTTTTGTTAAACAAACAAACTTGTTTCCCATAACTGAAGTCACTTTGGTGGATTTTCAACTGATGCTGATGCTGCAGATAACCTGTATAAAGCCAAAAAACATCCCAAATATTCAGCATTCAGTGCTTCATTGACTCTTGGCTGTGAAGCCACAGTTAGACCAATATGAGAGCCCAAACTCTGCACTGATACCAGACTGACGAGAGCGGGTTAGCAGTTCTCGGAGGCTCTGACAGCAGCTTCTCAGGTGTTTTCTTCATGGGAACGCTCGATGTGAACGCTGGATCATTTTTAGGACTGAAACAATGTTAAGTGTTTGCCCCGCCCTCCGGTTGGTCCATCTTTTCAAACTCATCAAACCGCAATTTAACTAAAAAAACATGACAAATCTCATCACCAGTCATTATTCATGCTTTCATTTCTGTTTCTAAAAACAGAAAAGAAATCCAAAAACAAACAAACAACGTGCTGCACATTTCCAGTAAACCAAAGAAAATTAAGTGAAACAACAAAACAACAGCTAATCCACTCTACTCTGCAGTCTTTCCACAGCTAACGACCGGGTCCGTGAAGGTGCATTTTGGGATGTAGTGTAAAGGTGTAGGTGGGTGTGGTCTATGCGTTGGTGGTCTCTTGTCCTACCTGGGTTGCTCAGTCAGGGTCCAGCAGCATCCCACAGAGCTGCGGTGAAGAAGCTGTGAAGTCCTGCAGGGATCCGAACACTGTGGGAGGATTACGGACGAACTCTGCTAATAGGATTACTGAGGAAGTGAAGGGCAGAGCGAGACAGAACGGGATGGGACGGGGGCGCAGATTAGACTCCCAAAAGCTGAAACACGAAGGGAACCTCGGCACACCCGAACCGCGGTCCTCAGGCTGAACAAGCTGAGGAACGAAACCACCGATGGCTCATCTTAGACGAGAGAAAAGCCAGAAGATTGACGGGAACGCTCGTTTACATAAATCCTCTCGTTTGCTTCTCCAGAGGCAGATGAGACGATGAACATCAGTTTCATCACTCAGCACATGTTTAGCCTAGCTTAGCACAAAGCAGTTTTATTAGCAGTTTCCCCTTCGCAAGGCGAGGCGGGTTTATTTGTATGGCACTATTCAGCAACAAGTGTTTTACATAAAAAGACATTAAGAAAAGAAACACGAGACAATATAACAACACACACACACACACATATATATGTTTATATATACACATGTAAAAATATAAATGCATATATATGATTCAAAAAGAGTACATAAAATAAAAGATACAGTTAAATAAAACTGATTGAACAAGAGAATAAAAGTTACAGTGCAGAAATAGTCCCAAATTTGTTTTAATAAAGTTGTAAAAGGTTTTATTCTACAATTCATCTGTAGAATAAGAAATTGAGTTCGTCGGTTGCATGAGCATATTCACCGTCAACGCTCAGGTTAAACTTAAAAATACGGTCTCTCTAAACATAAACGACCACGTTTGAAATTTTGTCCTCTGAGGAAAAGGTGATAAAAGGCTCTCACCCATTTCACAGGCCTCACACACACACAACATACATTTAAAGCTGGATTAATCAATATTCTGTATGTTATCATTGAACGAAACGGGTTTGTGTAACGTGAAAGTATTGCTCGTAGTAAGAAACCTGTTACACACCTTTAAATACGCTGAATTTAGGCTGAATATTTCGTTCTTCTGAGATTTGAAAATATAAAACCAATCAAGATGACTTTAGATAAGCAAACACGTTCGAGAAACTTCAGATATGAAGTCCGTTCTTCACCTCGTGAGGTTTAGATTGTTGAACGATAAGTGTGAGTGTGGGCACCGAGCTCCATACTGACCTTCATCGTGGTCACGTCTGTGGTGGTTTTTAACCCGAACCAATGCATGCTGGGAAGTTTCTTTAGAGCCTTAATTTAATTAAGTGAACTCAGCAGTTTCATTCATTCAACTCGTCATTTCAACTTAAAAGACTTGGAGTCAGAAGAACTCGTGTTTCTAAGTTGAACTTAATAAAGCGTATATTCACTTTAAGTTGATGAGAAAAGATTAGTTCATTACTGTGAAGAAATAAAAACACTGTTTACCGCTCTGGGAGCTCCGTGCGTTGTTTGGGTTCGGACGGACCGGAGAGCCGGGCTTCGGTCCTGATGGTGCGACTGATGACGGACGGGGCTCAGCATCTGCAACAAACACCGAGAAATTCACAGCACGTTACATAAGACAGGAAGCAGCAGGAGCCCTCGTCCTCATCGCCTCGCTGAAGGAACGGACGGAAGTCAACTGAGCTTTAACGTGAAAAATCAGGAGTCAGGTTGTGTTTTCATCTTTGTTTCATCTAGTTAGAAGTTAGAAACTGTCATCCGTGCTTGGGAAAAGAACACAATGAAAATATGCTAATGTTAATTTAAAGGAGGATTTGTGAATTTGTCACATGTGGGTTTTTGGGTCTGGTTCTCTTACTCCATAAGATCCAACAGCAGACTGGTTGTAATTCCACGTTTTTCTATTTGTCGGTTTCACCGTTTATTTTAAGGTTTTAATGATCGTTTCTTTAAGGTCGGTTTGCCGTTATGTCTCCTCACCGCCTCAGATCACAGTGTTTCATATTGATCAAGACTCAAAACGGGAAGAAACTTCGACTTTAAAAAAAACTTTCATTGTTTTTTCACACTTTAATTTTCTTGTAAAGATACCTAATTTACTGTTTTTATTTTACTGACACCAAACAAAGTCTGCATGTACTTAAGTTGTAAATGTATTTTTGATTCAATTATCGGTCTGTTTCTGTACTTTTACAGCTGTTCCTCTTTTGTATTCATTTGCTTTTGATATTACAGTAGATTTTATTTCCTTTGGCTTTTCTGATGAAAGTATATTTCAGCACACAGTGAAGTTTTGAATCTTTAGCCGTGTATAACCCGGGTTGCGGCCTCTCAGCTGGGAGCATATTGCAGCAGCTCCAGGTTAAAGCTGTTAATGTGGCCCTGAGGAGGATTAGCTGCTAACGAGGTTAAGTCCAGCGTCAGCGAAACAGAGGATTGGAGCTCAGGTGCTCCAGCTACCTGAGCCAGATCACAGACCCGAGGACACTTCAGACCAGGTTCGTTACACTTTGCTGTCCTGCGAGACCGAACTTTTATGTCCCAAGACCCCCGATACCATCAGAAATGGTCAAGTTTTTAAATTTCATTTAAGTTCACTACGGTTTTGTTTTCTGTTCAGACAAACATGGAGGGAGACTGACGCATCTTAAACCATATTCTCACATGTTTTCTGAGATTTAAAAACTGGCGATTTCTGCCAAAAATGATCAAGTTGCTAAAGTTAGACAACATTTCTTTTTGCCTCAGCTCATTAAGTTCATCAAACCTCCTCCTCATCTTATTCTTTCCTTCCCTACACTGTTTTCTACTTTTTTACAGATTGTAAAATCCCCCCCCCGCAAGGATTAAAGACCAGATTTGAATGCTGCATTTGCTTAACAAAACGTTGAATTCTGGTTGGTTTGGTTTAACTGGACTTGTCATAATGGAAGTCAAATAACTCTCCCATCATGAACACTTCAGGCGTCCTGGTCAGCAGTGGATCTGAGGTCAGATGAGCTCACACCGCCCTCCTGTGGAGAAGCTGTTAGGCACAACATCAGTGTGTCTGCAGCTGAAGTCATGTGGTCTGAGTCAGTCACGGCTGATTCAGACCACATCAGACCTCTGCGAGCCCCGAGGTTATTCGTTTGTCACAGCTTGTTACAGGTTACGTGTATTCTGGCCGGTGGTACAAGAAGTACCCACATTCTTTAGCGTGAGCAGTAATAAAACAGTTGAAAAACACTCTTACAAGCAAAAGTCCTGCATCAAAAGTACAAATACTCATAAAGAAGTAGCTTCGTTTCACTGGTGGGTGAAAAAACAAATGGACAGGAATGGAGAAAGAAAAAGAAAGAGGAAGAGAGGAAAGAAGAGCGACGAGGTTTCAGTGTTCGGTAATAACGTGTTGAACAACAGATGGTGTCGTTTAACCTCCTCCTTTTTGAACAGAAAATATTCTCCACATCTGTTTCCAAATAAACTCTTTATAATAAACACGCTCGTGTTTCTGAACACAACACTGCGAGCAGTTCATACTCACTGTGGAGGCAGAGGTCGGGTTATAACACACACACACACACACACACACACACACACAGATATGACTCACATGTGATTCTGTCTGTGTTTCCATGGTAACCATGTCAACAGTACTTACATCATGACCTTTGTGACTGAACGATAACGTTGCTCTGTGTGGAGCTTCAGATGTGAAAAACTCAGGGATCAGTTATAATGGTTGAAAGTCTGCGTCCAAATGAAGCGCAAATTTTAAACAAATCAAAATCCAGAAAACCGTCAAAAGGAAACGTGACTCGCTGCTCGTCTCCACCCGCTGCTGCTGCGAGAACGCGAGCTCATTGGCTGATGGAGGTGAACAGCTGGTGGAGCTGATCCTCCAGCCGCTGCCGTTAAAGCATCGCAGAAGAAGAAGAGGACGCAGCGAGACGACGTCATCAAAAGAGCTCCAGTGGAAGCTCAGACGATGGAAACCATGATGGAAACATGACGTTTCTGTCGGCTTCATGTGTTCATGTGAGGAAGGCTCCAGCCTCCTCATCGCTCCGCACACAGCTGACGCTCTCAGCAGTTACTCACTGCGTCTGCTTCTGGTTTCATCCACAAACAGCTTCCACGCCTCACACGTCAGGAAACACTTTCTTGTAATGATATTTAGACGTTTTTTCTTTCGATTCTCCACTTTGTTTGTTTCTACCATGAATGTGACTCTCAGCCCAAATCAAGTGGCCCGAACTCAGCTGGACACCTGGGATTGTCTTCTTACATCAAAAACCTTCATTCATCACGTTTCGACCTCGTGCTCACGCTTGCGTCTCTCATCCAATCAAACCTGCCTCACTGTCTTATGTCCTGCCTCCACATCCTGTTTCAAAAGCAATTACATCACGGCAAAACTCTTCAAAACGCCTGTTTACTTCACATATCTCTGATGATATACAGCTTTTGATTGTGTTATCGTGGCAACACGGGCTGAGTGTGCGTTTGACTCACTGAGAGTTCAGTTCCTCGCTGTGAGGGCAGCATGAAGTCCAGTTCACATTTCTCTGGATTACACCACTTCATAAACCTCTTCACCTCTCAGCAGGAACACTGTCTTCATCGGATGCCTTCATCAGCGAGAAACTGACATCAGTATCTGTGACACACACCACCTGGTGTGTGTGTGTGTGTGTGTGTGTGTGTGTGTGAAAAGTTATAAAGGATGATTTCCATTTTATAAAGTCAGAACTGTGGAAGTGCTGGATGAGATGAAAACATGCAAAGAAAAATCAAACAATGATTGCAAGAACCATAATTTCCTTTTATGTTTCTACGCTTGGCTTTTTGATCTTAAATTAAAATGTTTTCCTCTCGGCTAATTACCTGGAGACTTCATGTAATCTGGCAATTAACAAATACAGAAGTGGAGTCTGTGTGTTGTATTTGTCAGAGATAAACACTGAGTGCCTCTGAAAAAAAAGTGCTGCCGGAAAAAAATTAAGGAATTCTTGGAAAATGAAGTTATGAGCTGGCATTAACATATGAATCAGTCTTTGAATAACCACAGTGAATTTCATGTCATGTTTTCAAGATGTCTTCTTAAAAAAAGTGAGGAGAGTTCATTGTCAGGTCCCTCTGCTGCTGTGAGGTAAAAAAAAACCCCAACAGAAAACAATAGAGCTTTCCGCTCACCATTAACGCTGTTTCTGTCCGCAGGAGTTTCCTCTGTAAGTGGAAAAGCTTTGCGTTACATAACGGAGGAAAGAATGCAAAGTCCAGCTGATCAGAGCCAAACAGTCAGAGGTTCATATTGAACACTGAGCGACTGCAGGTTTCTCACTCTGCAGCCTGGATTCACATCAGCTGACTGTCGCCACATTCACCTCATATTCACCTATATTTATATATTTCATTCCTGCTGAAAACTGTTCAAACCACCACAACTATGGTCCTCACAGAGCAGTGTTTGCTGGAGCTGCAGTGGACGAGCCTTTTAGTCTTGCAAGGAGACTGGAGGGTGTTGTTTGCCCATCCAGTCTGCATGTGCTTTGTAGTCTTGGAGAAAGCTTATGACTGTGTCCCCGGGGATATTTTGTGGGGTTGCTGTAGGAGTACGGGGCACTGGGGCCGTTACTACGAGCCACCTGGACGTTGTAACCAGAATTAGATCTTTGTTCGTAGTCTCTGAAGGAGCAAGCGAGGCGTTGAGTCTCTGGATTTGTAACATCAGGATTGCGTCTCTGCTTTTTTGCAGATGATGTGGTTCTGTTGGCTTGAGGCCGTGACCTCCAGCACGCTGGGCCAGTTGGCAGCCAAATGTGAAGCAGCCGGGATGAGATTCAGCATCTCCAAGTCTCTGAGGCCATGGCACTCTGCTGGAACGGTGCATTGCCCCTCTCAGGTTGGGATTGTGTTGTTATTGTATCAAGTAAAGGTGTTCAAGTATCGCGTGGTCTTGGTCACGAGTGAGGGTAAAGACGTCAGTATACTGCAAACAAAGTGCTTGTCGGATGTTCAAACAGTGTCTGAAAACCTGATGACCCACACCTTTCTGACGTCAGAATTGGGGGGGAATGCGTCCAGTAATTTTTTTAACAATCCGAAAATGAAAATCCAGCAATCACCTCCACTTTATGTAGTGATTGGCCAGGTGTGTGGAGGTGTGAAAGAAGGCGGGCTTTGAACTTTCTTCTTTTTCAAAACTACTTCGGTCACTTTTAGTATGAACAAACAGATGCATCACCAGGAATGTCTTTGAAGAGAGACTTCCTGAACGTGTGCTCCGTTATCCCAATTGCTAAGATTCATTGCATCTCCCCCCTCTCTATGATGGGACAACTATAAACACTTTTACCTTCTAACGTGGTTGGACAACATGTCGTACAGACTAGTTAGTTTAGAGCACACATTGACCTTAAGATGGACCAGGAGATCAACTGGCGCATCAACCCATGAAGACTGCATGCAGGCTTATATAGAAAGCAATGGATAAGTGTGTTTTGACCAACACATCCTCGTACCTAAACCACAGAATAGGTCTGTAGTCAATGACTCTCAAAACGACATATAAGACCATTGGAAAGTACCAGCGACAGGCGTACCGCTTAAGTACGTTACGTAAGTCACGTGATGTAAGTCACATGATGTTAAACATGTGATTAATGTTGTGATACAGTCGCAGTTTGGTTAGGTTTAGGAAAAGATCGTGGTTTGGGTCAAAATAAGTTACATAACTCATGTGACTTGGTTTCAGTTTCACACAGGTCACGAACCCAAGTCTTCTGGGTGAAAGTCCTGTGTTTGTTTGACCCATCCACCACCACAACCATGTCCTGCCATGGACTTTGTCGTTCTTTATACAACGCCATCTGACTTCCTCCTTTGCTCCCGTCATAATTACTACAGCCACTAGAGGTCGCAGCATAACAACAATCGTAAATAAGGGTCGCAATAAGCTGCTTTCACAGTCGACCTACACGGCCGTTTTTCTGGTGAGGATGGGCTGGTTTTGACGTGTTCTGATACTTAGCTCATGTGTGTGTCCCTTTATTGATTAATTCTGCTTGTCACAAGAGTGAACTTGATTTGGATCGCTTTAACCGATGGGGACAAATGCTATTTATGAAATTATTAGGGGTGAAATTTCTCCCCGTCTCCACATAAAATTCAGTAAAAATAAAAGTAAAAATGGCCCATATGCGCAGTCTCTTTGGATTTCCAACATTATGTCTGTACGAAAGCTGTTGGGCTGATTCTCCACTAGTAGCTTTAACACTGGGCAGTCCCCCGTGTGTCTCTGAAACTCTGCCAAAGACGTGTTGAACACTTTCCAACAGTTGAATCTGATTGTCACAGCCCTGACTTCCTGTTTTGATCCAAAGATTTGTTCATAGACAATTTCACTTCTGTTAACTAATTCAGTCCAGCTACTATTTCAGGTTCAGGTTCAGCTTTATTGTCATTTTACAACACAGGACTGCATGCAATGAAATGCAGTTGTAGCCCCCTCCATGCTACGCACACATAGAAAATGTATAAACAGATATTCAAATGCTAAATTTATGTCCCACCCTCAGATGAACAGAAACTAAATATTTCAGTGATCTTTGTTTGTTTCTTGTCTCACAGTAACAGTCATTTTTCTCTACCTTTAAAGCTACTTAAAAGGTTTTAAAAATTGAAATCTGGTGTTAAAGATGTTTAAAACAGATACAGTGGGATCAGTGGGAGGAGATGGTGGACTGGAGCAGGTATTTTAATTACTGGTCAACCAGTTCTGCTAATATTTATCTAGACAGTGAGTGATAAAGTGGGTGTAGCAGGGTGGATGGGTTTTATGGATCTGATCAAGGTCATTAAGTTAAAGGAATTTTAGGTGAACAAGCCCCACCCACTTACAGCTGCAGCCTCAGGTGAGTGTGCAGGTGAATCACTGCAGGAAGTGACCTCACTGAGGGGGGCTGGGAGTAGCTTGGAAGTCAGGGTTGCCACCGTCGCGCGACGTAACGACTCACTACTACACTGCTGCCTGCTTTCAGAAATGTAACTCCCTCCGCCTCCCCAGCCTCCCCATGTATTAGCATGAATTTAAATGTTTTTAATATGTTTTCATATTCATTAAATCTTGTATATCTCAGGCTCTGCCAGGGAACAGTTGCTGCATGGTCAAAACCTTGACACGGCTGATTCTCAGTTGGGTTGAGGAAGTGTAAAGTCAGGGAGTCTGTCTTTGTAAATAACGTTAAATGAAGTCATCTTCTTTACAATAATGGAGCTGTATCTCCTAGACCTCCAGTTTAGACTAGCTGCAGATCTCTCTCCTGTGTGGATTAGATTAAAATCTGATATGCTGCTGAAGACATTAACTGCTCTTTCACCTCTTGGTTTTTATTGGTTACTTGCTGTATCCTGTGGATGGAGGCGGCCTGTCCTTCTCCAGCATATGTAGAGTCTGCCGGACTCCCTTCTCCACCCTGCGGAAATGAACTGGATGACAAACACTTCTTAACACATGGATACTTTGGTTTATGACCAAAACTAATGACATTCCTATCAGCCTCAGCTGTACTTTGAGTTTAGTGCCAATTAACATATGTTAGCATGCTAACATGCTAAACTAAGATGGTAAACATGGCAAACATTACTTGCTAAACATGTTAGCATGCTAGTTTGGTAAAATCACGAGGTGCAGAATCGTCCAATATGAACAGAATTCCTACGATAGTGGACTGGTCCACATAGAGAGGACAATGAGCTCCCGGGCGTCCAGAGAGACAATGATCAGCACACCTAGTCATTAACTATCACTTGTGAAGTATCAGCACTGTTGCTATGGAGACCTACAGTTTATCATACCTTGAGCTCTGATTTAGCAATGTGCTTGAACTGTTACAGATGCCCCCGTTTGCTGTTTTAATGGACCAACCATTCAGAAACCACTATTGTCTCTGACCTTGCAATAAGGCAGAAAGCAGGCGAGGCGATCTGAGCCTCAGTGACGAATTTATGCCCATGTGTTCAGTCTGTATGTGTAAAAGTCTCATCCACTGAGTCATCCAGGCAGTCAGATAGGGCAGAGAGGAGTGTGTGTGTGTGTGTGTGTGTGTGAGTCAGCTGGTATTTAACACCACACCCAGTCCCGTCCCGGACCATAAAGGAGCTGCTGCTGCTGCTCGCTGCCTCACTGCTGCTGCTTCTCTGAAGGTAAGAAAACACGAATAACACACTTACAACTGTTTGTTTGTACAAAAGATTTCAAGTTGTACTCTGCTAAAAGACAACGGGAGTAAATAATCGGCAACTCTAAAACAACAAAAAGTATTCAGGTGTTTTTGGTACTTTAACCTCAAGAAACATCTGTTGAAATAAATCATTCAGAATCTATTAAAAGATAAAATCTCACTCAGGAGACTTTAGATGTGGTAACAGCCGGCTGGTCGATGGGTGTGGCCGGGTAAAGTCTTCCCTGCAGACCCTCTCTGCTCTCTGCCTGCCTGTAATTACCAGAGTATCGTGTTCACGCCATTTACCGAGGGAGGCTCACAGAGAGGAGATGGTGCTCGTCATCTGGAAGAAGAAACAAAGAGTTTACGAGACTCTGCAGAGAGGAGCAGCCTGAAGTTTATTTCTTCTTTTCTTTATTTCATCCCGACCGGCTACCGCTGCTGTTGCTGGAGGTCCTTAGAAAAGACATTAAAGACAACAATCACATGGTGTTAAGTCGACAGATCAAAATCCATTCATGAACATGCAGGAATCAGAAAAAAAAGACTCAACTAGTTTCTCGACTCATCACTGACTGAAGGCTTTTATTTTGAAACCAGCTGGAGCAGCAGGGAGATGAGTCATTGAGAAGTATTTTGTTAGCTGCTTCTAACCAAACATTAACTTGCAAAACTGTTAATTAAAGCATGCTTTTTTAAAATACATTTTTGGCAACAGGAGTAGCATCTATAACTCTGGGTTCCCCTAAACCTTCAAAATAAGTGCCTGATTTGAGCCATTAACCAAAGATGCTGGGATTTTAGTTTGAAAACTGGGGACGAGGGGACGAGGACCGGGGGGGGGGAATGTGGAGTGAAACTAAAGTTGAATGGACCTTTTTCACAGCAGACATTTTGACATTATTAACTGCTACTGTACACTGTATTGCGACATATACTGGAACGGAGCCATCATTGAAGTGGCAATCTCAAAGATTTCTGTTTAGATAAATGTCACTATCTATCACCAAATGAGTTAACACAATGGTGTGACGAAACGCTGAACCTCACACACTTCCTGCTGGTGTTTTGTAAGAGGGTCAAAGGTCAGGGAAGCTTTCCAGTTCCTCTCAAATGTATTAAATACATTAGTAACTACTTAACACTTTACAGGTGTACGCTTTGATTTCATTGAGTAATTTATCTGACGTTCAGAGTGTGTGTGTGTGTGTGTGTGTGTGTGTGTGTGTTACGTAACAGGCTCCATAATTCTTCACATCTGTTTGCTCTGTGATCCATTTTCCTTATCAGCAGCTCCGGCCTCTCCTGCAGACCAACCCGCTGGCAGGTCCCAGTCAATAAATCAGACACACCTATCTGAGCGCTCACTCTGGGGTGCTTACAGCCTGCTGGATTCTGCAGTTTTAAACAATAACAGACTATTGTTTGCTCATGCATTTTTAGTAAATCTGAAGAGGAAAGCGAACGTTTCCACTGGGAGGAGGAGGAGCGGTCAAACCTGCAGTTTGCTCTGAGAGTCACTGAGACCGAATTTATTGATGCGATTTCTCCTCTGGTGTCAGTAGGTCGTCTCCGTCCCACATTTTTATGTACATTTTTAATTTGTACATAAAAGTGGAAACTACGGAAGCCCTGAAAGGCAAATGAGAAAAAAAAAAAAAAAAGATTCTGGCGATCCATTTTCTAAGTCTGATCAAAATGGTTTTCTTTCCTGTGTTTATGACTTAAGAACAGGTGAAAAAAAAAGTTTTGGCAGGTGAAAAATCATGTTTAAGTGTTTGTTGTGGTAATACTAATTTCGGCCACAAGAGGCTGAAGTGCAGCACTGCCCCATGTTTTTAATAGGACTAAAAGCATTCATGTTTTCTTCCAGGTGAGGTTCCTCAACACAAGGTACATATATTGTGTGTTTACTGTCATGTCTTTCTTTTGGCTAGAAATGTATTTTAATCGGCGTTTATAAACAAACACAAAAAGTTTTCATCTGCCAAAAAAACTTTTTTTTCACCTGTTTTCACTGATGAAAATATTTTAAAAGTAACTTAGAAAAATGATTTGGGCAAAACTTTTTTTTCACCTGTTCTTGAAGGTCCAGTGTGTAACATTTAGGAGGCGCTATCGGCAGAAATGGAATATAATATCAGAGGGAGCGGGTCCCCTTCCATGGAGGCCGCCATGTTGCACCGCCATGTTTCTACAGTAGCCCAGAACGGACAAACCAAACACCGGCTCTAGAGAGGGCCGTTTGCGTTTTTCGTGAGTGTCGTGGCCACCGTAGTTTCTCCTGCACGCCTGGAAGGGGAGGGCGAGGCGAGCGGCGTCAGATGGCTGCTAACAATTTAGATCAGACTTAGAAAACGGATCACCAGAAATTTTTTCTCATTTGCCTCTCAGGGCTTCCGTAGGCAACACAAAGTCGTAAAAAGAATGAATATCCCAAAAAGGTTTTACGCTTGGCTGAAGTGGAAAAGTTTGCATATTGAAGAAGATAAGATGTGATGGGAGGCTGTAACTGTATGAATGTAACAGATATACAATGACTGTACTGTGTACATGCTGACAGGAGAGCAAGCGCAATAGTTTCGGCGTATGGAAATACACTGGCGGGATTTTAATGCATATGACAATAAATTCCTTGAATCCTTGAAATTCCTTGATCCTTTGAACGGTATCAGAGCTGCAATGGCAACTATTTTGATAAACTGAATATATTTGAGTTTCGGATAGGCACACAGAAAAGGACGACGACACCGTGGGCTTTAGGAAATTGTGACGAGCGTTTTTCTCTGGTGTTTTACAGACCAAACGATTAACTGATGAAAAGAATCTGCAGATAAATCGATGCAGAAAACAATCGTTAGTTGGGTTAGTTAATGGAATTATAACTAACTGTCACTGTTGCCATCCGACAGCTGCAGAATCTGCTGAAGTGGAAAAATTGGCGTATCAAATATATATCAAATACATATCACACATGCTTTAACTGTCTGTCTTGACTCTCACTAGATCGACTCATCATGGCGCTGGTGTCTGAGTTCCTGGGCCAGCTGACGCTGTCGTACGGAGCGGTGAGTTACCTGCTGACATCACACAGGAAACTGGGCTACAATACTGCACCAATGACAATATTTATCAGGATAATGCTGTGATAATTATTGCAATAATAAATGTGTCCATATCCACCTCTAACGTCCTGATTCCAACACCTAACATCTGTGGGCGCTGCTCTCGTTTTAATCTTCTTACGATTATATAAACGGCACGTCCAGATTCTCATATCTTCACTGCCCGAAGCTCTGAGAGGATCCACAGTGTCGAGGCTCTACAGTGTTTTACTGCTGTCACAAAGCCGATAGAGGTGTGGTTTGTTCTTCGCCCAAAGTTCATCTGATAAACTGAAGACTGATCAATAATTCATTCAGACACCGAGTGAAGAATCGTAGAATACGATTGATGGAAAAGCAGAAACAGATCATGTCTGAACTTCTGAAAACACACTTTTCTTTCAGTGTTTTTCCTTCCAGTCAAACATCCGAAAATTTGGACATCAGATCTTTGTCTTAATCTTGATGCTTTAGGTTTTGCACATGTTTTTTCCCCACAGGGGCCACCGTACATACGATCAGCAGCGGACTGTGAGGTTACATGTCTCTCTCTGTCCTCTGCAGGAGGCGGAGCCCACATTCCCCACCGTGGTGGCGGTACGAGACTTCGACCCGGCCAAAGACGCTGCCAGGATCGAGACGGCCATCAAAACTAAAGGTGAGAGGGTCCAACAACTCACCTGCCTGCTGTCTGGAAGTTTCCATATATTTCTCAGAGTTATGTAGCTGTGATCCGACTCTTCCATCACAAATAATATAGTGGACGCCATGACACTTAACATGTCCCTGCTCTCCAGAGGATGAACCATTTAGATTTTGTTGACGACATTACCTGTCCTCTAGGGCCACCTTCAGGACAAACTTACGGGACGCTTGCTGAACTCTTAGACTCTTAGATTCCTGTTTTAATGTGGTGGTATTGTTTTTGAATCCCACTCCTGCAGCGTTTCTCTCAGCAGATTTCAGTTTTCTTTGAGGGCAGCGAAACTCATCCAGACGCAGTCAGATATCAGATTACCGACTGGCTTCTGTCCATGTATGAGCTGTTCAAACCATAACAGCATGTTTTCTGGTTAAAAGTTCTGGATAAAAGTTGGAGGAATTCATCTGCAGATGCCACTAAAACCACTGCAGACTGTACAGCAGTGAGGGAATCGAACCTGCGAGGCAGACTGTACAGGTCTGACTCCTCTCTGTCTGTGTTTGTGTGCGGTGAGCTGCAGGGTTTCCCAGCTGCTCAGCTTCCTGAGTGTGAGCTGCAGTAAAAGCAGGACGTCCCTCAGCAGACTGAAGGTTTTCCGTCGTTTTTAAAAAGCTGAAACAAAGAAACGGATAATTAAAGAGTTTAGCATACAGACGTTAAAGATGAACACAGACAGATCCAAAACAGAGTTTAGATGAAGGAAGAAAATGAAGTCAAAGTGTTTCTCTTTGCCACATGCACAGCTGAGAGTATTTAGTCATATTATGTAAGACGTAAGAGCTTTGTTTTCATTTATTTTTATGAAAGAAACTACAGAAAGTCAGGAGCCAAAACACCTGCAAATAACTAAAGACGAACTGATCCAACAAGTCCTTCAAGTGAAGCGACAAAATACGTCGTTTGTAGTGTGGAAATCAAGTGTTTCCTGATCTGACGCCTCCGTCAGCAGGGCGACATCATCTGTCTGTCTTCATCGCTGTTACACATCACTGCTGGAGAATAAATCCGTTTGATGATGTGATTGGTTAGGTTTAGGTTTAGGGAAAGGTCGGGGTTTAGGTCAAAATGGATACTTGGTTAAGGTTAGGCGACCTTCGTCGCCATGGTTACAGTAACAACCCCGTGGTTAAGGTGAGCTGCTCACCAAGAAGCCTAAAAAAAAACGTCTGATGTTTTGTTGACCCATCCATCCAACGTCACCTGACTTCCTCTTTTGCTACCGTCATAATTCCTACAGTCGCTAGAGGGCGCTGTCAGGTCGCTGAACATTAACAGATGTTTTTGGGGCGTTTGTTAAAACGACTGATGCCCTTGTTTTTCTGTCTCTCTGGCTTTCGAAGAGCACTGAAATATGCAAGAAAAATACTTGAAGATTGATGTTTAATTAATATTAAAACTTTATACAGTACATCAGTTCCCAGTGGTTGCTTTACTTGGCTGCTAAGGGGAAACGCTGTATTATTTAAACATCTCAGCTCTGTTGTACCCCTGACCACGCCCCCAAAAGTGATGTCGCAGTGTACTATTGTGCAGCGTCTTATTGGTGATCAGATCATTGACAAACAGTCCAGCAGAGTTAAAGAGGTTAAAACGTGAGAATATTTTCTATCTGGTCTGAAATAAATTGCACAGGACTCTGTTGACAGTGTTAATGAAAAGCTTTTAAAGTTGAAGTTGAACAAAAATCAAACCTGTTCATAAAATCCCGCAGGTGTAGACGAACAGACCATCATCGACATCCTGACCAGACGCAGCTACGAGCAGCGGAGAGAGATTGCCTTCGAATATGAACGGCTCGCCAAGAAGGTTAAAAATGTTTCTCCTTTAATTAACACGTAGATGTTCATAGACGTGACCTTTCACATGCAGGCCTGAATCAGTAGGTGGCATAATCACCCTGCTAGTACATTCTGCTTCAGTGCCAAATTATTGTTTCCAGTGTTTTTCAAAAGACATTTTTAATTTCTAAGACATTTCATTAATGGTTGGTGCCCTTGTACCCGTTTCAGGATCTGGTCACAGCCCTGAAGGGGGCGCTGTCCGGCTCTCTGGAGGCTCTGATGTTGGGTCTGATGAAGAGCACTGCTCAGTACGACGCCTTCGAGCTCAAAGCCTCCATGAAGGTCAGAGTCACCAGTGGTGGAATGTAACTAAGTATATTTACTCAAGGACTGTACTTAAGTACAATTTTGAGGTACTTGTACTCCTTGTCGTGTTTCAGATGTCTATGAGTTGTTGTCAGTTCCACTAAAGAGACATTTTCCCTTTAAACTTCTCACATGGTTTCATTTAAATAACTCTTTACCCGACTAGGTCAAATGATCCAGTATTTCACAAAAACATTTAAGAGTAGAGAAAAGTTCAAAACCGAAAACAGATTTGTGTGCCAGGACTGTGTTTTTTCTTCTTTTTTCTCCCATTAATCATCTCACGACCCCTCAGATTTATCTGGTGACCCTTTGGAGGGGCCCAACCCCTAGGTTGGGAACCACTGGACTAAGCTAGCTAGTAAAAACTAGCTAACTGTATATAAAGTAGCTATAACTAGCTAACTGTATATAAAGTAGTTATAACTAGCTAACCGTGTAATAAAGCAGTTAAAACTAGCTAACCGTATATAAAGCAGTTAAAACTAGCTAACCGTATATAAAGCAGTTAAAACTAGCTAACCGTATATAAAGCATTAAAAACTAGCTAACCGTATATAAAGCATTAAAAACTAGCTAACCGTATATAAAGCATTAAAAACTAGCTAACCGTATATAAAGCAGTTAAAACTAGCTAACCGTATATAAAGTAGTTACAACTAGCTAACTGTATATAAAGTAGTTACAACTAGCTAACTGTATATAAAGCAGTTAAAACTAGCTAACTGTATATAAAGTAGTTACAACTAGCTAACTGTGTATAAAGCAGTTAAAACTAGCTAACTGTGTATAAAGCAGTTAAAACTAGCTAACCGTATATAAAGTAGTTACAACTAGCTAACTGTATATAAAGCAGTTAAAACTAGCTCCAGCTCGAGCAGCTACATCAGTAAAACGCTGCTCTAACTCTAATTGATGCATCAGTATTAATAATCTAATAATGTCAGAGAGAATCAGAGTCACAGGAGACATTTTACCACAGAACCAGTACTTTTACTTAACAGTACCTTTTTATGGGAGGTGGTGTACCTACTTTGTGGTTGAAAAACATCTTTGATCAATCAGGTGGCTCTGACAGAATGCCCTTTTATAAAATAGGAGTGTAATTGTGTAAGATGAGGGGTCTTACCTGCCGGCGTTTGTGTTTCCAGGGACTGGGAACAGACGAGGAGACCCTCATTGAGATCGTCTGCTCCAGAAACAATGAAGAACTGGTGGAGATCAAGAGGGTTTACAAAGAGAGTAAGTTTGGCAATACTGTTCCAATAACATTCAATAATATGATGAAAAAGAAACGAACATTTTAACTTAAAGCTGCTGTGAAAAAATGGCTCTTTAGCATCATATAGACAGTCCAGTGCATACAGTCCTTGCAGATCATAACACCGTTAGTATTTATTTTATTTAATGTTTATTTGACAGAGACAGATACAGTATACATAGAGAACTGCATAACAACTGTCCAATGCAATGTATCACAGCATTTATAGCTACTGCTAATTTCCAACGCTCGTCCTTATTTCTACCAACATTACTGAATTTGACACCAGCAAGTAGCATCTAGCAATATGATGATATGTACTGTGAGACCAAGTGAACTAAGAGATTTTACTAAACCGTTTATACTGACGTATCTGTCCCTGTAATGTCACTAGTTGTATCAGACTTTTGCAAGCAATGTTGAATGCGAATTATATGTGCATTTACCATTTTATATAATATGTATATAAAGTACCTTGATTTGTCAAACATTTAATTTGCTGGCTTAACTAAAAACAGATATCCAAGTTACCTAGTATTAGTATCAATAAATTATTCTAGTATCACAATATAGTATATCAATATTGAAGTATAAAATCACATTTATCATGATAGAAAATATCCATATCGCCCACCTCTGCTGACAAAGACTCACCTATAGCACTAAAAGTTAGCATGCTAACATTTAAAGTTAGCGGTCTTTGTATAAACTGACACTGGCGCTATTTGCTAGAACTGCTAGATGTTTGTAGCATGTTAGCTAGCTGACATTTGCTATATTAACTACAAACATCTGGTTAGTTAGCTTACATTAGCTTCATCATAGCTTTATTTGCCTCACGATTGTTTTTCATAGAGTTCATGTCTTTTATTCCTCTCCGCAGCGTTTAAGAAGGACTTGGAGAAAGACGTAGCAGGAGACACATCAGGAGATTTCGCCAAACTGCTGCTGGCTCTGGTTCAGGTAGCTTAGATGCTAATTGTTGCTAGCAGATGCTAACTGCACAATAGATATGAGTGTACTAAGATGTTTTTGTTGAACCCAGCGGTGGAATGTAACCAAGTACATTACTCAAGCACAGATTTGAGGTATTTGTACTTTCCTTTCCACTTCTACTCCGCTACGTCTCAGAGGGAAATACGGCACTTCACTACATTTATCTGATAACTAGTTACTTTACTTTTATATTATTTTTGCACAAAACATATGAAGAGTTTAGAAAATCTGATGTTTTGTTATAAATTAGACTCCCTAAAAATGTATTGACAGAAAATTAATCAGCAGCTGTTTTGACGTTTGAAGTCGTTTCTCCAGTAAAATCCCTTCCTGGCTGCAGCTGCTCAGATGTGCAGATCTGCTGCTTTTCCTCTGAACGACTGTAATAACTGTGATGTTCGTTAATAACGTCGAGCTTCGGACTGTCGGTCGGACGCGACGACACGTTGAAGGCGTCGCTTTGGGCTCCGGGTCGTCGTTTCTCACCGTTTTCACGAGTTTTACAAACCGATCGATCGATCGATCGACGGAGAAAAGAATCAGCTGCAGCAGCAACATCCTGCTTTACATTATTGCACGAGGAATAATAACCCGATGATATATAACAACCACAGGGACGCTTCACTGCACCGAGCACTTTTACTTTTAATACTTTAAGTACATTTTCCTGATTATACTGACATAATGAAGACGTTTACTTGTAACAGAGTATTTTTACAGTGTGGTGTTAGTACTTTACTTACCGAAGTAAAGGCTCTGAATACTCCTCTTCAGGAAGATACAATCTTTTAACATAAGTGATAATCCAAGTTTTAACGTTTTTATTGATTTTGCTGAAAACATTTAGTTTTCTTGATTTTTGTGATACCTATAGTTGCAGATCCAGTTTCTGTATGGTACCAGATGGTCTTTATATGAGAACATAGATATAAACACAGCTATAAACAATGTGTTATTTCATAATATTTTTACAGTTTGATAATAATTTGTTACATTTTGTTATAAATTGTAAAAGTTCATGTTTTCTTTAGCATTCTGCATTATTTTGACCCTTTTTAAATGTATCAGATATTTTTAGATTACATTTCTTTGCTAAAAACACGTTTAATTTGCTCGAGTTTTGCCACTAAAGGTTGCTGCTATACAAAAGCTCCACTGTTTGCAGCTTTTGACACTTCACATTTTTAACACTGGCACGAATCTTTTTTCTTGATCTACAGACAAAGAGAGATGAACCCTCTAATGTGGTTGACTATGAGAAGATTGACGAAGACGCCAGGGTGAGTTTTTGTCTTCAAAAGATCTGTGACTCCTGGGTGTGAATTTGTTTCATGGTATAACACTCAGTAATCAATCATTTGTATTTAATGAGGAATCCATCAATCAATGAATCACAAGCACTCAGAAATCCCTCACTGTGCTGTATACCTCGAATGATTTTAAACCACCTTCTGTTCTCATGTGCGACCCTCTCAGTCTCTGTACGAAGCCGGGGTGAAGAGGAAGGGAACCGACGTGGCGACCTGGATCGCCATCATGGCTCAGAGGAGCGTCCCCCACCTGCAGAAAGGTGAACTACACCTACAACACTGCACACACGAGCTAACGTCTGCACATACAGCATCGTGTACCGATTAACCCAATCACCAGACAACGATTCTGCAAAATCACGGATTATTTTGAACATTGTTTTACATTCAATTTAAACTCTTTAAAAAAAATCGTTCAATACCGTTTTTTTAATGTTCAATGCCAATTTTTTTTTTTAAATATCCAATGCCAAAGTTTTTTTCTGTCCAATGCCTTTTTTTAAGTCCAGAGGCAACGTTTTTTACATTCAATGCCAAGGTTGTTTTTTTTTCAATGTCACAATTTTTTTATGTTCAATGACAGCATTTTTTTATGTTCAGTACAAACATTTTTGCATTCAATGGCAACATTTTTTTTTACATTAAATGCCAATGTTTTTTTATGTTTAGTACAAACATTTTTACATTCAATGCCAACATTTTTTTTTAAAGTCCAGAGGCAATGTTTTTTACATTCAATGCCAAGGTTGTTTTTTTTTCAATATCACATTTTTTTATGTTCAATGCCAATATTTCTTCATGTTCAATGCCAACGTTTTTTTATGTTTAGTACAAACATTTTTACATTCAATGCCAACATTTTTTTTTTACATTAAATGCCAATGTTTTTTATGTTTAATGCCAATGTTGATTTATATCCAATGCCAGCATTTGTTTGTGTTCAATATTAACGTTTTTCATGTTCAACGCCAGTGTTTTCTACGTTCAATGCGAACGTTTTTTATATAAAATGCCAATGCCTTTTTATGTCCAGTGCTGTTTTTTAAGTCCAATGAGCGCGTTTATTTTACATTCAGTGTCAAGGTTTTTTTAATTCTTGTTTACTACAATATCTGTGCATAGCAATTACAGTATTGGTCAAGTTTAGGGAGAGATTGTGGTAACAGTTAATAAATGGACAAACTTCTCTGTTTTTTTTGCTTCACGTTTTACATGTTGTCTCTTTTGATGTGTGTTTTGTGCCGTCAGTGTTCGAGAGGTATAAGAGCTACAGTCCGTACGACATGAAGGAGAGCATCAGGAAGGAGGTGAAGGGAGATCTGGAGAAGTCCTTCCTCACTCTGGGTAACAAACGCCACATCAGTACCACGCAGGGAGCTTAAAGGACAATGCGATTTTAGTTATTGCACTGATACTGCAGCATTCCAGCAACAGTGGAAATGTCCTTTTAAGATGACAGGAGGTGAAGACATCAGGAAGTTGTCCAGGTTTATTAAATGCCCGTCTGTCTTCTCTTCACAGTGGAGTGCTTTGAAAACAGGCAGCTGTACTTCGCCAACAGACTCAGTGAAGCCATGAAGGTACGTTTTCATAGTTTTGTCCAGTGGTGGAAAGTAACTAAGAACATTTACTCACGTACTGTACTTCGAGGGAAATATTGAACTTTTTACTGCACTAAATTTGTTTGATAACTTACGTTACTGTCCAGATTCAGATTAATAATACAAAATATAATCAACAAATAAATTATGATATTATTATATGAACAAGACTTTATTCATCCCAGGGGGAAATTCACGAGCTACCCATCAGTATATTAAGTAATATATACATATACATATATATACATATACATATATATATATATATATATATATGTGTGTGCGTGTGTGTGTGTAAAACTAGCCAACATTTACCAGCTGCAACATTAAAGTGATGAACACATTAATGCATCGATAATTATTATCTGATGATATAATATATATTATTCTGAAATGGGCCGTTCTGCATAATGAGTACTTTTACTTTTGGTACTTTAAGTATATTTTGATGCTAATAGTTTTGTACTAAAGTAAAATTGTAAATGCAGGACTTTTACTTGTAAGTATTTCTACACTGCGGTGTTACTACTTTTACTCAAGTAAAATATCTGAGTACGTCTTCTACCTCTGGGTTTGTCCATCGCGGTAATAACCAGCTGAGATCTGGAAACTCTGAGACGAGCAGACAGGTGAACAGACAGGTTGGTTCTGACGTCTGTCTGTCGTCCTCCATCTTGTTTTTTCTGTCTCTCTGCAGAGTAAAGGAGCGAAGGAGAAGGTGGTGACCAGGATCATGGTTTCTCGCTGTGAAGTCGACCTGATGAAGATCAGAACAGAGTTCAAGAAGCAGCACAAAAGATCCCTGTACCAGACCATCGCTGTGAGTCCCAGTCACTCTGTGTGTGTGTGTGTGTGTGTGTGTGTGTGAAATAGACCTACTCCCTGTAAAGTCCCACACAAGGAAAGGCCAGTGAACACACCAGAGAGGATTGCATTAACGCATCAGTAAAAATAAAACAACAATATATAGTAATATAACCATTCTACATAATGAGTACTTTTACTTTTGATAGCTGTACATTTGGCTGGTAATAACTGTACTGTACTTTTACTTTTGAACGCAGAACCTTTACTTGATTTTGTTTTATGGATGATATTAGTATTATTATTTTCATTATTATTTTTATGCTAATTATGTCTTTGTGTCGTTCAGGAGCACACTAAAGGAGACTACCAGAAGGCTCTGCTCAGTCTGTGTGGCGGAGACGACTGAGGCCTCAACTCTGTCTGGACTCAGTTTCCCAGAAGGCCGTTGGGTTTGAAATATCAGCTGACTGCAGATCTTCTTACAGTATTAGAGCCTTTTTGTATTTACTTCCATATCAAACAGCTCATGTCACCTCCATCTCTCGGAGCAGCTTCAGTTTGTGAAATAAAAACTTTTCAGCTGTTTGTGTTTGTTTGGTGTTTAATGAAACGACCACCAGAGGGCAGCAGAGACACACTGAGTGTTTTACTGAAGCTTATAGCGAAAACAAAGACTCTGGTCTCTGCTGCGTACATGTGTGCACCTGTAAAAGATTCAGCAGCTCACTGTGAGAATATTCACTACAGGAATACAAACAGGTTTTTATACGCCTTTTTACCAACATGATACACAGTGGTACAATTCAATTTTATAAATATAGCGCCAATTCATAACATAAGTTATCTCATTGCACTTTTCCTATACAGCAGGTCTAGACCGTACTCTTTATAATACAGTATTATTTACAGAGACCCAGCAAATCCCACCATGAGCAAGCACTTGGCGACAGAGGCAAGGAAAAACTTCCAGAAAACCTCGAGCAGAACCAGACTCAATGGTGGGCGGCCGTGTGAATTTTTTTTTTTTATATAGCAGAATAGTAATTGTAGTGTTAATATTAATAAATTAATAATAGGAATGACAGCTATAGGAGAAATAATGTCAGTATTAGTAACAGAGCCAATAACAACAACTGTAGTAGCAGCTGTCGAGCAGGAACACGAGGGCAGCAGGTGGCCCACAACCACAGATCCAGACTCTGCAGGAACACGGGGGCAGCAGGTGGCCCACAACCACAGATCCAGACTCTGCAGGAACACGGGGGCAGCAGGTGGCCCACAACCACAGATCCAGACTCTGCAGGAACACGGGGGCAGCAGGCGGCCCACAACCACAGATCCAGACTCTGCAGGAACACGGGGGCAGCAGGCGGCCCACAACCACAGATCCAGACTCTGCAGGAACACGGGGGCAGCAGGTGGCCCACAACCACAGATCAAGACTCTGCAGGAACACGGGGGGCAGCAGGCGGCCCACAACCACAGATCCAGACTCTGCAGCTCGGGAGGCAGAAATACCTGCTGAAAGCGACAGAAGGAGAGAGGAGAGAGACGAGAAAGCACAAAACTATGGGTTAGTAACATGCAGTAATGGGATAAAAATGCATACAGATGGAGAGGGAGAGGAGGAGAGAGGAAAGAGGTGCATCATGGGAAGTCTCCCGGCAGTCGAGGCCTATAGCAGCATAACTAAGGGATGGTTCAGGGCTCACCCAAGCCAGCCCTAACTATAAGCTTTATCAAAGAGGAAAGTCTTACTACTCTTAAATGTAGAGATGATGTCTGCCTCCCGAACCCAAACTGGGACCTGGTTCCACAGGAGAGGAGCTTGATACCTGAAGGCTCTGCTTAAGCCCTGCCCTCAGGGAGGAGTCTTCCTGAGTGTCTGCTGTTTACTAGGCAGGGTCGGCAGGGTAGAACTAGGCAGGGTAAACAGCAGATACTCAGGTAGACTCCTTCCTGAGGGCGGGGCTTAAGCAACACAGAGTAGCTTAAATTTCTGAGTTCTCAGACCATTTTCACAATTGAGAATGACTTCCGGATGGGAGCCGAAACGTCTTGATTCTGAAAACAGTGTCCAGATGACTACGACTGAAACCTTTTCTACGAACTAAACATATACATTTGCTAAAGTTAAGTCAATGTCACAGCCTGTGTCAACTTGTGGCAAATTTGCTAGCAAGCCACGTTGGCTAAGCCTGGCTGGAAGCCAGTTTTTCTCGAAAAAAAAAGTTTTCAGTTTGCCGTAATGTTAGCAAATGAATGAATGAGCCTGGCTTCCAGGCTAATGTTGGCTGGGTTAATGTGTTAGCTAACGTCAGTTCGCTAGCTTTAAAGCTTGTGAGTGAAACATGCAGGGTTTGACAATTAACGTTATAACTTGACAAGTAAAGTTTTTGGTCGGACAAGTGAAATGCTTTGTCTTTTTTCTTGTTTTTAATGTTGTACAGCACTTTGGTTCAGCTTTGGTTGTTGGAAGGTGCTATAGAAATAAAGTTCGATTGATTGATTGATTTGTCATATATTGTCCTATCGTTCGAGTGAAACATCTGGGGAACAACTGTGTTGGCTTTTCAGGCCTGTTCAGTGCACATCACGTGTTGCTGCTGTAATGTTAGCCTGCGACCTTATTTATTTATGTATTTGGACAAGCAACTTGTAATTATGCTCGATCTGTTTTCACTTATTTGTCCTTACCAGAAAAAGCTTAATGGCAGCCCTGAACATGCATTGCAATTACTATCTAGTCAAACTGTTTCTAAAATTACACAGCAATGTATTTGGAAGATATTAGTGTATGATTTTTTATTATTAATGTTTATTTGATAGGGAGAGATACAATATACATTGCATAACAATTGTCCAATGCAATGAATCACAGCATGTATAGCTACTGCTAATTTCCAATGCCCGTCCCTAGAAGAACAAATCAGACATAAAACATGTTTACAGGCAGCTGCTCATTGGATCCTCACAGTAACAACAGCAGAGTTAACAGAGACAAAAAATAATAATCATACTGAATATAAAAGTGTTAAAATGTTGATAATCAAAGTGATGAAATCAGACAAATGACACATAGTGTGTGTGTGATGGTGAACAGAGTGACTGATTTCAGCAGCTGATCTTCAGTCAGCAGTGTTTCTGTACACAGGAGAGACTCTCAAACCTACAGAGGACACAGAGACACTGAGGAACCAGGGGACCAGAACCTGAACCCAGGATAAAGAGGTTCGGTGAATGTGGTGTTGAAGGTGTGGAGGTGGATCAGTCTGCCAAAGTAGAGTCTGTAGAAGGACAGAGTGCCAGCAGGACAGTCCACATACACTGCTACTCTGTGAGAGTTGGAGGAGGAGGAGGAGGAGAAGGAGGAGAGGAGAAAGGAGAAGAGGAAGGAGAAGAAAGAGTAGAAGAAGGAGAAGGAGAATGAGAAGGAGGGGCAATCATGATGGAAGAGGAGGAGGGGGAGGAGGAGAAGAAGTTGGGGCAGTTTGAGGAGGAGATAAAGGAAGATGAGGATGATCGGGAGGCTTTTGAGGAGGGGGAATATGGATTTTCTTGTGTTATTGTGCCACACAGAGTAACGACCATCAGAGCAGCTCAGACTCCAGGACTGATCATTCTTTCCAAACAAGCAGTCTTTACTGTCTCCTCTCCTGCTGATTCCTCTGTAAGTTACAGCTATTTCAACTCTTCCTCTGTAATCGACCTCCCAGTAACAGCGACCAGTCAGACCATTTGTACACATCAGCTGAGGCCAGTCAAATCTGTCTGGATGATCAGGATATGACTGATCCTCGTCCTCACATGTCGCCTTCCTGTTGTTGTCAGACAGTCTGAGCTCTCCGTTTGGTGTGTTTGTGTCCAGCTCCAGTTCACAGGCGTCTGATGGAGAGAAAGAGACACAATACAGCTGCAGGTCATCGTCTGTTCATTTATTAACAACTTTAATGACAATTACTGAAAGAAAATCATCCAAGCTTTTATTTAATACTCAACTGCGAATGACGTTTAACAAAAGGGAAATTGAAATTCAATAATCCAGCTATAACAACATTAACAGTTAGAGCCACGATGTCAGTGATATTCTGTCTTTATTTCTCGTGTGGACCAGAGGATGACAGCTAATGGAGACCCAAATCAATTTAACACATAGTGAACAAAGTATACTAATAAAACTGGCACATCATCTTCCACTGCACCTCTGAACCATCTGCTTTCTAAAACGGTCATTACTTTCACCAAAGAGGTCACATTTAACAGAAAGTTCAGACCTTTGAACATCAAATCTGAAACTGTCTTCTGCTTTAAAAAGTTTCATGACAGGATTTTTTTGTCCAAAATGCACCAAAAAGCTGAACTTAGTGTTAATGAATATCCAGTCAGAGGGCTGTGGGTCCACTAACTGGCTTTAAGGTGATCAGGGGCCAGATGCAAAAAAACTGTGCACAAAGACAGAAATAAGCAAACGCATTCTTTTCTTCAGAATTATAAAGCTGTGAGTGCACATGGTCCAGTTTTATAAATCTCAATCAATTATGGAAGTGGACGCACATACAGGAGCATCATCTCCACTCCCAGACAGAAATAGATGTAGACACACCCTTAATCATCCGTTTGCATTTCAACACTTATACTGACTGCTTCAGCAGTCTGTAGACCTGTCAGTGAAAGGAACGGCACGGAAGTGCAGTTTTACCCTTCATGTCACATCGGCAACCTTGTCTAATAATGTCATAGCAGCTGTCACTACACACAACCATCGAGCATGGCTGTGGCTACTTATAGTGTGCCTTTAATGAATTCATCACGTGTACCTACCTCCCTACGTAACAAAAGGGAGTCGTCGTCCCACTACCGTGGTAGTGAATCTGAGAGGCTGTAATTTAGTGAGTCTGTCTTTTTTCAGTACTTTTACATTGCATTTCACCATTTTTCATCACGAGGGATTATTGTGTTTGTGCAGGTTGCACAAACTCCAGCCTGTAATATTATAAAGAGTTCGGTCTAGACCTGCTCTTTAGGAAAATTGCAATGAGATAACTTCTGTTATAAATTGGGGCTATATAAATAAAACTGAATTGAATTGTCAGTACGTCCAGTCCACAGTTTTCATGAAAAGCAGCGGTGCTAGCTCTTTTGCCCGGGTGCGTGTCGAGAAGGTGAAGAGACAGGACTTTACTGCTGCATCATTTTAGACAGGAGGATTATGTTCCCTGTGATATGACGGAGTTCAGGATGGGATGTCGGAGCCAGGACCGTGTGAGGCTGATAACTGGTCCAGTTCCTTCAGTACACACAGCTGCTTCATCAGGTACATTTCATCAGGACCTTGGGTCCTCTGTGGTTTTATTCTAATTGTATAGAAAATCTGGCTGGCTCTAGAAATCCATGGGTATGCTGGTCTGAAGTCAGCGTGACACATTCTGTTTAAATAAGTATCAGTTTATGTGTGAAAAATGGAGTATGCATGGTGTTTGTTCATATGTATCATACATCTGGCCCAGGGTCTCCCATTCAGGGAGGAACCGGAAAGTTCACTTCATTCAAGCTTATCTTTTTGAAATTAATTACGATTTGTTGTGTTTATGAACTGTAGGTTATTGAACACTGATTTATGAAACACATCCAAAGAAGAAAACAGAAGGCTACCTGAACACAGCAACTTTTATCTGTTAAACTTGTGAAGTACAAGCTACGAGCAGCACCTGAAGGCAACAAAACTCTTCTATATTAGTGACAGTCACAAGATTCAGAAGAAACAACGTTAGCTCTCTGTTGGTTCGACTGTTAATGAAATGTGTCGATTAGTTTTGTTGGATCAATGTGTTCAGTTTGTAGTGTTTGTGGATTTTAAATTGATTGATTGAATTCTAACATCTTTCCAGCCACACAGACAAAAAACAGAAACTAAATCCTGAATGATACTCTGGTGTGTAGCTGTGTTCTCTTCAATCAAAATTAAAACACACTCACACTTCCTCACACCACGTTTCAGTCTCTGCAGTCCACCATGGTCCACCCTGGAGGAAGAGACAGAATCAGAATCAACTTCATACACCTTCACTCATATCCACCATTAACCATGAACATGAGTTCCTCGGTTAGTCAGTGACAGAGAAACAGTGTGAGGGCTGCTGTTGTCCATATGTCTGTACCTGACGTGAAGTGTCCAGCCTGTCGTCTGTCCATATCTGAGTGTAGAGTCTGTTGTCTGTCCATACCTGAGAGTGTCCAGTCTCCATTCTGGATCCTCCAGTCCAGCAGACAGCAGCTTCACTCCTGAGTCTCCTGGATGATTGTAGCTCAGGTCCAGCTCTCTCAGATGGGAGGGGTTGGAGCTCAGAGCTGAGGCCAGAGAAGCACAGCCTTTCTCTGTGACCCTACAGAATGACAGACTAAACACACACACACTGTCAGTCTCAGTATAAACTCAGTGTAAATTAAAATTAGTTATATGTTAGACGTTCACATCAGTCCACTGTTTAAAACACAAAAAGAATACAAGGGCTCACCACTGTAGAGGTGAGTCCAACTAATGCTCCATCTCCTGCACTATCTCCGGCTTTTAAACCAAACTCCTTGATGGTGGCAGGACTGTTAGTTTCCAGAGTTGCACAGGACGAAAGACACTGGGCAGGTGTGAGGATACTCTCAAGCCACCAGTGTTGATTTAGAGTTTTCCCCGGAAAATGAGAGTTGCCTGTATAGTCGTATTCACACATGCACTGCAACCCTGAACTTATCTAGACATTACCCGGAGGAGCTGTCTGTGAAAACGCAAATGTCTGAATCAGTTGGCCTGGACATTATATGTTCTTTACCCTGCCAGCACCCTAGTACAAAGTCAGTGAGCCCATGTGTGAATAAAGCAGGTCTTTGTCCAGAGAATTCACAGCAAGCGAGTGGTCATTTGATGACGTTACATGAGTGTAGTTGCTTCGTACACTTTTCTGCTTGACTGTATATTGTTTTCCACTCTTTCGTTGATATTGCAGATACGTCCAAACAGATGCATGGCGCAGTGAGGATCCTCATAGAGGAGACAAGCATATATAACGCAGATCTACGTGTCTGTCTGTCACTGTTAACAGAGACTACAGTCTGCAGTGTAGTTCATACATTTTACTGATAAACCACAGAATTGTAAATTAAAATTAGTTATATGTTAGACGTTCACATCAGTCCACTGTTTAAAACACAAAAGAATACAAGGGCTCACCACTGTAGAGGTGAGTCCAACTAATCTCCATCTCCTGCACTATCTCCGGCTTTTAAACCAAACTCCTTGATGGTGGCAGGACTGTTAGTTTCAGAGTTGCACAGGACGAAAGACACTGGGCAGGTGTGAGGATACTCTCAAGCCACCAGTGTTGATTTAGAGTTTTCCCCGGAAAATGAGAGTTGCCTGTATAGTCGTATTCACATGCACTGCAACCCTGAACTTATCTAGACATTACCCGGAGGAGCTGTCTGTGAAAACGCAAATGTCTGAATCAGTTGGCCTGGACATTATATGTTCTTTACCCTGCCAGCACCCTAGTACAAAGTCAGTGAGCCCATGTGTGAATAAAGCAGGTCTTTGTCCAGAGAATTCACAGCAAGCGAGTGGTCATTTGATGACGTTACATGAGTGTAGTTGCTTCGTACACTTTTCTGCTTGACTGTATATTGTTTTCCACTCTTTCGTTGATATTGCAGATACGTCCAAACAGGTACGCAGCGCAGTGAGGATCCTCATAGAGGAGACAAGCATATATAACGCAGATCTACGTGTCTGTCTGTCACTGTTAACAGAGACTACAGTCTGCAGTGTAGTTCATACATTTTACTGATAAACCACAGAATTGTAGAGTAACATTAGGCTTCATGATCAAAGAAAGTTTTTTTATTACATTGACACTTTTGTCCATATTCGTATGCTCCCTCCCTCTCTCTCTCTCACTCAGCTGCGAGGCTGCCTCCATTTGGCGGTTACCAAGTGGACTATTTCCAGTAGGTGAGAACATGTCTGACAATCTCCTGTTGTGTGCTACTTGTATGAAAGACCAACTCCGGACAATGTCTGGACCTGATTCTCCAGACACTGTCCAGAGTTCATATGCGAAAACGGCTTATGTGACTCTAACTGTTGTATGTGCTTATTCACCAAACAGCAGGTCATAGTATCCGACCTTCTTGAGGTTTCTAGGTTGGGTCCTGGAGAGGACATCACCTGGGGATTTCATAATTCAGCCGGGAGACTGTCTTTAACATTCACTCAAGCAACGACACCTGGAAGGGATGAGTGGAAGTAACGGCCTGACTGATCTGACCCAAGTATTTATTTTTTTTATTGGACCTCTGTCTTGGACATTTGCATAAAAAGAGGAGCAGAATTGTGAACTGATAAATACCTGGTGGTAAGTTGGATAAGGGAGCGGTGGAGGCTGCTGGACAGACCTACTAAACCCAGATGGGTAGAAAGGGTTAACTGGGAACCTCTGGCTGAGGCCCCATTTCTGCAAGGTCTTCAAATTTCAACCTCTGAGGACATGGAGTCTGATTGGGCCATGTTCAAAGCTGCAATTGTGGAGGAGGGTGCTCAGAGTTGTGGTCAGAAAGTCAGTGGGGGCCTGTCATGGTGGTATTCTAAGAACCTGCTGGTGGACGCCAGCTATGACAGAAGCTGCCAAGCTGTAGAATGAGGCTTGGCTGGCCAAGGGGTCTGCTGAAACAGCAAACAGGTCCTTGGAGGCCAGAGGGTCTGCAGCTTTGGTAGCAAACAAACCAAAAACGGGGGTGTGTCAAGAGTTCTGGGAGGCAATGTAGTAGGACTTTTGGTCAGCCTCAGAGAGGATCTTGTAAACCATCAGATGACTCAGGAAGGGAAGGGAGGACTTAACCCAGACTTTTTTTCAGCAGAGGGTGGGAACTGTGTACCTTCAATGGGGATACTGTCACAGTGGAAGGAACACTCTGAGGAAGTCTTAAGCATGACCGTCATGCCCTCTGTGGAGGAGGCAGTGTTGGAGGGCTCAGCAGAAACCTAACCCATTTCTCTGGTGAAGGTCACTAAGGTAGTTAAAAAACTCCCTGTTTGGCAAGGCACCAGGCAGATGAGGTTCACCCTGACATGTCGGAGGTTCCGGGGATGGGGTGGTGGTTCCCATTTCAAAAAAGGGAAATGGAGAGTCTGCTCCAACTATTGAGTATCACAAAGCTTATGCTGGAAAGGAGACTTCTGTTGACTTTCCGAACTTGGATTCAGGAGGAGCAATGCAGATTCAGTTCTGGTTGTGGAACAGTGGACCAGGGGCCAGGTGTACAAACAATATGTAGGCACAAAAGCCATGCATACGCCATTTCCCACACATTAACTGGTTTTTATTAAAGAATAACTTTATTCTGAATTATAAAGAACTTTGTAAGGTCTGTTTCAATAAGCGCTTTATAAATTAATCACTGATGAATATCCACTTCCACAATAATTGAGACTTATAAAACAGAACCATGTATATGTGCAACTTTATAAATCTGACAAAAAGAATACATACTCATATTTCCCACACCTTTAGTCGTGAATCTACACAGAGTTTTCTGCACCTGGCCCCATATCTTTACCCTTGCAAGGATAATAGCATGGTCATGGGAGTTTCCCTTTCCTACTGTGTGCGAAGATATGGGTTCCTTGTAAGACCGGAACAAGATTGACATTTTGGCACAAAGTTAAAAATGTTCTAAGTGGGTGTTGGGCTTTGCCAGGGTTGTGCCTTGTCACGTATTACTTTTGTGATTTTAATTACCACAATATCAAGAGGAAACCAGGGGGTGGAGAGTGTCCAGTATGATGGCCTCAGGATTGCATATGTTTTTTGTGGACGATGTTCTGATGGCTTCAGTTATCTGTGACCTCCAGTGCACTCTGGGGTAGTTTGCAGCATGTAAAGCAGTGGGGATGAGGGTCAGCATCTTCAAACTTGAGGCCATAGTAATTTACCGGAAAGTGGTCAGGTTTGGGGTGAGTCCCTGCCCCAAGGGAAGACGTTCTTCTGATCTTGATCTACATTGATCTACGTTTACCTTTGTTTTCTTTCATTAGTCCTGGGGATTATTCTCTTTAGACCACTCATATGTTTGAGTACAGATTAATATCATTTAAGGACTGTCATAGACCTGCACTTTATAAATCCAAGTCAAGTTTCTGTGTCGTGAACCAAAACACTATTCTGGTGACCATTACCTGAGTCGGCTAACCCCTTCAGTACGATATTGCTGTCACATTTAATACAGGATCATAAAAACAACTAAAAAGCCTCAATATTTAACTTGCCAGATGACTCTTTACAAACAGCTGAATCCTGACCTGAGAGTTTCCAGTGTGCAGTGTGGACTCTCCAGTCCAGCTGAAAGCAGCTTCACTCCTGAATCCTGGAGGTCGTTGTTACTCAGGTCCAGCTCTCTCAGACTAGAGGACTGGAAGCTGAAAACTGAAGACAGAGCTTCACAGCTTCCCTTTGACAGTTTACAGCCAGTCAGCCTGAAGAAAAATTTCAGTCCATTCAATAATTAATATCTGTAGTACATAAGAGCTCAGAGGGTCATCATTTTCAAATAGCCGAACACTAACCTGAGAATTGCCAGTCTGCAGTGGAGACTCTGTAGTCCAGAAGACAGCAGCCTCACTCCTGAATCCTGCAGGTTGTTGTTACTCAGGTCCAGCTCTCTCAGACTAGAGGGTTTGAAGCTGAAAACTGTGGACAGAGCTTTACAGCTTCTCTGTGACAGTTTACAGCCAATCAGCCTAAAGTGAAATTCCAGACAGTCAACTCACAGGTCAAATATAAAAAGAAAAAAGTTTACAGAGAGATTATTAACAAACAGCTGAATCCTGACCTGAGAATTTCCAGTGTACAGTATGGACTCTCCAATCCAGCAGACAACAGTTCCATTCCTGAATCCTGCAGGCAGTTGTTACTCAGGTCCAGCTCTCTCAGACTAGAGGACTGGGAGCTGAGAACTGAAGACAGAGCTTCACAGCTTCTCTCTGACAGCTTACAGCCAGACAGCCTGAAAAGGAATTTCAGTCAGTCCATTCAATAATTAATATCTGTAGTACATAAGAGCTCAGAGGGTCATCATTTTCAAATAGCCGAACACTAACCTGAGAATTGCCAGTCTGCAGTGGAGACTCTGTAGTCCAGAAGACAGCAGCCTCACTCCTGAATCCTGCAGGTTGTTGTTACTCAGGTCCAGCTCTCTCAGACTAGAGGGTTTGAAGCTGAAAACTGTGGACAGAGCTTTACAGCTTCTCTGTGACAGTTTACAGCCAATCAGCCTAAAGTGAAATTCCAGACAGTCAACTCACAGGTCAAATACAAAAGAAAAAGTTTACAGAGAGATTATTAACAAACAGCTGAATCCTGACCTGAGAATTTCCAGTGTACAGTATGGACTCTCCAATCCAGCAGACAACAGTTCCATTCCTGAATCCTGCAGGCAGTTGTTACTCAGGTCCAGCTCTCTCAGACTAGAGGACTGGGAGCTGAGAACTGAAGACAGAGCTTCACAGCTTCTCTCTGACAGCTTACAGCCAGACAGCCTGAAAAGGAATTTCAGTCAGTCCATTCAATAATTAATATCTGTAGTACATAAGAGCTCAGAGGGTCATCATTTTCAAATAGCCGAACCCTAACCTGAGAATTGCCAGTCTGCAGTGGAGACTCTGTAGTCCAGAAGACAGCAGCCTCACTCCTGAATCCTGCAGGTTGTTGTTACTCAGGTCCAGCTCTCTCAGACTAGAGGGTTTGAAGCTGAAAACTGAGGACAGAGCTTCACAGCTTCTCTCTGATAGTTTACAGCCAATCAGCCTAAAGTGAAATTCCAGTCAGTCAACTCACAGGTCAAATACAAAAAGAAAAAAGTTTACAGAGAGATTATTAACAAACAGCTGAATCCTGACCTGAGAATTTCCAGTGTACAGTATGGACTCTCCAGTCCAGCAGACAACAGTTCCATTCCTGAATCCTGCAGGCAGTTGTTACTCAGGTCCAGCTCTCTCAGACTAGAGGACTGGGAGCTGAGAACTGAAGACAGAGCTTCAGAGCTTCTCTCTGACAGCTTACAGCCAGACAGCCTGAAGAAGAATTTCAGTCAGTCCATTCAATAATTAATATCTGTAGTACATAAGAGCTCAGAGGGTCATCATTTTCAAATAGCTGAACACTAACCTGAGAATTGCCAGTCTGCAGTGGAGACTCTGTAGCCCAGAAGACAGCAGCCTCACTCCTGAATCCTGCAGGTTGTTGTTACTCAGGTCCAGCTCTCTCAGACTAGAGGGTTTGAAGCTGAAAACTGAGGACAGAGCTTCAGAGCTTCTCTCTGATAGTTTACAGCCAATCAGCCTGAAGAGGAATTTTCAGTCAGTCAAATCACAGATCAAATATAAAAATGAATAAACGCTTGCTGGGTTCATCAAGCAGTTAAGTCTAGACCTGAGAGTATCCAGTCTGCAGTGTGGACTCTCCAGTCCAGCAGACAACAGCTTCACTCCTGCATCTTGCAGGTCGTTGTTACTCAGGTCCAGCTCTCTCAGACTAGAGTTAGAGCTGAGTACTGAAGACAGAGCTTCACAGCTTCTCTCGGAGAGGTTACAGCCACTCAACCTATAAAGGATTTTTGGTCAGTCCATTCAATAATTAATATCTGTAGTAAATAAGAGCTCACAGGGTAATCATGTTCAATTAGCCGAACACTAACCTGAGAATTGCCAGTGTACAGTGTGGACTCTTCAGTCCAGCAGACAGCAGCTTCCATCCTGAATCTTGCAGGTTGTTGTTACTCAGATCCAGCTCTCTCAGACTAGAGGGCTGGGAGCTGAGCACTGAGGATAGAGCTCCACAGCTTCTCTGTGAGAGGTTACAGCCACTCAGCCTGAAGAGGATTAAGCAATACAAAATAAAACAATCTCAAAATTTACTTTTAGTTTTATTCCTTGACAAAAAACAAAAACTACATTTAATCTGGGTTGTTATATGTGTGCACATACAGAGCTTTGTTGGAGTCTTGGACCACTGACAGCAGCTTCAGAAGAGCCTCCTCTGAAGCAGAGTATTTGTTCAGGTCAAACACATCTAGATCTTTTTCTGATGACAGTAAGATGAAAACCAGAGCCGACCACTGAGTAGGAGAGAGTTTATCTGTGGAGAGACTTCCTGAATTCAGGTAATGTTGGATCTCCTCCACTAGAGAACGGTCATTCAATTCATTCAGACAGTGGAACAGATTGATGCTTTTCTCTGCAGACAAATTCTCACTGATCTTCTTTTTAATGTACTGGCATGTTTTCTGGTTGGTCTGTGAGCTACTTTCTATCTGTGTCAGCAGGCCACGTAGGAGACTCTGATTGGTCTCTAGTGAAAGACCAAGGAGGAAGCGGAGGAACAAGTCGAGGTGTCCGTTTGGACTCTGTAAGGCCATATCCACAGCACTCTCATAAAAATGTGTTGATTTGCCTCCAAACACTTCAGACCACCAGGATGTTGTTTGTTCTTCTGCCATCAGATTGACACCAGAGTTCACGAATGTCAGATGGACATGAAGAGCAGCCAGAAACTCCTGAACGCTCAGATGTACGAAGCAGAACACCTTGCCCTGGTACAGCCCTCTTTCCTCTTTAAAGATCTGTGTGAACACTCCTGAGTACAATGAGGCTGCTCTGATATCGATGCCACACTCTGTCAGGTCTGATTCATAGAAGATCAGGTTGCCTTTCTGCAGCTGCTCAAAAGCCAGTTTTCCCAGAGACTCAATCATCTTCCTGCTCTTTTCATTCCACTGTGGATCTGTCACCGCTCCTCCATCATACTTGATGTTCTTCAGTTTGGACTGAACCACCAGGAAGTGGATGTACATCTCAGTCAGGGTCTTGGGCAGCTCTCCTCCCTCTCTGGTCTTCAACACCTCCTCCACAACTGTAGCAGTGATCCAGCAGAAGACTGGGATGTGGCACATGATGTGGAGGCTTCGCGATGTCTTGATGTGGGAGATGATTCTGCTGGCCTGTTCCTCATCTCTGAATCTCTTCCTGAAGTACTCCTCCTTCTGTGGGTCAGTGAACCCTCTGACCTCTGTCACCATGTCAACACACTCAGGAGGGATCTGATTGGCTGCTGCAGGTCGTGTGGTTATCCAGAGGCGAGCAGAGGGAAGCAGGTTCCCCCTGATGAGGTTTGTCAGCAGCACATCCACTGAGGTGGACTTTGTAACATCAGTCAGGATCTCATTCCTCTGGAAGTCCAGAGGAAGTCGACACTCATCCAGACCGTCAAAGATGAACACAACCTGGAACTCTTCAAACCTGCAGATTCCTGCTTCTTTGGTTTCAGTAAAGAAGTGATGAACAAGTTCCACCAAGCTGTACTTTTCCTCTTTCAGCACATTCAGCTCTCTGAAAGTGAATGGAAATGTGAAGTGTATGTCCTGGTTGGCTTTGTCTTCAGCCCAGTCCAGAGTGAACTTCTGCGTTAAGACTGTTTTCCCGATGCCAGCCACTCCCTTTGTCATCACTGTTCTCACTGGTTCATCTCTTCCAGGTGAGGGTTTAAAGATGTCTTCTTTTTTGATTGTTGTTTCTGGTCTGTCTGGTTTCCTGGATGCTGTTTCAATCTGTCTGACCTCATGTTCATGATTGACCTCTCCAGACCCTCCCTCTGTGATGTAGAGCTCTGTGTAGATCTGATTCAGAGGGGTTGGGTTTCCTGCTTTAGGAATCCCCTCAAAAACACACTGGAACTTCTTCTTCAGGTTAGACCTGAGTTTATGTTGGCACACTGCAGCATGAGTTCCTGAATAAGCAAAAAACAAATTAAAATCAGTGAGTGGATCCTGCAGAAAATCAGAGAATCTGAACATTAAAGAGTGGCTGTATAGTTTTCCTCCTCCATCAGTTTTATTCAGCTCATCGGTGTAGGAAAAACAGCCTCTGATCTGATGCAGATGTGTACAGCATATTTACAGCAGAATTTTGAAAAGAGGAAATGGAGGCAACGTGGGACCTCCCATGTTGCTTCCATTTCCTCTTTTCATCATTAAAATCCTCTTACCGCTCTGTAGACAGTCAGCCAGCTTTTCCTGATTCATTCTCCTCAGGAAGTGCAGTGTGATCTTCAAAAATGCCTCTCTGCTCCTCCTTCTCTGCTCTTTATCCTCACCGTCCAACACCTCATCATCCTCCCTCTGACTCTCTAAGCATTCTGGATAATCTGGACTCAGAACCTTCTGGACTCTCTTCAGCTCACTCTTCACAAAAGTGACAATGTTCTCCTCCAGCAGCTGGAACAGTAAGGTAAACCACATTTAAATGTTCATCACGGACCAATAAATCCTTGTTGATATAATATCATAATTTGTTAATTGATTATATTTTGTGTTGTTAATCGGCCAAATTTGTTCTTACCCCGTGCATATGTTAAGTGAACCAGAATCATTCTAGCGTGCCCACTATTTGCAATCAGCATACTGCCACTGTTTAAATATTGTTATCTATTAAAGCCTTTTTTAATGAATGCCGTTTTAATATGCTATGCATTTAGTTAAAAGGTGTGTCTTTACATTTTCTAAGACAGCCGGGCCTTCATCATTTGTGTGTACTCATGGCCTGAGGCAGTTCTATATTTGTACGCAGAGTACGAACACTTCCAGGTAAGAAAATATTGATGAATCACGGATTTGTGCGTACACACGGTTGATTTAGCCAACCTTCGTACACACGGTTTAAGAACAGATTTGTGCGTATGCACTGTTTGTGAATGAGGCCCATTGTGCTGAAGTTGCCTTATAAGCTCTGAGAAAAATGGAGAACCACTGTCGGTGACATGCAAGTGCTGCAAGGGCAGAGGGCCATGTTTTCAGATCTTGTTAGATTTATTGAAAAACAAAAAACATCCTTTGTTTGGCAATATTCATGAAACGCAACTTATAACCTCAAGCAAAGGTTTCACTCCAAGGCAAATAAACGAAAAAAAAAAGGGCACAAAGGAAGCAGTTTCGCCACCAATGTTACTGCAATAGAGGGAAAGGCCAAATCAGAATGGAAAAAAGAAAGCTCCTTCTCCTGTACTTACCAAGGCTGTTTATTCTGCAAAAAAATGTGGTCACTCATAGGACAAGTGCTCACAGTTTAAAAAGGAAAATTCACTGTGACAAGATTGACTTCATCAAGGAGAAGGGAATCTGTTTTGGCTGTCTGCAAGTAGGCCACATTAGCAGAGACTGTAGGAGTCAAGTGGAGTGTAATGTGTATAGCCAAAGGCACCCAGGAATTCTCCATATTGAGCATCAGGATAAAGGAACATCAGCAGAACAATCAGAACACCCAGCTAAATCAATGGTGAGCACTGCAAATGCTGCACTCCAGACATGTGGCCATATCGAGGCCAGTTGTGAAGAGGACTGCATCTTTCCTATTGTCCCAGTCCAAGTGAAGAGCCAAGGAAGTGTCTGGCTTGGACAAGGATGACTTAACTAAGTTGCCTAATGTTTTCACACAGAATGCATGCCTGTGACCAAGCTGAATATTCCCAAGCAAGAAGATGTTGATCAATGGCCATACTTGGGGGCTACTGACTCTGACATTGACTTGCTTATTGGAACGAACACATCAAAGGTGATAGAACCGGGGGAGCTGGTTAATAGCCAGGGAGGTGGACCCAATGCAGTTAGAACCAAAGTGGGATAGGTTCTTAATGGTCCACTTTGAGGTGGAAACGACAGCAGGAAACAAACTGGATGTGCTTCTGTAAGTACCAATCGAATTTCCATTGCAAACATTGAGTATATGCTGGTTGATAAATATAACCATGATTTTAGAGAGAAGTTATCAGGGGAACAGGCTGAAATGTCAACAAAAGACATTAAGTTTATGAATATTGCTGACAGCTCAGGAGTGCTGAAAGGTGGCCATTACTCCCTTGACCTACCTTTCAGACATGAAAACTCTGTCTTACCAAACCACTGTATTGCAGAACAGCGCCTGATGAGCCTGAAGTGGATCTTTGGAAGGAATGAAAGATTTCAAGAAGAATATATATATTTTCTCAGTGATGTAATCGATCAAGGCTACGCTGAGATTGTTCCAGCAGACCACCTGAATCAGAGTGATGGAAAGGTCTGGTATATTCCACATCACGGGGTATACCACCCCAGGAAAGTAAAGTTGAGAGTAGTGTTTGACTGTGGAGCAGTGTACAACATCACTAAATTGCCAACTGTTACCAGGTCCCAATCTTACAAACTAACTCTCATCGGTGTCCTTATCAGATTCCGACAGGAGCCTGTTGTAGTGATGGCTGATATCCAGGTGATGTTCAATCAGGTCAGATCCTCAGAAAAGGACAAACTTCCTCTGTTTTCTGCGGTGGCCTCAGGATAATACCAAGCAAACTCCAGTGGAATATCGACCGTTCACCTGTTTGGAGCTGTGTCTTCACCGAGTTGCGCAAATTATGCTTCAACCAGTCTCAGTTCTCTACAGAAGTGGTCAGTACCATCAACAGCAATTTCTGTGTGGATGACTGCTTAAAATCTTTGTCTTCAGAGGAGGAAGCAATACAGATGGTAAAAGACCTGACTGACCTTTGTTGTAAAGGGGGATTTAACCTTTTAGTGTCACAGGTTTGGTGTGTCAGTCACACACGCTCACACGCCGAAGGCACAGCCCTTGGGAGCAATTTGGGGTTCAGTATCTTGCCCAAGGACACTTTGACATGTGTGCTAAGGGAAACTGGGATTGAAGAGCCGACCTTCCAATTACCGGACGACTCGCTCTACCTCCACAGACAAGAATAGGCATCTTGTCAGTTCCTTGTATGATTCCCTGGGATTTCTTGCACCTTTTACTCTGCCAGCCAGGATACTGTTACAGGAGTTGTGCAAGAGGAGTTATGGATGGGATGAAAGAATTCCATAGCCCTTCTCTCAACAGTGGTTCAAATGGCTACAGGGTCTTGAAAAGATAGCAGAGTTTAAAGTGGATCATTGCTTCAAGCCCAAAGATTTTGGAAATCCCATCAGTACACAGCTGCACCACTTTTCTGATGCCAGTCAAGAGGGATATGGTACTGTGTCTTTTCTGAGGTTGGAGAACAGTGACAAAAGGCTGCATGTTGTATTCCTCTTTGGAAAAGCCAGAGGTGCACCACTAAAGCAAACCACTATTCCCTAGATGGAACTCACAGGTGCTGTTTTTGCTGTGTGAGTTGATAGAATGAGAGTTCAATGGCAAAGATCAACTTTTTGAACAGACAGTACAACAGTCCTAATATATATCAGCAATGAAACTAAGCATTTTGACACATTTATTGCAAATAGAACAGCTTTCATAATAGATGCAACTGGTGTTGAACAATGGAGGTTCTAAGGAGAATCCAGATGAATGTAAGTGGATGACTTTCTGATAAACAAAAGGTGGATTCACGGACCAGAGTTTCTCTCAAAGCCAGATGAGGAATGGCCTTAATCTGACTTGGATCTCAATGTGATTTCTTCTGGTGACACAGAGATCAAGATAGATCTGGCAGTCAACTTCATTGCCAGAGACACAGAAAATTACACCAATTATCTGATCAACTACTTCTCAACTTTTATGAAACTGAAAACAACTGTGACCTGGTTTCTGAGACTGAAACAATTGCCCATGTTAATGAGACGTAAAAGATGTCCATGCCACTGTCAGCATCATTGAAAATGACCCAGAGAAACAAAAGACAACATTGGAGAAAAGAAGGCACAAAGTCAAAACCACAATCAGTACACAAGGTTTGTGTCCTGAAGAGGCCAAAGCAGAAAAGGCAATTATTTGTTTTGTGCAAGGTCAAAGGTTCAAACACGAAATTACCTTATTGAAAGCTGGTATTAATGTCAAGAAAGACAGTCAACTTTCCAAACTTGATCCAGTATGGGAGGACGGAGTACTGAGAGTGGGTGGTCGTCTGAGTAGAGCAGCAATGTCAGAAGAAACTAAAACACCCTGTGATCCTGTCTAAGGATCTACATGTTTCCTCTCTTATTCTGCACCTAATCCATAAACAGTGAGGACATGGAGGAAGGAATCACATGCTGTGCTGGTCTCAGGAAAAAAAAATTGGATAACAAACACCAACTCTGCTGCAAGGAAAGTCATAACCAAATGAGTCACATGCAGACTACATAGAGAAAAGACTGCTGAACAAAAGAAGGCAAACTTACCAAAGGAGAGATCAATGTCAAAAGAAGAAGTATTCTCAAAAGGTATGGAATGATCTTCACCTGCTTGACCAGTAGGGTCTGTGCATCTAGAAGTAGCATACACCCTAGATACAGATTCCTGTATAAATGCTATGTGAAGATTAATCTGCAGAAGGGGACAAGTATATAGCATAAGGTCTGACTAGGGCTGGGAATTGGTAAAAAAAGTTACGATACCAGTACCCTTAAAGTGAAACCGATAACAATAGAGTACTTAATACCCATCATGTGAATGGAAGCATTCAGATGCGTAAAATGCCACCACTCCTCTCCATCCAAATGATTTTGACACGAATACATTTTGAAAGTGTTTTTTAATTAATGCACGAGATAAGTGTAGAGAGCCAGCACAACAGACCAGCCTTCTTTATCAGAGTGTTGAGTAATGGCAAAAGTTAATTCTGAAGGACTGTAAGTTAACAGCTTGAGTTAAGCAAATAGTTTGTATTTGGCTAGGTGTAGCTCTGGTTGTGTCTGTTTTACAAACCAGCCACAAAAAAGCAAACACAAAGCCAGCAGTGCTGCTAATACAACGGATTGTGAGCTGACGTTTCCCTAGTAAACACACCGATCTCTTCAGCTGTTACAATCCCTCCTGCCATCACTCCACACACTGCTCCGGAGCTGGTCCAGCCCGCTGGAGAATGAGGCAAAGAAGTGCTCAGTGTGTGGGGAGGGGCAGCCCGCTGTATGTAGCTACTAGCTGTAGCTATGGTAGTAGCGGCTAGGTCAAACAACGGTACAAATTTTGTTGGAGCCAACAGAGAAATGAGGGAAGCTCTGGCTGCTTTGAAACACAAGATCCAAGGTGGCCAAGTACAAGATGGAGTGACATGGAACTTGGGGCATGGAAATCCTTTACATTTTGCACAATTTGGGGCCGGAGTGTAGTGTTCATTATTTTTGCATTTGTAGACACTAGGGGCACTATGCACCAAACCAAGCACTTGTTGGGTGAATGGCAGGAGTAAGGGATAAAGGTAGCAGGTTTGTCAAGGTCAGGTGATGCACCAGGAAGGGACATGTTTTTTTTTTTTTTACCAGAGCAAGAGAGAGGCGACATGATGAACACATGCATGTTTGCTTTTGAATTGGAAAATAAATCAACTTAAACGTGAATCCTGCCTGGACAATGGACTTCGTCATTGCCCAAGTACAACCTGACTGAAATAATGCATCAGCGGCTTTTGTTGTAAGTTAGAATTTTTGGAAAAAAATCTTTTTTGACAAATAGTTACTAGAATTCGCGATGAAAAAAAACTTGCATCATGTTTCGACACAGTCTCCAAGGTCGAGAGTAGAGAGTGTCTTCAAGGGGACGTCATGTACCAGTCGAGATCTAAGTCATTATTGGCCCATAGAAATGTAACACTACACTATTCATTGGACAATAAGGTTGATGCTAGCCTGGATCGGCGGGTAGGATGATCTCATAGCAAAGACAGATAATGGGCAATCACAGTCATTCTTTCCTCACTCAGACCCCCACCTTTTTAAAATCTCCTCAGATCTACTTGATTCACGTGAATGACCTGGTTGACACTAAAAACAGTGATTGTTGAAAGGCGACGAGTTTGCAGGTATGGCAGTGAAAGGTGTTTTTGTACATGAACACACCATAAATATGGAGTCCAGGTCTGTTTGATGCTGCTGGACAGGCTGATCACTGGGAATCTTTGAGTTCTTCTGCTGATCTCTGTGGAGAAAACATCAAGTTTAAAGACATTTAATTACTCATATCGGCACAGAGCTATTAAAGGTGTTCTGTCATAATCATAATCAGAAATACTTTATTGATCCCCGAGGGGAAACTCTTTTGTTACAGCTGCTCACTATCACGTCAATGCACACAGGAATAGAAGTACTAAGCAAATCAAAATATAATACACTATAATACAGATGAGACTCTACATAGCCAATGCTGCTCTGATTGGATGTTATGGTTTAGATATAGAAACCAAAATAATATTATAAAGTGTTGGACTGAACTTGATACATCTTCTCAGATGACATGCACAGTAAGATATAATCTTTAAAATTCTTACCTTGGATAAGCAGATTGTCCATCTTTAAAAAGAAGAGGGGATTCCTTGGACTGGTCACTCCTCACTGATACACAGCTGTGTTCAGGAGAGTCCAGTTTCTGCTGCTTGATTCTGATACAAAGAAAATGAGTTAAACATTAAATATGCATGTTGAATAAGCAGATGGTAACGAGATTAATTTACATTCCAGGACCAGATGGAACGTAAAAAGGAAGTTGATGAGCAACTTTCTCTTTCTCCTAAAAATATATTATGGTAGATATGATATTACAGTTTAACTGTGATGCTGTGGCATGACCTTAAAAAGGCAGTTCATGCTCGAAAACCCTCCAATGTGGCTGAATTACAACAATTCTGCAAAGATGAGTGGGCCAAAACTCCTCCACAGCGCTGTAAAAGACTCACTGCAAGTTATCGCAAACGCTTGATTGCAGTTGTTGCTGCTAAGGGTGGAGCAACCAGTTATTAGGTTTAGGGGGCAATCACTTTTTCACACAGGGCCATGTAGGTTTGGATTTAGTTTTCCCTTAATAATAACAACCTTCATTTAAAAACTGCATTTTGTGTTTACTTGTGTTTTCTTTGACTAATATTTAAATTTGTTTGATGATCTGAAACATTTAACTGTGACAAACATGCACAAAAATAAGAAATCAGGAAGGGGGCAAACACTTTTTCACACCACTGTATGTGTGTGCGCATGAGATGATGAGTACGTAAAACTTAATGGGGGGGGGGGCCTGGTGAGATCAGTGTTCACAAGCCTCATGGCCTGAGGAAAGGAACTTGGTCTCAGACTTTCTGTTTTGGCTGTGTGACTGCGAGGCGCTTGCCTTACCGCAACAGCGGTTGTTGGGGTGGTGAGGATCCTTCATGATCTTACAGGCTCTGGCTCAGCCGAAAGCACGGCTCACTGCAGAGCCCTCCTGTGCTGAGTTGTTGCCAAACCAGGCAGTGATGTTTCCTATCAGGATGCTCTCTACAGCTTCAGAATATAAGGATTTAAGGATCCTCAGAGAGACTTTTAATTCTGTGTTTCTGTGCTTAGGGTGAGGAAGTTGGAGGTATGTCTACCCACCCTGACCACCTGGGGCCTGGCAGTCAGGAAATCCAAGATCCAGGCAAACCGGGGGGTGCTCAGTCCCAGTTCAATCAGCTTACCAGGAAGTCTGTTGGGACTACGGTATTGAAAGCTGTCAAGATGAGAGAGAGTGGTGTGCAGAACCTGGGAGACCAGTATGCAAACTGCAGCAGGTCCATGGTACGATGGAGTCGAATCAACTATATTGAAGAAAGTGAGGATCAGAAACCACCACTGGTCCAGGAAAAAAACTCATCACCTGCAAATCTGCAAAAGTGTCTGCAAGTGCGGTGAGGTAAAGACATTATGAGTGTAAACTGTGATGTCACTGCTGAAACAGTCCTACAACAGACTATGAAGCTCTGGACCAAGATGGGATTCCTCTCAGGAGAGTCAGATAATAACAAACGTCAGTTTTAAATTCTTGCCTTCCATCAGATTTATTATAAAGAGTTCGGTCTAGACCTAGTCTATAGGAAAAGTGCAATGAGATAACTTCTGTTATGAATTGGCGCAATATAAATAAAAATGGAATTGAATTAAAGTTAATAAGGCGACTACTGGACCAGTCATTCTTCATGGACACGCAGCTGGGTTCAGGAGAGTCTGATCTCTGCTGCGGCATCCTGATACAAACAAACAATTGACTAATAAAAGTTTGAACCTGAAAAAATATTAATTTTGACCTTTTTTTTCAAATTTAAGAACAGATACAAAGTCAGTAAATCAGGACAGTGGCTGAGTAACGTTCTTCTGTTCATCAAAATGTGATCTGATGAAAGATGCTGTCTGATCTTAGCTGATTAGCTGACTAATCAGTCGCTGGAGTCTTCGTTAATTAAGAAGGTTAGTAGTTGATTATTAGTTATTGGAAGCTGTTCTTCAGGAGTTCAGTGGCAGACGTGACAGAGTGTGAAAAACAGCAGCAGATTGAGGTTCGTACATGTGAACTATACAGTGACGTTCTGTTGACTTACTCTGTCTCACAATCATGGCTCTTAAAATCAGGTGGAGGAGTCATGGACCGGGCACTCTTCATAGAAACGCAGCTGTGTCCGGGTCCGGGTCCAGGTCCAGGTTCAGGAGAGTCTGGTCTCTGCTGCTGCTGCTCTGGGCTTCAAAACAGCACGCACAAAGTGTGAATAATGATGGTGGAGAGATCTGAGTGCTGAGCTCTGACATGGAGAAGATCCACAGAGATCCTCATCTCACCTCTGAGCTTCATGTTCCCCACACAGAGTGGTTTTAGAGGGAGGGACTCCCTCCTCTCTGCCCTCACTCTGATCCATAGCAGAGTCCACAGCTGCTGGAGAGCTGCACTCGGTCACTGCAACACTGACGATGTTCTTTTGGACGTCGCTCAGCTGAATTCACATCCACTCACAGAGACTTTGTAGCTTCAGCTGTGGATGAAACACAGAGACAGAAGAAGCTGCTGATTCTCCTTCATCAGTCCATTTGATGTGAGGCTGCTGTCACTTCTTCATCACTTCACTGTCAAACAGAGCTGCAACAATTAATCGATTAGTTGTCAACTATTAACTGAATCGCCAACTATTCTGATAATCGATTAATCGGTTTGAGTAAATTTTTAGGAAAAAAGTCTAAATTCCAGCTTCTTAAATGTGAATATATTCTGGTTTCTTTATTCCTCTATCAAAGTGTGTGTGTGTGTTAAGGTTACATGCAAAGGATGTGTCAAAGCTTACAGCGAAGCAACTAGTAGCTCAGTGTTCCAACATCCACAAGCGGCAACTGCTATCACAACTTGAGATTGACGAGATACAACACAAATGCTACGGCAAGGGGGAGCCAGGACAACAGGTCAGAGGGGAGCAACCAGCAGCTCCCCAACCAGAGATTGGGTACGAAGCCCCAACAAGTGCAATCACGCTGAACGAGGCAGCGACTGACCTGAAAGATAAGATCATGGCGAGAATGAATGCAAGGCAACCCCGACGCCAATTACAACGGCTAAGTGAAGTACCATCCGAAAGTCTCCTACTGGAAAAGTATATGGGAGAGGGAGGCATCACACAACAGCGATGCACAGTGGCTGGTGGCTCTAAGAAAGGACCACAGCAACCTCCCTGACATAGCGGCAGACATCCAAGAAAGAGTCTCAAGTATGAAAAACTGGACAGCACCGGGCCCTGACAGGATCCACACCTAACAAAGCTCACTGCACTCCACGAGCGCCTAGCAGCACAAATGAACCAGCTGCTAAGAGATGGGACGCACCCTGAATGGCTTACCGAAGGGCGCACAATCCTGATCCTGAAGGATCCCGCAAAGGGTACAGTCCCATCCAACTACCGGCCAATAACCTGTCTCCCCACAACATGGAAGCTCATGTCAGGCATCATCGCGGCTAAGATAAGTGGACACGTGGATCAATACATGAGCAAAGCACAGAAGGGCATCGGCAGAGGAACCAGAGGAGCCAAACACCAACTCCTGGTTGACAGAACAGTCACCCAAGACTGCAGAGCCCGACACACCAACCTGTGCACTGCCTGGATTGATTACAAGAAAGCATATGACTCAATGCCGCACACATGGATCACTGAATGCTTAGAGATGTACAACATCAACAGGACTCTAAGGGACTTCATTGCAAACTCGATGAGGCTGTGGAAAACCACCCTTGAGGCCAATGGCAAGCCACTTGCACAAGTATCCATCAAATGTGGCATATACCAAGGAGATGCTCTGTCCCCACTGCTGTTCTGCATAGGTCTGAACCCCCTCAGCCAAATAATCAACAAGACTGGCTATGGATACCGACTCAGGAACGGGCCACCATCAGTCACCTCCTCTACATGGATGACATCAAGCTATACGCTAAGAGCGAGCGGGACATCGACTCACTGATCCACACCACCAGGATCTACAGCTCTGACATTGGGATGTCATTCGGGCTTGAGAAGTGCAGTCGAATGGTGACAAAGAGAGGAAGGTAGTCCACACAGAAGGGGTCTCACTCCCAGAAGGAACAATAGCAGACATTGAGGATGGTTACAAGTACCTTGGAATACCACAGGCAAATGGCAACCTCGAAGAGGCAACAAGGAAGACGGCAACGCCAAATACCTCCAACGAGTAAGGCAAGTCCTAAGAAGTCAGCTCAATGGCAAGAACAAGGCCCAGGCAATAAACAGCTACGCCCTGCCAGTGATCAGATACCCTGCGGGAATAATAAGGTGGCCAAAGGAAGAGATACAGACCACAGGCGTTAAGGCAGCTCCTCACCATGCATGGAGGGTTCCATCCCAAATCCAGCACCCTGAGACTGTCGCTAGCCGTAAGGAAGGCGGCCGTGGACTAGTGAGTGTGAGCCACTATCCAGGATGAAACATCCAAGATCCACAAGTACATCAAGATAAGGCCCCAACAGATGGCGTGCTCAGGGAATGTCTCAGGCAATGGGGAACAGAGGAAGGCGTGCTGGAGGAGGGACCATCATGGGAGGACAAACCCCTACATGGGATGTACCACGGAACATAACTGAAGTGGCTGATATCAAGAAGTCCTACCAATGGCTAGGCGGGCTGGATTGAAGGACAGCACAGAGGCACTCATCATGGCTGCACAGGAGCAGGCCCTGAGCACCAGAGCAATAGAGGCCCAGATCTACCACACCAGACAAGACCCAAGGTGTAGGCTGTGCAAAGAGGCCCCTGAGACAATCCAGCACATAACTGCAGGGTGTAAGATGCTGGCAGGAAAAGCATACATGGGCGCCATAACCAAGTAGCTGGCATAGTGTACAGGAACATCTGCACTGAGTATGGACTGGAAACCCCGAGGTCAAAGTGGGAAACACCTCCAAGGTGGTAGAGAATGACCGAGCCAAGATCCTGTGGGACTTCAGATCCAGACTGACAGAATGGTAATGGCGAACCAGCCTGACATCGTGGTGGTGGACAAACAGCAGAGGAAAGCCGTTGTGGTTGGCGTGGCGATACCAAGCGATGGCAACATCAGGAAAAAGGAACATGAGAAACTAGAAAGTACCAAGGGCTCAGAGAAGAGCTGGAGAAGGCCTGGAAGGTGAAGGCAACAGTGGTGCCCGTGGTCATCGGAGCACTCGGGCAGTGACCCCAAACTGGAGGAGTGGCTACAGCAGATCCCTGGAAGAACACCAGACATCTCGGTCCAGAAGAGTGCAGGACTAGGAACAGATACTGCAGAACCCTCAAGCTCCCAGGCCTCTGGTAGAGGACCCGAGCTCGAAGGATGAGACCACCCGCGGAGGGTGAAGGACAAAGTTTTTTTTATATAATTTATCATATCTTATACATTGTATACTGGGTGGGTACTGTGTGTATGCGTACTGTTTGAAATTTGGACTTTAATTGTTCTTGTATAGTTTCTATTGTTGTTTCTACTGTATTTATTTCTGACTCTTTTCTATGTATTTACTTGTGTCTTTGTGCTGCTGCAACACCTGAATAGGCTCTCTGGGGATCAATAAAGTTTTATCTGATAAAGGAAGGATTTACTGCAGGACTGATGGATCAGTGGACCTCATAAACTGACAAAACCCTGCTTTATTTCACTTCTTTAATCTATTGTAATTCTACTGAAATGTTTGGTTTTTGTTTATCGAGCTCCAGCTGCATTTCATAATGCAGCCCTGTGTTGTGTAATCACAGTAAAGCTGAAGCTTGAACTTTGAGCTGAGCTTAGGACAAATAAACTGATTGATTTTTTATTTCAAAACACATGAATTAAACACTGACAGTAAAAACTAACCAACATTAGAAAGTAACTAAGAACATTTACTCAAGTACTGTACATTTTGATATTTTAATATCAACAATTTTGATATTTCTTGTACTTTACTTGAGTCTTTCTATTTTATGTTACTTTATACTTCTACTCCACTAGCTGTAGTTACTAGCTACTTTAAAGATTAAGATTTTCACAAAACACAGAGTTTATAAAATCTGATGCATTGTTGTATCTTAAACTACCATATATAAAATGAGAAACAACTACTTTGATAACTGAGTTCAAGTTTCAGCCATTTTTCAAACCTTCTTAAAGGTGACGATTTGCAGCTTTTCCTTATAATATATATATATATATTATTGATTGACAAAACAAGCTGATTGAGGATGCCACATTGGGAAATTGTGACTGCCATTTCTCACCTTATTCTGGATTAATCAAGAAAATAATCATCAGATTAATGAATAATGAAAAGAATAATTGCAGCTCCAAACAAATCAGTTCAAAATGATCTTAACTTCAACCAATGACAACAGTAAAATGCTGCTTACACATGAATGCGTCATGTAAGAATAAGTATCAATAATAAGTATCAATAATAAGTGAGTGTGATGAAAAACCCTCAGTAACGTTTGATGTGGACAGTCCTGACAGTCCCTCAGTCTTCACACTAACAGATAAGCCTTCAGTCCTGTTTCACTCATTGTTATGGCTCTTTTCATTTTCCACAGCTCTTCTGTCATAATAACCACATGACGGTGTAAATTTGGTAACCTCAAGAAACAACTTAGGAGTAATATAATTGTTAAAATTTCCAAGTATTGATTTTATATTGGGAGGAAATTACGATTAATCATCTGTCCACTAAATTGGACATCAAGCATTGATGGTTATAGTTCAACTACAATTCATACACAGACGGTGTCGTCCCTCATTCGTCCAGGAGCGCTCCATCGTAGAAAAGGTTTCAGTCGTAGTCGTCTGGACGCTGTTTTCAGAATCAAGACGTTTCGGCTCCCATTCGGAAGTCATTCTCAGTTGTGAAAATGGTCTGAGAACTCAGAAATGTAAGCTACTCTGTGTTGCTTGGGCCCCGCCCTCAGGGAGGAGTCTACCTGAGTGTCTGCTGTTTACTCTGCCTAGTTTCACCTGAAACTGACCTAATAGTTTCCATGATGGCCCAGTAATCAGTAATCAGGCCTATTGTTTTCTGGCTGCACCTCCCTCATCACTGTTAAGTACCTGATTAGCATGTGATTGGCTTGACCACGGTGTTAATACGCTGTGGTAGACTTTGGGCAGATTGAATCTCAGACCACCATTTCTGTTCAAAGAGGGGTTTTCTTTTTTCACAAAAATCTGCTTCTTTGACTCCTCTTTCAAACCAACTCTTCTCTCTACTTAGAATCTCCACCTCGCTGTCTTCAAATGTGCGGTTTGTAGCTTTCAGACGCAAACGCACGGCGCTCTGCAATCCCGAGTTAGCGTGTCGTCTGTGCTGATAAAGTCTTTTGTGAAGTGGCTGTTTAGTCTCACCTATGTACCGCTCTTTGCAGTTTTCCTCACTGCATTGAATTCAACCGTACATAGGTGAGACTAAACAGCCACTTCACAGACGGACCAGATGCACTTCTATTTTAAATCAACACAGCAACACAGGCCGCTGCCAAACACAGGTGACCTACACTCAATACTGTGCCTGAACGCATCCTGAGTGGCTTACCTGTCAACAAACTGAGCGTCACATATTGATGAGGTGAGCGGCCCACTAGAGGGCGCTCAGGGCTCACTCATCAGTGGTCGAGAGAGTATGAACTAGAGCACGCTAGTTACTAGTTATGAAGCGCACACACACGCACGCCATCCATTAGGCGTATACTGCATATATTTTACCAACAATGTGTTGGATTTTACAGTTGAATGAGTTAATTGAATAGTTTTTTATATCTAATGTAGAATAAGCATCATTTTGTTATATTATGCTACCAAGTATGAGTTCTGTTTTGAACGCCGGCGTATTTCCGAGGTGGGAATATGAATCACTCGCACGGGCCCAACTCATTGTTGGCCCCCCACGGGCCCCAGTGCAACCGCTGTCCCTGCACTGTCCATATTTACGCCCCTGCCGAGTGGACCAGAGTTTTTGAGGCGGCGGCGGAAGGAGGGACGCGAGGCCTCAAAACGAATAATCCTCGGAGAAATAACTCGGTCAGATCTCAACTCACAGACATGAAACACACATTGAATCATTCAGCGCGACTCACACTTCCAGAGGAGGTCATCGTCTCTGACGTCCGTCCAGAATAAACCTCCAGAAACCCACTTAGACACCAGAGAAGAAAGCGGCTGCAGAAGCTGCCTGAGAATCCTGCTGTTTCTGAGTTTCCTTCAGTCTCTCAGTGATCCAGAGACGGCTGTCTGTCCGTCCACGGGTCCACTGCAGACAGGAGCTGCTGACTGCTGGTTCGGCTGCTCTAATGGGACAGTCTGACCGCATGTGAACACATACAGGCTGAAAAACGGGGCTCACTGATGATCCTGAACACGGCGACTAACTGTTAGCACAGAGCTAAGCGCTTCTCGAGGCAAACAGCAGCTTTTCACACACAAACATCTGGAATTTCTGCTTTTTACACTTTCGTGAAACTAACGGTGAGATCAGAGAGCAGCTGAGAGTCAGTCAACACTGAAAACTGTCACTTACCAAACCGTTAACAAGCCAGAAAAACTACAGTCCTGCAACCAGGAAACAGCCAGAGAGACAGAGAGAGAGAGAGAGAGAGACACATTTCCTGCCACATATGAAGACATTAGGACGAAGTTGTTTACAACAATGAAAATGTAAATTCCAGGATTTTCATCCAGACTGAAATGCAACATCTACTTTTTATATTTGATACTTGCGATTTGTATTAATATATTGTTGTTAATTGTTTCTTTATTGGTTCTAAACAAACATTAGTTACTTCTATATACAGTAAACCTATCACACACACACACACACACACACACACACATGCAAAACACGTGTTTGCTGTAATCTGTCATTTTATTGTACTTTTTATTTATTTATTTTGTTTTACTTAATGAATTTTTTTCCCCTCATCTCATTATTGAATTGTATTATCCTTGATGCTTTGGCAATATTGTTCACCTGACATTCATGCCAATAAAGCTTACTGAATTTAAACAAATTGAGGGAGAGAAAGATAATTAGAATTTTAACAATACTTTATTAAACATTCAATAATAAAAACAGGAGACAAAGCAACAGTCAGTGCATCCAAATCATTTCAGCACACTCCCAAAAATCTCATCATCCACGACACAGCCAAGCGCATCTTTAGAGCGCCACACACCAAAATCTGTAGTCATTCAAATGTATTTTCAAAACGTCATCTGCAGAGTTCTCCTTTCTGTTGCTTCTGCTCAGATACACGGCCATCTTTGCCCTCCCCACAATGAAATTAAAAAGCCATTTTCCTTTGTTCTCCGGAGAGAAACTTCCCCAAACAATCCAAAAAGATTTTCCAACATGAGTAAACAGTCGACGACACTCGTGCAGAACGGGCGGGTCAGCAGCTCTTCTGATTAAAAGGTGGTTTATACAACTCTCTGTTCAGGTCCAGCACTGTCACTCAGACCTAAGTGAGCGCTCCACGGCACTTTTACCATTTTCTTCTGTCCATTCTTACGCTCCAGACCAAAGAAACGGCGTGATGGGACATCCATCTGGGCTGCATTTTGAAAGCGGGACCTGACCAGAGCCCCCTGAGCTGAAACACCCAGCAGGTTGGTTAAAACAGACTTTTTCCTCTCAAGCGTCTCTGTATGAAAAAAATGTTGTAAAACAAAAACAAACAAACACAACAGAAATGAACTGGCATATCTACTAGAGTTCTTAACACTCATTAAAGAGTAGCCCACGTCTGTGAGGAAGCTTATGAATCCACATCACCTTCACTCTCATCTGACTGCAGACACACAGGCTCAGTTTGTTCTGCCCTCGGCGCTACGGGCTCACCGTCATTAGCCTCAGCAGGTAGTTTCTCTGGACAGGAAGGGATGAGGTGATCCTCCATCCCGCAGCCAAAACAAGTCATTTTCTCCGAAGATGCAGATGAACAGAGTAGTCGAAATCATCAACTCTGAGCTTTCAACATCAAGTTCAACTCTTCAGTGTCGTTCTTCAGAATCCAAAAGGAATGAAAATGTTTAGAAAAGTCTGCTGGTAGCCCGTCTACGGCAGAGGCGACCTCTTCCAGAGTCAGCTCCGAGTCTAAAGCTCCTTTAGCAGCTTGCTCTCCAGGCCCGAGCTGAGGAAGCCCCTGAAGAAGATCTGCCACACACTCCCCGAAGAGATCAGTGTAGAAGTCCACCGCATGGTTTCTCATCGCCGCTGGATCCATAGTCACCCTTCCTTCTGGAAGGTAGAGACGCACCAAGCAACTCCTCGTAGCAACTCCTCCCTCTGCAGATCATCAGTGGTCTGCGGGCGGTTCAGTTCTAGGATGGTTTGAAAAGAAAGAGTAGCTTCTGGATGGGGTTACGGAAACGCCAAATGTCGGATATTCCATATGAGTTCAGAAAAAGTTGTATTGTAAGAGCTGTCTTAGACTGAGCTACATCTTTTGATGAACTACAACCTAGCAAAGGTGAAAGGGCACAATTTATCTCCTCCCAGAATGAGATGATGCGAGTCCATATTGGGTAGACTTGCAAACATGTTTTTGATGGTTATCATCGTCCCAATTTGGGGCATATATATTTGCCAAAATAATGGGTGTACTACAGAGTCGGCCTGCTAATATAACATATTGCCCAGCAGGATCTGCTTCAACATGAATCATCACAAAAGGAAGATTCCTGTTTATAAGAATTGCTGTTCACCTAGATTTTGAATTAAAATTGGAGTGATACGACCGTCCAATCCAACCTCCCTTCAACCTGGAATGATCACAAAGGCGTAGATGTGTTTCCTGAAGGAAGGCAGTCCCCACACCCAGGTGACTTAGAAACATCCGCAAGCCCTAAACCCCTCGCAAAAAAGTTTACAAATTTAAGTGTTTGTAAGAGGGAGTACTAACCCTAACAGACAAGACCGTATGTATATATATATATATATATACACACACACACACACACACACACAGAGAACAAATCTCAGCCCAAAATTACGTATTGACCAGTGAAAGTGGCAACTTTAGCCTTATCATAAGAAAAACGATTAAGAGAAAAAAAAGATACCCAGTAATAAGTGTTTTTCACATTTTTATCCCTTTTGTGGTATAATTAACTGATGAATGGGTCATATTCTTAGCTTTTGTGGAATCTTAATATGACGAGAAAATAGTAAAAATAAAATACTCAAATACGCTGCTGTATTGTTTGCAAGAAAGGATGATAAGGTGTCGTATTCTGACCAGCCAAAGTGACGTGATCAAAAAAACACACACAGAAACAAATAAAATAAGATAAAGAAGAGCCAGTAGCTTAGTAGGTGTTGGTATTATACTTTGGTATAATTACCTTCTAGATGGGCAGTAATTTATATATATAGTAGTATGCGGATGTTGGAACGCCTCAGGTAGGTGCCCTCCGTTTTGAGTCTGCCCATCTTGGTTTGCAGTGAAGTCGAAGTCTGAGCATGATGGCAGCCCACGTTCCATTTCCGATATGGTTGTTTTTATCGTCTCCACGTCAGAGCGAATTGCCGCAGTATTGTTAGCCGCTTAGCCACTGTGACCTAAGAAATGTCCTTTTTCAAGTCCGCCACCCCCATTTGGTCATCTGGCTGGGGGGAGTCACTGTTCCCGGTAGATGAAGCACTTGAACGCTCAGCTTTGGGCCGAGCTGCCATGGTTCCACCAGTGGATTTGTACTTGGCTTGACAAAACCAAAGCGAAACTACAGAAAGGTGAAAATAACAAGCTCAGAGCAGTATTTCGTAGCTTTTTGTGGGTGTAGAGCGCCTAAAAAACCCTTTTAAACAAAGTTTCAGCAGAGCTAGTCAAAAACACACCTTACTCCATTGCCTGCTTGTTAGCGCCCCCCTCTTCGGGATTGTTTAAAGAAAACGTTTGTCTCCAAATTTCAAAGATATGACGGTATATTTGAGAACATAAAAGAAATAATAGTTACCAAAAATAGTTTAGTTAATTCCTTTTTTAGACGTTGCATATCATGAAGTGTTAAAATGTTGATAATCAAAGTGATGAAATCAGACAAATGAATGTTTCGTGTGCGAGTCTGCGACAGATCTGCTTCACAGTGCAGAGTGTGTGATGGTGAACAGAGTGACTGATTTCAGCAGCTGATCTTCAGTCAGCGGTGTTTCTGTACACAGGAGAGACTCTCAAACCTACAGAGGACACAGAGACACTGAGGAACCAGGGGACCAGAACCTGAACCCAGGATAAAGAGGTTCGGTGAATGTGGTGTTGAAGGTGTGGAGGTGGATCAGTCTGCCAAAGTAGAGTCTGTAGAAGGACAGAGTGCCAGCAGGACAGTCCACATACACTGCTACTCTGTGAGAGACGGAGGAGGAGGAGGAGAAGGAGAAGAGGAAGGAGAAGAAAGAGTAGAAGAAGGAGAAGGAGAATGAGAAGGAGGGGCAATCATGATGGAAGAGGAGGAGGGGGATGTCGTTCTCTTATTGTGCCACACAGCGTAACGACCATCAGAGCAGCTCAGACTCCAGGACTGATCATTCTTTCCAAACAAGCAGTCTTTACTGTCTCCTCTCCTGCTGATTCCTCTGTAAGTTACAGCTATTTCAACTCTTCCTCTGTAATCGACCTCCCAGTAACAGCGACCAGTCAGACCATTTCTACACATCAGCTGAGGCCAGTCAAATCTGTCTGGATGATCAGGATATGACTGATCCTCGTCCTCACATGTCGCCTTCCTGTTGTTGTCAGACAGTCTGAGCTCTCCGTTTGGTGTGTTTGTGTCCAGCTCCAGTTCACAGGCGTCTGATGGAGAGAAAGAGACACAATACAGCTGCAGGTCATCGTCTGTTCATTTATTAACAACTTTAGGTTTGCTTATGATGTACAGTATGCCTACAGTTTTCTGCCATAGGCTTCGCCATGCTCAGGGGCGGTTTTAGTGATTTGGGGGCCCCAGGCAAAGATCAATGTGAGGCCCTTCTTCATTTTGCTTAATGCAATCATAGCTAGTGAGGCAGCTCTTTTCAGTTAACAAAGCACAGCTTATTGACAGTTTTATTGATCACCGAGATAGCACTGACTGAACAAACGTAGACAATGTTTAATTATTAAGATTCTGTCGTAGCCTATTTTCCATTTCCTCCATATCACCTGCAGCTGGCTCTAGAAAACCATGGGTATGCTGGTCTGAAGTCTGTGTGACGTGCACACATTCTGTTTAAGTAAATACCAATTTATGTGTGAACAATTGAGTATGCATGGCGTTTGTGCATATTATACATCAGGTCTCCCATTCAGGGAGGAAATGGATGGTAAATCCACCTCAACTCACTTTATTAAACTTTTCAAGTACTTTGTGACATTAATTATGGCCTGTTCGGTTTATTCCTTTAGGGTTTTAAACACTGATTTATGAAACACATCCAAAGAAGAAAACAGAAGGCTACCTGAACACGACTTTTATCTGTTAAACTTGTGAAGTACAAGCTACGAGCAGCACCTGAAGGCAACAAAACTCTTCTATATTAGTGACAGTCACAAGATTCAGAAGAAACAACGTTAGCTCTCTGTTGGTTCGACTGTTAATGAAATGTGTCGATTAGTTTTGTTGGATCAATGTGTTCAGTTTGTAGTGTTTGTGGATTTTAAATTGATTGATTGAATTCTAACATCTTTCCAGCCACACAGACAAAAACCAGAAACTAAATCCTGAATGATACTCTGGTGTGTAGCTGTGTTCTCTTGAATCAAAATTAAAACACACTCACACTTCCTCACACCAGGTTTCAGTCTCTGCAGTCCACCATGGTCCACCCTGGAGGAAGAGACAGAATCAGAATCAACTTCATACACCTTCACTCATATCCACCATTAACCATGAACATGAGTTCCTCGGTTAATCAGAGTGACAGAGAAACAGTGTGAGGGCTGCTGTTGTCCATATGTCTGTACCTGAAGTGTCCAGCCTGTCGTCTGTCCATACCTGAGTGTAGAGTCTGTTGTCTGTCCATACCTGAGAGTGTCCAGTCTCCATTGTGGATCCTCCAGTCCAGCAGACAGCAGCTTCACTCCTGAGTCTCCTGGATGATTGTAGCTCAGGTCCAGCTCTCTCAGATGGGAGGGGTTGGAGCTCAGAGCTGAGGCCAGAGAAGCACAGCCTTCCTCTGTGATCAGACAGCCTGACAGACTACACACACACACAAACAAACAAACAAACAAACAAACAAACAAACAAACAAACAGGGCCTTACCGTCAGTGTAAACTCTATAAATGAAAATAAGTTCTATGTTAGACTTTCACATTTGTCCACTGCTTAAAAAATAGCATTAGATGCTCCCAATTAGAAGACTGTAACCATTGGCTCATTTAGAGTTTAGAGTCCAATCATATTACTCACAAGTCACCGGCTGAGCGCTGACGTGTTGGAGTTTTCCCGGAGAAGGGTTGAAGGGTGAGGGTTACCTCTATGTAACTAAGCGTTGCTGAGAAGACGGCTCTGACTGTTGTCTGTGCTTATGCTCTGAACAGCAGGTCAGAGTATCCGGCAACAATCAAGGTGATTGGAAGGAACTGTCTGTTTTGACCTGAGTGGTGTTTTTTTTAATGGGACTTCTGTGCTGTCTGTAACAAACATCCTATTAGAGCATTAAGTGGTTCATAAGTGTGCCTGGTACCAGACCACCTTATGTCAAATATATACGATCAACTTTGTGGTGGTTTTGTGAGATCTGCGGCTGTGCATTTGCATAGAGAGGAGCAGAATTGTCAACTGATCAACACCTGGTAGTGAGAGTTGGATCAGGTGGCGGGGGAGACTGCTGGACAGATCAGCTAAACCCAAATGGCTTGTAAGGGTTAACTGCGAACTTCTGGCTGAGGCCCCATGTCTGCAAGATGTTTGATTTTCGCCTCTGGGGATGTGGAGTCCGATTGGGCCATGTTCAAAGCCTCTATCTTTGTGGTTGTATGTCAGTTTCTGAAGAGAGCCTGTTGCTTGTGTCCAGGCCAGACCTTGTGGGCACCAAGCTGGGACTTCTTGTATTGAAGTCTCTCAATAAGGCTCCATATGAGCCTCTTGCTGATGCAGACTTGAAAGCTCTGTCTATCAAGACAGCTTTTCTTTTGGCTCTCTGCTCTGCTAAACGGGTTGGAGCGCTGTGTGGAGGGCAAATGGTACAGGTGTGTCTCTATGGTCTAACCCTGCCTTTTTGCTAAAAGTGCTTAATCCCCAGTCTATGAATCAGGTACTGGAGGTGGGTCAGTTTCAACCCTCTTCCTCCTCGCAGGCAAAGCGGGAGGAGTTGCTAACCCTGTGTCCAGTTAGGGCATTGCGTGCCTCTGTAACTCATACCCAGCCTCTAAGGAAATCTCATTCTAAAACTGGGTCAAGCCACATTGGTGTGTTGTCACTATCAAGGTAAGAGGACGAGCCGGAAGTTGACGCCGCTTTGATAGTGCGGGAATATCCGCCTCCTGGGGTCATGGGCATGACTTTGTTTACTTAAGCGAGTAGGCGGAACGAAGGCTATCATTCTATTATGTATATTATATGTAAACGGATGTTTAAAGGCGTTTCGACATCCATTAATGTCTAACTGCGTCCTGATTAGATCTCCAGGACGCCCAGAAAAGTTTGAGATGTTCACACAAAGTCCCATCCTGCAACAGGTCGATATTAAACTGCCGATATGATTTGGGTTTTTATTGTGGGTGCTTGACATAATTCAGCTAGATGATGACGATGAATCAGACAATTAACAGCTCTAGAGTTAAATGATATATAAAAGCTGTCCAGTCTTGCTGCACTGATTCTAGCATCAGCCACTTTAACCCCAGTGCGCTGCTTTACGGCAGGACACTTTAACCTCTATACATCTACTAACTCCACACAGGCAAAGTGCCACTATAGTTGCCTTTTATCACCGGCCAGCGGTCACACCGCTTCTCCCTCCGGACACCCGAAACACTCACTGAGGCTTTTGTTTGCAGTCATCTCGACTGCTGTGATTCTGTGTTCGCAGGCCTCCCTAAAAACCTCATCAACACAGTGAAGCTGCTGCACATGAGTTGTAAATGAACGTCATTTCCGGCAGTCAGAAATGCTCTCGAGCTGATGTTCTCTGTTTTCCAGCGTGGGGTCAGTGGAACGTGTGAGGCTCTACTGATAAAGAGCTGCAGTTTCTATGGTAACACAAGTTTTTCCATTCACCGCCGTAAACGTTGAGCATCAATAACAATCTTCGTGCTTCTTCTTTCCTTCCTGCCTGTCAGCTGTTCGATAGTTGGATCCTGTACAGCAGAGGCCTCAAAGATCACCTGGGGGGCCGCTGGCCTGGCTGTTCTCTCCTGGGGGGGGGACTTATGCACTTGGTGACTGATTGCTTTTAAAGAAGACATTTAAACCTTTTGCACTGTCGAGTGAGACTTGTCTTTGCTGCTGCTGTCCCTCGTTCAGAGTAACGTCACTTGAGATTGTGTTCCTTCCTTTGCTTTGTAAAGACCTTACGAATCTGACAAATGCTGAGTGTTTTAAAGGCGGCAATGTGTAAGGACGCAAATCAGATTCATCATCAGAGATGCAGTCCTAAGCTATTGTACTGGGTTCCAGTAACAGACCAGACTGCCAGACCAAAGGTTCTGCCTGATGAATGACGATAAGCAGCATACTGTAGACCCTGCTGATCCGTCACACAGGGAAAAGCCTCGCTGCCGTGGAAACTAGTTTTAGTGGCGTGAGATGTCACCTCTCTGGCTGGAAATGGGCCGGATCTAGTGCAGGTGGTGGAGTGATACAGGCTACACATAGCACCAGATCTGGAACCAAACTCCTGGATGGGGGCTGGACTGTCTCCTTTTCCAGAATTGCCCAGGTTGAAAGGTTAAAAGGGGGATACCCCGGAGTCCCTGCAGAGGGTCACTGTGTTGCAGTTTCTTCTTGTAGTCTCTGGATGGGGTCCTGCAGAGGCCGCTGCCTGGAGACTCCATAGTCCCACTGGGAGACCGCATCAATCATATAATAATAATAAATAATAAAACTTTATTCATAGAGCACTTATCAAAACAAAGTACAAAGTGCTTCACAAAGAGAGAAATAAAATACCACAGTGAAGGACGAAATATAAAGAAATAAAACACATGAAATACAGAAAAGCAATAAAATAAACAGTTCAGGTAAAATCAGGATCTGCTTTCAGATAAAAATGTGTTTTGAGACGAGACTTAAACGAAGACTCTGACTCAGACGGCCTGATGTCTTCGGGCAGGTTGTTCCAGAGCCTCGGGGCCCTGATGGCCAAAGCTCTGTCCCCCTTAGTTTCCATCCTGGACTCAGGAACAGACAGGAGACCCCTGCCCGAAGATCTCAGACTACGTGAAGGTTCATAAGGGATTACAAGGTCTAAGATATAGTCTGGAGCCATGAAGAGCCTTAAAAGTCATCAACAAGATCTTAAAGTCGATCCTGAAACCAACAGGGAGCTGATGTAAAGAGGCTGAACCAGGTGAGACGTGGTCGCAGCTCTGGGTCCTGGTTTACAGCCGAGCAGCTGAGTCCTGAACAGTCTGCAGTCTGTCAGAGTGTTTAGATTAAGACGAGTGAACGGGCCGTTACAGTAATCGTGAGGAGATAAAAGCACGTACAACAGTTTCTGCATCACTAAGATTTAAAATAGATCGGATTTTTGTTTCTGAGCTGATAGAAACACGATTGGACGAGCTCAGTGATGTGTTGCTCAAAAATATGGGAAGTGATGGGAGGAACCGCCTGCCTGATCTGGACCTGACTGCCGACTTGTTGACGGACTTCTGTGCTGGTTCATGTTCAGTCGTTCGTTACCTGCTACAGAACACCTGAGGCTGAGAGCTGACGCTGAAACTCAGGTGAACACAGGTCAGCTGACGACAGAAATCATGACAGCGATCAAATGGAAAAATGCCCTCAAGATAAAAAGTATAGATTTTATTAAAAGCATTCACAGACATTAGAACATGTGGCGAACTCTTCAGCATTGTTTGTTAAAGGTCTGTTTATTAAAAGGTTCACTAAAACACCATTTTGAATACATTTATAAATGATACATATCTTCTTTTAACAGCACATGTAACCCCACTCCGACGGAGACCCAATCTTATCGCACCTCAGATTTACACAACATTCAAAGTGCACAAATGCAGATACAAAAAAAACCCCTACACATAAAATAATAATAATAATAATTTTACAAGAACAAAAGGACTTTCTTTAGTTGTAGATAAAATGTTGCCATTGTCCATCTCATCTGCATAAACTAAGCCTCTCTAGTGGCATGTCTGATTCTCTCTAATGTCAGATGATTCATTGGGTCCTCCAGCCGCAGAGTGAGGGTTGGGAATGGTTTATGTCTGTTTTAATAAAATGAGACGTCTTGCTAAAAGCGTCACAAATGCTAGTATATTCTCGAGAGAGAGTCACGAGGACTGAGATCCTGCGAGATAACACCAAATAAAGCCGTCACGGCAAGAGGTTCGATTGGTTTCCCTAATTCCTGAACATTGATTGCCAGATGTTTGTCAGTTTGAGCAGAACCAGACCTGAGTGGTGTGTTTTTTATTTTTTTATGGGACTTCTGTGCTGTCTGTAACAAACATCCTATCTGAGCATTAAGTGTGCCTGGTACCAGACCACCTTAAGTCAAATGTATACGATCAACTTTGTGGTGGTCCTGTGAGATCTGCGGCTGTGCATTTGCATAGAGAGGAGCAGAACTGTCAACCGATCAACACCTGGCAGTTGGATCAGGTCGGATCAGGTGGGGGGTCAGGGTTGACTGCGAACCTCTGGCTGAGGCCCCATGTCTGCAAGATGTTCGCCTCCGGGGATGTGGAGTCCGATTGGGCCATGTTCAAATAGTCTTTGAGCGGCTGTGGCTAAGTGGTAAGTGCGTCGCTGCTGACCTTGAGTGGAGATTTTGTCGCAGTGTGGGAGTTGTCTGGGAGGGCATATCTTAGACTACTTCCCCACCTTGCATTCCAGTGGCGGATGATTATGCTTCAATCTCAAAAACCTCACCTCACCTGTAGACCTGTTGGCTAATGCCCGTTACCCAGAGGGAACTGGACAGGGAGACCAGCACTCGGCCCAGCGCACGTCAGACTGGATTTTACTCCACCTATTTCATAGTTTCCGGCGCTCCAGATTCGATGCGTTTTGGGGTTTTAGTCCTCAAAGTATCCGGACGAACAAACGAATACATCTGTGATTGATCAAATGAATTAATCACAACAACACACGGTGGAGCTGTGTAGTCGCTTCACATGATTAATAGGGCTGCAACTGTTTTAATTATTGATTAGTGTGCCGATTGTCTTCACAATTAATCGATTGACCGTTCGATCTGTTAAATGTCAGGTTTCCTGAAGCCAGAGGAGACGTCTTCAGACCGTCTGAATATTTCAAACTATCTGTGCCGAATGCAGGACGAAGACATTTCACAGTTAAAGTGTTAAAGTCGTTTATTTTGACTCAATCTCACGTCATGAGTTTCAGTCTGCTCTCCTTACTGTGTGAACATGCATCCAGATAAAACGGATTTAAAACTGCTTCAGGTGCTTTCACTCAGACTCGCCTAACGATCAATAACGAAATAAATAAAATCTAAACTCGCTTGTAATTTATAATCAGCTGTTTCAGTGAGTCCGTTTTTAAATAAAATAAATATTTCACTTTTTATTTAATCGGGCAGTTTAATTAATTAAAATGAAAGTAAGAAATAAAATATTTATTTGCGTTTAAGATATTTAATAGTAAAGTAAAAATAAGTCAAGTCAACTTTATTTTCACAGTTTGTGATTAAACTTTTCACCTGTTTGCAGTTTGATGAAACGGCCACCGGGTGGCAGCAGAGACCAGCAGAGACCAGCAGAGACCAGCACAGACCAGAGTCTTCAGTAAGCAACACTCAGTGTGTCTCTGCTGCTACCTGGTCTCTGCTGGTCTCTGCTGGTCTCTGCTGCTGCCTGGTCTCTGCTGGTCTCTGCTGGTCTCTGCTGCTGCCTGGTCTCTGCTGGTCTCTGCAGACGGGTGTCAGAGTGAAACCACGTGAAATAACTCGTAAGACGTCTTCTGACAGCTTCGCTCAGATTCAGAGCATTTATTCAGTAAGAAGCCCTTTAAAGATCAACAAGGCGGGTGCGACGTCATCCCTTCAGTTTAAAGCCGAATCAGCTTTTATGCAGTTACATCATGGAACAAATCTGCACTCACAGAGTAAAAATCTTATTTTTCTGTAATGAAGAATTTAATTTTCAGCCGCTTCAAGTCTTGAAGACGAATTTTATTTTCCTCCAAGTAAAAACAGAAAATGAGAAAGTGTCAAATGTGACAAAGTGCCCCTGAAACGATCGCTTGAACAGACGGGATTCTGCTGGTGTTAGCGTCAGTGCAGCCTCGCAGAGCTGCCAGCCCGGCCGCCAGACCCTCAGTCCGGTTTACTGCTCCAGGGTCGTCCCGGCTCAGACCTCGAGACTTCAGGTCAGGTCTTCGGTTCAGACTCACAGAAGTCCAAGTCCTCGTCTTGGAGTTAAATCTGACTCTGCAGCTCTGTACCTTCAGTTAACACACAGCGATGACACCTTCAACAACTTAGTGTAAAACTACGTGATCACAGATAAAACCACTAATAATCTGACCTCCGTGTCTCACAGCACACAAAGCGTCAGTGTGCATCACATCACACCTCTGAAACTGCAAAATAAGTTTTTTAACTGCCTCGTAAACTTTTACCAGAGTCAGTCACAGCTCTTGCAGGATCTTCTGCGATAGTTTCTGTAATGATTTCCCCCGTTCGGCTGATAATTTCTATTCTGCAAATAAAAAAAATCCCATTTTCATGATAAAGTTTGGTTCTACTGGGCGGCAGTTTTCTCCTGAGGACGGATCAGTGTTTGTTGGATCAAAGTCAGTATTTGATGTCAAAATATTGGTTATTAATTAGTCCCCAGTAGAGACATAGACACATATTTGTGATGTGTGTTTGCGTAATCTCACATTAATTCATGTCTGGTAATTAAATCCAGCGGAAGTCAGATAAAAAGATTCCTCTGCTGCTCCTTCAGGTTGTTTTTCCTTTAATTGTTCGTATGTTTTGCGTTGTTTGTTTGCTGCTAATTTTTTTTAATTTAAGATGCTAATTTTACCTCCGGCAGCAGTCGCTGATTTGCATTTCTGCTTTCATAGATTCTGCCGTTCAGACGGAGAGAGGAGGGGAGTCAAACGGTGACTCCGTCAGTTCAGACGGGGAAAGCAGAGGAAAGAAAATGAGCAGACGATATCAAGTTACTTTCAAACATTAACGCTTAAATATTAAAGCTGCACTAATCAATATTTTGATAGTAAAGAACTAATCGCCAACTCTGCAGAACTTTTTTTTTTAGCTCCAAATTAAAACGGCAGAATGTTATTTTGTAACTGCTGATATCAGTGGGGCGACGTCAGCTGTCGGAAACCGCTACCACGCTACGGTCGAGGCGTGTTAAGGGTTAAAGGGTTAAGGCTGAGGTCCTTCAACGTCTGCCGGACGATGCTGAAGATGTTCTATGAGTCTGCGGCGGCCGGTGCTGTCCTGTGTGCTGTTGCATGCTGGGGCAGCAGGCTGAGGCAGCGGACGCCAACAGACTGAACAAACTGATCCGTAAGGCCGGTGGCATCGTGGGGGCGGAGCTGGACTCTCTGGCGGTGGTGTCAGAGAGGAGGATGCTGGGTAAACTACACGCCATCTTGGACAGCGTCTCCCACCCGCTCCATGACGCGCTGGTCAAACAAAGGAGCGCCGTCAGCGGAAGACTCATCCCCCCACAATGCACCACAGAGCGCCACAGGAAGTCATTCCTGCCTGTGGCCATCAGACTCTTTAACTCCTCCCTCTAAGTGTCAGTCTGTCTGACCCGAAGTCACTAAACTGGACATTGAGCATTAACATCTCCGCCATAATTAATAATAATTGTGCAATATTAGTTTCCCTTGTTAGTTTCTTATTTATTGTTACAGATAAACCTCAATTACTCTTCGACAGCACATGCAGCTCCACTTTTACTATTATTTATTACATAATTAGTGACATTGTATTTATACTGTACTTCACCATCAACCAGTAAACCCACTTGGTGCTCGACACTTAGTTTATCTTATACTTACACCAACATGTTACTTAACTTATTTCTGACCTGTTTATAGTGTATAATATCGTTTTCTCCTGTGTGCGCTGACGTAAAGGCGAGCTGCTGGAACAAAGAGTTTCCCTACGGGGATCAATAAAGTGTTTCTGATTCTGATTCTGAAAATTATACTTTGTTAAGCTGTCGTCATGGCTACGATAATGAACGTGCGGTTAAGGGCAGCGAACGATGGTGTTCGTGGTTAAAAGAACCGACTGTAGGAAAACAGGAAGTGAGAAAGGAACTGACGCGAAACCTGTTTCACGTGGACTCGTGTCTTTCTTCTGTGAAAGCGCCGCAGTCTTTCTGCCCCCTGGTGGTCGCATGTGACCTGCTGCAGCTTCAACGATGCAAACATCTGCGCAGATGTGTCGAGTTAAACTCATTTTCACTGCGTCACCGCTGTCAGGTGACAACCTCGTACCTCGAACGAAACAGGTTACAAACAGTCACACAGATCCATTTGTTTGTAATCAATTGATCTGAATACATGAAGAGCATAGATACTGGAGATACAAGGTTTTCACGTGAGGGCGACAATTAAAAGCCAAAAATAAAGCTGTGATTGGTTTATTGATTGGTGAAGTTTGTGTTTCACAGATCCAGAGTCTGTTTCACTCTCTGAAGCGAGTACAAGCCTTTATTCCAGACTCGGAGAGGAAACTCCCCTCTGACTGTAACAGCCTCTTCAAATTTATTATCATTTAGTAATAATATTGACGAGAACATTAGCCTGTTGTGCAGCTTTTATGTTTATCGCCAATAAAGTATTAACTATGGTGCAAAGACAGAAAAGACTGTTTTGCAAAAGAGGGAAGAGCGAGATTTATGACTGGACAGATTCACCTGATGATCGTGAGGAGGAGAGACGCTGCATCTCTCTCTCCTGCCCAGGAGGTGCAAAGCATGCTGGGACGGCACTAGTGAACCACATGATGATTTGTTAAACAGCTGGGAGAACGCGTCACTGACAACTGACTGATCGGATCACCACCTGGCGTACTGTCGCTGACAGCAGATCTTACAGGCGGCGACAACAACGACTATGAACCAAACTCTGTTTAAAAAAATGACATTTTAAGACGAACGTATTCTCAGATTCTAGTGTGCCCTCCTGTCACCCTTTCTGTGGTGGATCATTTAAAATGGACGCACGTCGATCCCACGTAAGCCAGTCATTTTCAGATTCGGCCAGGTTAGGGGGACGTAGTCTTTGACTGAATGTGTCCAAACAGTGACCTGAAGCTGTTGGCAGAGCAGCATTTCTCCGTCCAAACTCAGTGTTGGAGCGTCTGTCTGTCTGCTCGGCCTCCGGAGAGCGCCGCTGGAGGCTAACCGTCCATCAGTCAGTCAGTCAGTCAGTCAGTCAGTCTGCAGCTCTGTGAGGAGGTGTGCACCTGCAGTGGACACCTGAAGACGTCAGGAGCGTCACAGCTAACAGGAGCTGCATCATGAGGACACACTTCAGGACAGAGCAGCTCGCTCTGTGTGTGTGTGATTGAAAGTCATTCATAAACTGCTGTGTGGCCTATTTAGTGTGTTTACATGGAGCACGGCTGCTGCTGCAACTAGTTTTAAACTCATTTTATTCTTCAAACAAAAATGTAAAACATTCTCTGGTTCCAGCTTCTACAATGTGAGGATTTGCTGATTTTAATAATAATAAAACTTTATTTATAGAGCACTTATCAAAACAAAGTACAAAGTGCTTCACAACAAGAGAAATAAAACACCGCAGTGAATGATGAAATATAAAGCAATAAAATAAACAGTTCAGGTAAAATCAGGATCTGCTTTCAGATAAAAATGTGTTTTGAGACGAGACTTAAACGAAGACTCTGACTCAGACGGCCTGATGTCTTCGGGCAGGTTGATCCAGAGCCTCGGGGCCCTGATGGCCAAAGCTCCGTCCCCCTTAGTTTCCATCCTGGACTCAGGATCAGACAGGAGACCCCTGCCCGAAGATCTCAGACTACGTGAAGGTTCATAAGGGATTACAGGGTCTAAAATATAATCTGGGGCCATGAAGAGCCTTAAAAGCAATCAACAAGATCTTAAAGTCGATCCTGAAACCAACAGGGAGCCGATGTAAAGAGGCTGAACCAGGTGTGACGTGGTCGCACCTGGTCCTGGTTTACAGCCGAGCAGCCGAGTCCTGAACAGTCTGCAGTCTGTCAGAGTTTTTAGATTAAGACGAGTGAACGGGCCGTTACAGTAATCGAGGCGTGAGGAGATAAAAGCACGAACAACAGTTTCTGCATCACTAAGATTTAAAATAGATCGGATTTTTGTTTCTGAGCTGATAGAAACACGACTGGACGAGCTGAGTGATAAGTTGCTCAAAACATATCACTAAGCTCGTCATATATGATAGTAAACTTTATGGGCATTGTTCCCCATGTTATGACACTTTATATACTAAATTACTAATTAATTATTTAATCAGGAGTAACTGCTAGATCAAATGATAATAAATAAATGTGAGTTGCAGCCGTTACATGGAGGTAAGAAAGAGACAAAATTAGATATGAGCCCGTCCTTTGACTAAAACTGCTGGAGACTGCAGGGTTCATTCCACTATCTCATTATTTATCACTTTTCCTCTACTTTCGTGGGATCAATAAAGTTGATCTTTTCTTACAGCCACGATATCAACAAACGACCTCCTGAAGATCTAAAGAAATGAATCGGCCCTGTGTTAAAGCGTCAGTGAGACGTGAAACTCGATCCAGGAAGTCCAGTTTGAGTAACAGATCTGTGAATTTAAAGGCTGGTCAGACGCTAAAACACTGCACAGCTGTTTGTAATACTCACATCTGACCACGCCGGAAAGTTAACTTCCGTCTTTCGTCGAGACGATGGCGAGGTAAACCGCAGAAACGCAGCTTTCACGTTGAACGTGACCTTAGAGTCTTACCATTAGTGGAGCTGAAATGTAAAGTTTGTCCCGAGGGTGGCGCTAGAGAAAAGGTCATTCAAATCGAAAGAGTTCATCCTGTGGGGAGCAGGACAAGCAACGGACGCGATGTCTCGCTCCGTGCACAGACGGACGGACGGACAGACGGAGAGAGATGAATGATTCTGTCCTTTTAATCAAATCCTTCACACGAGCTTCACTGCCAGCTGCAGGTACGCGGGAGGAGGGACTTCGTGTTTTAGTCCTGGTACCGAACCCTTTTTATATCGTCTCCTGTTAGACGGACGGACACGTCGGCTGTCTCTCTGCCTCAGTTCACAGTAACAAAGACTCACACAGCGAGAAATGAAGCTTTACGTCAGAAACAGACAGACAGTGACGAAGCTTTGAAGACGAGCTGACTTCACGAGGATGTCTCTTTTGTTTAAAACACGGCGAGCAGGAAGTGTTGGACACGTTGACAGCTGGTGAAACTTCAGACAGACTGAACGTGAACATGCAGCTGCCACATCGTCATGGAGTCCGACAGACTAATTCTAGACATTTTCAGAGGTGAACAAACGGCATTTAAAACAGCTTAGACTCCTTAGACACTATACAAAACATTACAGGAAGCACTAAAGGAAGGCTGTGGCACAGGTTATATTTTCTGAATGCAGAGTCATTCAGCCGTTAAACATAACTAAATGCTTTGCTAATTTTCAGACCAACTGCGAGCTACAATAAGTGTGCACTGTAAGGCGCAACATGTAGAACCACACTGAGCGTCTGCAGCTCTGTGCGGCTGTGCTTAGGCACACTGGTGCTTTGAGCTAAATGCTAACATCAGCATGCTAACATGCTCATAGTGACAATGCTGGTAAACACAGAGCGCAGCTGAGGCTGATGGGAGCGCCAGCAGCTCTGCAGGTGTTCGGTCAGACACCAAAGTGTCGGACGCGTTAACGCGTCGACCTGATGGTGGCGCTAGATGGAAAGTCAGCGTGATTACAGCTCGTCTTCTGGGAGCCATGGAAATGGCCGTGGACCGACAGAGTCTTTAGAAACTGTCCGAATACGCTGCAGGCTGGAGTCGGCTGTCTCGTGTGAACGAGTCCAACTCGGGCTGAACGCCACGTTTTATCCGCTCGAGTGAAATGGCCGCATCCTCTCTGCCCTGCATTACTATAAACCGCGATAACCTGGTCGCAGAGGTCACGTCCCTCGCCTGCATGCATCCAGTCTCACGCAGTAGTTGAGTCTTCTTGCCTGTGGAGTCGCTGTGGCTGCTGTGACCAACAGCATGTTGTTGTTCTGTAAATAAAACTGTTGGGTCCTGTGCGTTTAAATTAATACAAAAACCGCGAATGTCACGCAGCATTTGGTATAACTTCATTATGTAGACTGACTCCGACTCCAGCGCGCCTGATTAAAACTAAGAAGAGAAAGTGATTACAGGGACAGGTGGCTTATTTTTTGGTTTAGTTTGTAAAAGAAGCTACTTTACAAGGTAATGATGTGTCAGTGTTGTGTTTACAGCGTGTTGTGCTGTCCCCAAGTGGACAGAAAGCTATTTAATGCTGTTTTAAAGCAAATTCAAACGCTTGTTAGCTAGCAGGTACAAGACTTTAGAGACAGTCACTTTGAAACGCTGCCATGGCAATTGTGTGTTTGTTTTTTAGAAATAGACAGATCGATAGATGATGAAGTCAGCAGCAGCTCTTCTCTCAGCTCTCCACACTGAGGGCTGATCTGCTGACCTGCACGAGTGTTATTTGTTTAAAGCAGAGCTAATCCTCATTTGTCACGCTCCCGTAATCCCATCGCCGGCCTTCCTTTTCAATCCCATCATCCCCCTCTCTCTCTCACACTCCCCGGACCTTCAGACGGCGAGCAGAAATCACCACGACGGCCACTCCAACATGAACCAAATGTCAGCCTCTCCTTCCCGTGGAGCCGCAGACGGACGAGATAATTACAGCCGCCATCTTCCTCCTCTGACCGCCGGCGCTGGGACGGCAAAAAACAACATCTGAAGGACTCTGAAGGTGAAGCCAGGAGAGGAGGAGCTGTTAAAAACAACAACAGAGAGAGCTGAGTTTAAGAATAATCCACCTCCAAATCTCAAGTGTTTCTGAAGTCGTGTCAAAAGTCATGGGGACGTTTCAAAAATTACGATTTAAATAAGCTACCAGTGACTCAACATCAGCTAACAGGGCAAACTGTTAGCAGGCTGCTAGCAGTCGCACCAGATTCATTCTTGTTAAATTAGTACAAAGGAGCAAAAAATGTTTTGTCTGTTTAACAGGAGAATTCAAATTAAAATATGTCCACCAGCACTTCTATCAACCAGACGTCTTCATGGGTCCAAAATGTTAGATGCAATATGAAAGCGACCTGTGGAGAACCTTCCAGAAAGCAGAAATTATTATTATTATTATTTATTTATTTTTTTTAAACTCCAAACAAGTGACATTTAGCCTAAGTAATAACAAATCAATTTTACATATCAGTTTTCACTGTTCTTAAGATGCCTGACGAGATAAAAAGATAAAAGTGAACTATGTTAAAGATGCAAATCGTATTCCTGTGGGGACCAGGGCCTCTACGGGGAAGTGACAAAGTTTGATCAAAGTTCAGAAATATGTCCAGGAGCAAACGCATTGATCAAAATCTGTTGTGAAATGAGAGCCAATGGAAAGAGACAAAACAAATGGAGGAATACATGAACTTTCCTGTTCTGGATCAAAGTCTCTCTGCAGTGTTTTGAGTCAGCCGAGACGCACGAGCGCTTCACAGATAAAGCATTAAAGAACAAGTCTGGTGATATTTTTTGTTTTTGTTGTCTTCAAACCTCACGTTCAGACTCAAACCGTCATGAACGTCTCTGCTAACAGGTGTGTGTGTGTGTGTGTGTGTGTGTGTGTGTGTGAGTGTGTGAGTCACAGCTGATGGATCTTCTTCCTCCGTCGTCGTCCAGAAACTGTTAAAACTCATCAGCGAGCCGCTCTGTTGTTCCTTCATCGCCACGAACACACACACTGTAGTTTATTCTGACTCCGCCCCACACACACCGTCCTGCTGCCCCAAACACTCACTACAGCACCACATGTGGATCCATCCGCCGCTGGAAATAGTCCCCGACAGACGCTCCGTTTCCTCCTGTTGGTCTGATAGAAACTACAGCGACATGGAATTTAGTAACTTAAATATAAATACAATTTGCCTTTTCCTTTAAAAACAAGGAATATGTGAAAAATAGCAAGAATAGAATTCTCCATTTCTGAAAATAGTAACTATGTTTATCGTTCTATCTAATAAATCGTCAGAAATCAGCTTGTAACTCCAGAACATTATCTGGCAGCCCGCTCTGGAGAATCACTGGTGGGTGGTGGGTGTCGCCCCTCCTCGCCCTCACCCCGGGTTACCCCCCCCATCCCGCCCGCTCCGTCCCGCCTCAGGTTTTGTTTTAATGGTGATGAGCAGGAACAGCAGATCAGGACGGTCGCTCTGTTTTCCCTCAGGGAGCGGAGAGCGCGAGGTCTCGCCTTGTTTCTTTTTCACGCTGACAGACAAACACTCTTCTGTGTTTTGACGACGCCACAGGCCGGCGGCGGTGAGTCCTGACGTCGCCCTCGCCTGCCACCAGCAGAGCCACACAGCAATTATTTTTCTTAACCAGTTCAACGCCTTCCTCAACAGCAAACAACTGGACTTCAACTCAACATATGTCACCTGACACATCTGTTCTTATAGCTGTGAACGCCAAAGATTTTCCAGGAAGAAGCAATTACTTTGAAAATTCGAAAGATAAAAAGACTACATCAAATCATTCATGCATAATGCAAACCAACAGATTTCACGAAGCTCTCAGTAAAACCATTTAGTGGCTTTTCAGCTCAAATCAAGACTTCAAGTCATGAATTACGATGAGCACACCAGGCCGCCACATCCACACTCCCCCGTTCTGTAAAATGAACAATTAAGAAGCGGGCCGCTAATTAAGCGCAGAGATCAAGCGCCTCTCTCTCTCCGCCCTTAAGGAGGTTTTTCCACTGGGCTTTTGATCAAAGCGACGCCCGAGGAACGAGCCCCGCGACGGCACATTTCCTCCGGCTAAACGCAGATTAATGCTCCGCTCGCAGGATCCCCCGCTACAAAAGAGAAGCTGTTTTTTCGCAGAAAACTACAAACTGACACAGGCGGATAACACAACAAATATTTCCTGCTGAACGGGATCCATGAAAGTCGCAGCTTGTTGAATCATCATTACACACATGAAGAAAAAACAGCAACCAAAAACACTTGTTTGTGAGTCAAAACAAAGACAAGAATTTCACACAGGGCGCTTGTTCTCCGTGACTCTGCCGCCTTTCATTCTGCTCTCCAAAGCCAAATGCAAATGAAGCCAGGCACAGGAACTTTAAAATTTTTATTTATGCCCGCCTACTGAGTTGCACATGTTTAATCTTGCCATTTCTTTTTCTTCTGCTCTTGTTCTTGGGGAATATGCAAAGTTTATCAGGCCTGCATCCTGACTTTCATGTCAGGCCTTGGCTTCTTGACTGAGACGCAGACAGACGCTGAGAGAGACTGAAGAGTCAGGTAGAAGCAGAGTTAGCCTGCAGGGTTGAATCAGCGCGGTGACGCCCGTGTCTGCTAATTCGCCCTGACGTGCTCCTGATGCCAGCCCTTCATTATAAATATTTTTAAAGGGGCTCCGACCTTCTGCGCGCCCCGTCCGGGACCCGAGCGCTGCGTGCACGAGCCTTTGATTTCTGCTCCTCCGTGGGTTTCAGGCTCGTCATTATGACAGCACCGCTTGACAGCTCCTCATCACATGCCTCTTGTCTTCTTTTGTGGGAAGTTTTGCAACAATTAGCATAAATATTTCATCTCTTTCTGCCCCGCGTCGTCCCTGCTGCTGCTGCTGAAACAGGATCCGGCTGAAAGGCTGACGTGTCCCAGAGATGTCACAGAGCGCTGCCGGAAAACAACAAACCTTTGTAAAGTGTACTTTTCTCCCCATTTACATACAAAGATGAAGCAAGAGAGGCAAACAGCCAAACATATGTACCCTTTGTGGAATCTTTTATTGAACATATTTGGGAGCAAAGACAGAAGAGTTTGATTACGAGGTGAAAAGCCTCAGTGAATTGCGGCCTGCGAGTATGCAAATCTCCCTGCTGCATTTATGAGATAAACTTGTACACATTACTTATTTCACACCAACTTATTTACATTCTAGATGGGAAGCCATCCGCTGGAAGTTTACAGAGGGAATCATCGCCCCCCACCGTGCGTTGCGCGCTGCTGCCGACACTCTTGAGTTCTGACAAGTGGGGAGAAAGTCAAGAAACTTTCAGGTAAGTAGTGCAGAAAACTCACAGAGCTCTGCCTTTTAAACAAAGTTTTATTTCAGTCAGATCTTTCACTCGGCAGATAGCGAAGGTGCAGTAATATTATAAGGGCACATAATGCTGTGCCAATTAATCTCAGTGTCTGCACGTGCCTGCAGCCATCCAGCAGCAAAATTAAATATATACTTACATCTGATTTCAAAGGAGTTGTAAACCGTCTCTGGCTCCAGCACCCACTGTGGAAGACTTTACTTAAGCTTGAGGAAGAGCATCATTAAAATTAAAGTGAACGAGGGGAAGCGAAAAATTTCACCACTCCTGCCGTTGGCTACTGTTCAGCACTTCAAAACAAACTGCAGGGGCAGACTGGCTCCAGCACTCCAGTCGAACGCTTGTCTTTCACTATTTGATGTTGTTTGTAGGCGCTGAGTTGATTAACTCCCCCAGTGAAAGACTCGGATTACACAGAGAGAAAATGAACCAAAAACATATTAGAAGAAGCGCACAAAGTACACTGTCGTCTGCATAGATGTAGGTTAGAAACTAATGAGGTCACTGATCCTCAGATATGTGGAGAGACGTTGATAATTATACAATCAAACCTTCAATGGCCGTTATTGGAGCCAGACGCCCACTGACCACATCTAGCTGATGCTGGATCAGTCTTTAACTTTCAACCAGAAGAGGTGAAACAATGGTTTTCAGCTTGGTGTTAGTGGAAAAGTCTGATGATATTCTGTATATTTATGCAGAATATCATCAGACTAAGATATTCTGAACCTCACGTTCAGACTCAAACCGTCATGAACGTCTCTGCTAACAGGTAACAGGTGTGTGTGTGTGTGTGTGTGTGTGTGTGTGTGTGTGTGTGTGTGTGAGTCACAGCTGATGGATCTTCTTCCTCCATCATCGTCCAGAAACTGTTAAAACACATCAGCGAGCCGCTCTGTTGTTCCTTCATCACCACGAACACACACACTGTAGTTTATTCTGCCTCCGCCCCACACACACACCGTCCTGCTGCCCCACACACACACCGTCCTGAAACCCTAACCCTTGAACATCTTTGGATTGAACCCCCTGGACTAACGGTTCAGCATAACCTAAACCACGTTCTTCCTGGAACATGTTTAGTAAAGACACCTTTCTGGTGCACTTAAGCAACACTTGGCCCTGACCTCAACCATCTCTACTCCATCTTACCCTCCCTCTAACCCCTCTGGTCTCTTCTGGGTCGGAGGGGTAAGTAGGGAAGCAGAGTGTATATATGTAGACACATCACCCCTCGTTATCTCTGCTCCTCTCTGGAGTGTCCTGCCTCAACCATCCAACCGGTAATCTGACCAGAAAATAAGGTGATCCAAATCAACCACAATGAAGTCTACTCTGGCTGTCGACTGACACTGAGGCAACCGGCCTGGGCTATTTGTCATAAAGTGGGGTTAGAGTAGAGATTTTTCATTACAGGCAGCAATTTTATATAATTCTCCTTGGGATAACAACAGACACCGTTTCCTCCTGTTGGTCTGATAAAAACTCCAGCGAGCAGCTGTTTGAGGAAACTACCGAGCCTTTTTAAACAGGAAACTACAGATCTGTGTTTTTAAAGATCTTCAGCGGGAACCAACGGGCTCGCAGCTGAGCGCCGCAGACAGGAAGTGAGACGGTACTGAGAGACGGACCGACGTGTTGGTTTGGATCTGCAAGAGATTTGCTAGAGAAGTAGCAAAATATAGAATGAGACCAGACCCATATTTATGAAAATACAGCTAAAGATTTTTGGTCACCTGTATGTATTCGAGACTAAAGAGTAAATCCTTATGAGGTTGGTGAAGGATAATTGGTGATTGCTTGTGTCACGGCACGTAGAAAGGAAATGAATGAACACAAAGCCGCCTGGCTGGCAGCAGCATACAGCAGTGCCAACACCAAAGGAAAGGAAAGGGCCTAATCTGAGCCCTGGCGTCCGACGAGTCTGACGGCGTCCTGCCGTGCGTCGCCAACCGTGCGCTGACTGCTCACAGGTCGGCACTAAATGCTTTAGTTCATGTTGAGTTTTATGTTGCTGATTGGGTGCTATGGTTAAGCTATGGCATCCTGGGTGGTTGCTAGTGGACTGCTGCGGTGTTCAGGGTGGCTGCTCCCGCAGGAGTTTAGAGACGTCTGAGTGTGAGTGTGTAATGCAGTCCAATGAAAACATGGAGGGTGCCTCTGCAATTTGCACGCATCACAGCTCCGTTGTGTATTTATTTGGCTGTTTTTGCACCCCTACAGCACTCTGCCACCCCTAGCTTTTCCCCTTCCTGCCTCTGCCAGCAGTCAGCTCTGGACGTAGTAAACTACAGATCGGGTCGGGCGGGGTATGTTGACCAGAACTGATGTAGAGATAATTGCAGGTAACGAGTCAGTTCTGGGAAAAACACCTGAACACCTCAACGGCGCGGGACCCTCTGTTTGACATCGAGTATTTCGCACACTGCTTCGAGGGCGATGGTGAGTGTTTCTCAAACGTGGGGAGACCTCGACACGTTTGGGCTGATTGGACGAACAGACCTTTGAAGCGCCTTCCAACAACAATTACGATAAAGTTCTAGCAAACCGTGAAGTCTTAGAACCAAAACCCTGACTGAAGAAACCAAAGAATGCACTACACTATCGATCACTTGTAATTACTTTGACAGAATTTCACCTGATGATTCTTTGGCTTTTCAAGTGTTATTTTCACCTTGTCTTTTATTAGAAATCCTCATCGACACTGAGCAGTTATAAAAACAGAAGTGGTAGTAACGGACTGCCCTGCCATACACCATTGCAGCGGCCATCTTGTCTTCCCACCAGCCTTCTTCATGGATTATGGAAGAAGGCGCTCCCATTAGTGACGCGCTGTGACTTCAGCCTCTCTTGTCTCCGAGCAGAGAGGGAAAAAAATATGCAGAATATAAAGTTAAACAAAGAGATCGAAGAATGTCACCGTGCTCCCACTTCAAAAACCAAATTATAATGTGATTCACTCGCATCTAAAATAAAGCTGAGCTTTGATCCAACCCTCTTATCTGCACGCTGTTCATAGCCGGCCGCTCTGTTAGCATTTTTCACCTCATTGTCTTCAAAAGAAAAACATCCGTCTTAACGTCACACTGTACAGAAATGTCCCGTTTTTATATTCTGTATGTGCAATGCTTCACCAAACAGGACGTTGACTCTCTCTCAAACATCTTATGTCCTCAACGTATCTCTCCTCATTTCCCATCTATCTAAAACGCCAGTTTCCTCAAAATTTGTATCAGAATCTCAGCAAAGTGTCGTCGGTTGTCGGGCAGATCAAACCGCATCATCTGTCACTGAACTTCCTAACAAAGCCGTCATGTAAATGGACTCAGTCAGCTGTGTCCTCCATCTCTGATCCTCCTCTCCAATACATATATCATCCACATAATAACCCTCATCTACCCCACCCCCGGGGTGACCACAACACCCCCCCACCCACCTTCAGGCACCTACAGCACCAGTGGGATTTATTATCAAAGACATACATCCCCGTGGGCGGGGTTCAACGTGTGGTCCAGGGTTCCTGCCGTGACTCTTATTCGGTGTCAGCTGACTGGATTTCAACACTGTGACTGACCTAGAGCGCATTGCTGTAGAAAACACTCAATACGAGAGTTTCAGACTCCACTTCTTTTCTTATTTGCAGTTCTAGCTAGCTGGAGACCTCCAGTGAAAAGTGCCTGCTGAGGCTCATGGGTATTGTAGTATTTGGAGTCATTCTACGTGCCAAACTTTGGGAAAACAAGAGTCTACAGTCATGCTAACAGCTCTGAGAGGCTGTAGCTGCTTAGGCACAGCTAGCATTGAGCTAAATGCTAACGTGATTAGGCAAAGACGCTCAGAGTGACAATGCTAACATGCTGCTGTTTAGCAGGTATAATATTTACCATGTTCACCATCTTAGTTCAGCATGTTAGCATGCTAACATTAGCTATGAATGTCACTCATTTTGCAGGTGTTTGGTCAGAAACCAAAGTGTCGGACGCGTTAACGTGTCGACCTGATGGTGGCGCTAGTCAGAGGATCAGCAGAGTGATTACAGTTCGTCCTGAGGGGAGCACGAACGATGAAGCACGTCTCATCGCAGTCCAGCAGCTGCTGAGATGCTTCAGTCCCATAATGACCCATAGCGACGCTGCTAGCATGGCTAAAAGAACTGTTTGTTAGAAAGGAAGGTGAGACAGAACTGATGTTTAAGGGCTGACACACCGCCTCAGGTGTTTCCAGTTATTCTGTGGCCACAGAGCTCCACGCTCTAATGATAAAGGTGTCGTTTGCCCCGCCCTACCAGGTGAAACTGAGCTAACAGTAGAGTCAGGGAGACTAACTAAACAGCCTGAACATGCCCACACTGTCCTGGAACAAAGTTTGATGTCCAACTTAACTCTGGCACCCCAGTCCTGAGTGTGATCACAGAAGAGCAGCGCCATCGTCCAGTTATTTGGTCCGCAGCGCAGTTTGATTGACATCTTTCACGCAGCCCGAATGATCCGAACTATTTGGGCAAAGTAGTTTTTTACCAGAGTTAATGTAGTTTGTATGGATTTTTTTCCTCTTAGACTCCGGTCTGGATGGTTTTATCAATCTTCCCCGGTCCGTGTCCTCATCTTTTCCAGCCGGTCCTGCTGAGAGCCTCCATCTCATCCCCGGCTCTGTACAGGCTGAGCCAGGCCCCAATGAGTTATTATTACATCCTGAGAATATGCAAATTGAAGCAGCTCGACGGTGTGTGTTTTTGATGGAAGAATACAAATCACTGCAGACATGACACTTTTTTAATTTTCCTGATGAATGTAATGCTTCAGAAAGAGGAAGGATTGATGACGGGGCGTAATGAACTCTTTAGCACGGAGAGACTCTGAGGTTTTTCATTACACTGTCCTGTGTGAAGACGCTCGTCCACAAATCTGTCCTGGCCAGCTCATCGCTGAACCTCAGCGCAGTGCAGTACAGTGCCGGTCCAGGCCGCCGGGGAAAGAGTCAACGGTGCCTGCGTTTGTATCTCAGTCATCTGATCAGAGGAGGAAGAAGTACTCAGATTTTTTACTCAAGTAAAAGCAGCAATACCACAGTGCGGACATACTCTGTTACGATGCATTTAAACCCTTACTTAAGTAAAAGTGCAGAAATATTAGCATCAAAATATACTCAAAGTACTCTTTTTGCAGAACGGCCCATTTTAAGAACAATATATATGATATTATTGGATTATAATTATTGATGCATTAATGTGTTCATCACTTTAATGTTGCAGCTAGTGAAGGTGGAGCTCATTTTAATTGATCTATCTATCTATCTATCTATATATATATATATATACACTGTTATATACTGCTGGGTAAGCTTGTGAATTTTCCCAAGGGAATCAATAAAGTCTTATTGATGTAATAATATCATAATTTATTTGTTGATTGTATGTTTTATTATTAATCTGAATCTGGAAAGTAACTAGTAACTAAAGTTATCAAATAAGTGTAGCGGAGTAAAAGGACAATATTTGCCTCTGAACTGTTGTGGAGTAAAGCAGCAGAAAATGGAAATACCTCAAAACTGCACTTCAGTACAGTTCCACCACTAAATCTGATTAGTTTTTGGCAGTAATCACATTTCTGATTTCCCGATCTCCTTCATCAGAACAATGTTACGATAGAGAAACCTGTTTATTTGGTCATCGTCACACTTAAAGCGTCGGTTCACCCAAAATACAAAAGAAAGATATTCTCCTGCTCAGCCCTGGTGGTATCCACGCAGAAACCTTTTGAGATCTCGGCCTTTGGATCTGGCCACAGCAGTAAAATTGTGATGAATGGAATTTGTGCTGCTAAAAGAAACCCCCCCAAAAAACACATTTTAAAAACACTTGAGTGTCCTTGTTAGTCTGGATTTCCACAGACCTGACTATGAACAGTTTTCATAGAGAACTATTTTCTAATAAGTTACGGCCGCCAGACGTGCGCTTCCTTATGTGCAAAGATAGACATCGTTCCTTTCTTCCACCACTCCTCTTCTTTCAGAAAACTTCCTGAGAAATATTATAGGGTGGAAACTTTAGGACCTGGTCACATTTTAGCAGATGTGGTACGTGGCTCTCAAGAGTATCATCCCTCTGAATTTTGAACTTTCAGTAACACCGTATGGGAACATGTCCCTGTGAATAAAACAGCGGATGTCTTCAGCAGAAGGAGGTGGGGCATTAGCAGCTAACACTAGCATCACCGGCCTCGTGGTGGCTGCTCGTCGCTGTAACACACATCACCTTCGTAAATGAGTCGTGAGGTTTGAGGTGCCAGCAGCAGATTTTATGATACAACTGAGTGCAAAGAGACAGAGTTACCTGCAAACAGTTGTAGCCATTTTTTCCCCCAAATTCCAGGCAGCATTTGGGACAGATCTGTGGCTGTGCGTCGATGAAGCCGAATTTCCGACTCTTGTAACGGTTTTTCCGATACGTATTGGTTAAGCCTTACGCTTTTCCCCCCCAAACATTGCATTGTGCTGCTTTGATTACTTATGGCAGCAATATTCAGCAGAAAGCGTAAAAGTGTTCTTAAATGTGCTTTGTTTTTATTTAGATAGCGAGCTCGCAAGGCAGCTGCCAAGACCTCATCAGCTAGCTTCTGCTTGTTAAAGGTCCAGAATGTTTTAAACTGACCCGAAACGAACCCATGGAAAAACTAAACCTGAACCTGACGTGCATAAATACACATGTTTTTTTAAACAGAGAGACCTGATCTGAAAGGGACCCGAGGATAATTAGAGCTGATCCAGGAAGTGTTAACGTGTGTTCAGATAGTAAATGAAGCAAATGCGAATTCGTGTGAATTTGACTGAATCACCAGAACTTCCAGTTTTTTGTTATTTCCCTTCACTCCGTCCTTTTTCCTCTCGTCCCTGTACGGTTACGAAGCAGAATCACGAAGCTCCGGGATTCACGCGAATGTTTCGCTCGAGTTGAAACATTTTGCGCTGCCCTACGCAAAGATGCGTCTCCTTTGGTTGTTCATTACGTTTATTTAACTGACACTTTTATCCAAAGCGATAATGTGGACGCAACCCAAAACTTGCAAGAATCATCGAGCACATCAACTTCATCAAATATGCTAAACTGCTTCAAGTGCTACATTTAGAAACGATGAGAAAGAGAGAAAGAGGCCGAGGTGCAGTCTGAACAGGTGAGTCTTCAGTCTGCGATGGAAGATGTGTAGAGTTTCTGCTGTTCTGACGTCAGTGGGGAGCTCGTTCCACTGTGGAGCCTGGACCGAGAACCGTTGTGATTTTGTTGAGCGGCAGCTCGGCCCCCCTCGCAGTGAGGGAGTAGCGAGCTGATGGGCAGCAGCAGAGCGTAGTGGACGGGCTGGGGTGTTTGGTTTGACCGCGTCCCGGATGTAGGATGGGCCTGAGCCATTCGCAGCGCGGTAGGCAAGAACCAGCGTCATGAATCTGATTGGAGCAGCCATCAGTAGCCAGTGCAGGGTGCGGGGGGGGGGGACGGGGACTTGGGAGGCTGCAGAGCAGCCGGGCTGCTGCGCTCTGGATGAGCTGCAGAGGTCGGGGGGCACGTGCAGAAAGACCACCAGGAGAGAGTTGCAGTGGTCAAGGCGAGAGCCTAGACCAGAACTGCCTCCTGGGTCAGGAACGGACCTATCCTCCTTTTCCACTGACTTTGTAATCGGGCACCTCTAAAATTTGCTTTGCGTTCCATCTGAACACACAGCTGGACCTGATTAGACCCAAACTGATCGATAACAGCATCTGTGGTGGAAAACGAGACGCAGCACACGTCATTCTTCCTGCAATTCACAGTTCACCCTCTCTGTCTGCCTTAAAAATACCTTTTTACCTGTGATGATGATGATGATGATGATGGACTGGAGATAATGTCCGGGTCTCAGACTCTGAACCAAGTGGACCCGTGAAGACATCCGATGCCTTCGTATAACCTTTATTAAATCAGAGAAGTCTCATTGAGATCAAGATCTCTTCTGCAAGAGAGATCTATGATTCCAACGTCTCGCTCTTCCTCTCTCTGGTGTGACCGAGGGAACGTCACTTCTCCTGCCGGGTTTCCGCTTTAACGGTTCGACGTATTCTGTTTTCTTGGACCTTTGATGGGAAACCTTCAGTCAGCCTTTGTGCTGCTGTGTGTGTGTGTGTGTGTGTGTGTGTGTGTGTGTGTGTGCGGTTTAAACAGAGTAATGGCCTCCATTCATTATGAGGCCAGTTGATTTTCATTTACTCTCTCAGCTCCGACAATTAAAGGGAGCAGCTGAGGAGGTGATGGAGGGACCGGGACGCCCAGAGGTCGCCCACCACTTTAAGTGATAAATTAAATACTATTATCAAGACTCCCACCCCCACCTCCACCGCCACCCCCACCCACACTTCAGCTCTCTGTCCCATCACTGTGGCTGAAACACATGAAGGACCAGCCACACCAACACGTATGACAACTAGCGCTCAGCACCATTTGAAGTGTCAGATGTGATTTCTGAGGTTCGGTACTGATGCCAAAGCAACAATATTTTTCTCTGCATCTTGTTTTTGACTCTGTAGTCACAGACATTTTCCCTTCTCCAAATGCTAATGATGAGTCTAATTCATTTGATCTTTTATTTAACCTCTGTTTAACACGGGGCGTTCCACTGGGGTCAGACCTCTTTTGCAGGGGAGACCTGTCCAAGACGGCTGCACAAGAAGTCAAAGAGATAAAACAACAACAGAAACAGCTCTCTGTCGCTAAACAGCAGTTAGCTCTTTGGAACCCAAACGTTTGCTAAAAGAAGCATGCTAGCTGATCCTGTTCACGTCATTGAGTCAAATGGTTGACGCCTCGACAAGCTTAAATGGAGGACAACGCCTTACGTCCTCCTTGTCATATGTCTTATAATGTCTTCCTCCCGGTCGTCTCACCTGTGTCTTTCTCTGTCGTCTTACTCGTTGTCTTGCGTCATTATTGTGTCTTTCTACCGTCCTCTCAATTTGTTGTCCTCCTTTACATCGTGTCGCTCCCTCCATCTGGTTTGTTGTCCTTCCTGCTGCCCCTTGTCCTCCTCCCTGTCCTTTAGTTTTGTTCCTCCCTCACATCTCATGTCGTCCCGTGCTGTTTCCCCTCTTGTCCTTTTATGCTGTCCTCTCTATCATCTCATGTCGTCCTCCCTGTCTTCTTGTGCTCTAAGCCCTGTCATCTTGTGTTGTTGCCCCTGTTGTCTCGTCATTTCGTCCTCACTGGAGTCTTGTATCATGCTCCCTGTCCCCCCGTTTTGTTGTCCTTCCTGCTGCCCCTTGTCCTCCTCCCTGTCCTGTAGTTTTGTTCCTCCCTGTTGTCTCTTGTTGTCGTCCCCAGTGTTGTGCAAGTTACTCTGGAAATGTAATTAGATTACCGATTACTCCTTTTGAAAGTAATCAAGTTACTTTTCTGATTAGTTTTTTTCAAAAGTAATTATTTACATTACTAGTTACGTTACTTGCCCCCACCCCCTTTTTGGCCCGCTCATGAGTATGGGGTATTCTCTCAGTGATGCGGCGAAAGGAAGGTGAGTCCACAGCGGAAGCAGGTGGCATATCATCCACGATAAACCCAGCGGCGAGCTTGTTCAGTTCGTCTCCACTTACGGTTGGTGTTGGACGGGAGAAATCCAACGTCTGTTGTTTGTCTGGAGAAGGACATCCACTGGCGCTGGACTCGACAGTACGAGCTGATGCATCGGTCTCATCACTCGGTGCGTTCTTGATAAGTTTTCCCGTGCCGTGCCGCCCTTTCAGGTGTTTTAATAAATTAGACGTGGAGTTTTTCGCGGTTGAAAAGGTTTTCGTCCCCCCCGCATAATTCACGACGCGCATTAATGTTCTCGCCTTTGACCGAAATAAACTCAAAATAATGACTGTGTTTCCAGCTACAGAACGAGAACCTTTCGCTCTCCATGCTTAGACTGTTGTGATAGTAACCACCACTCAGGCGCTTACCTGTCCGGTAGGTCTCAGGTAAATGACGCCGCGTGGCGTTTACTTTGAAAAAAAGCTATTTTTCTTTTTCCAATCTAGATGATAAAAACGTTGCATTCTGTCGGCACCGATATAACGCAGCTGTAACGCAAATTGACCTGGGCCTGTAACTGTACTCTAATTACTATTTTCAAGATTAGAACGCGTTAAATGACTAAAAAAGAAACCGAATTACAGTAACGCGTTAACGCCCAACACTGGTCATCCCTGACATCTCCTGTCGTCCCGTTGTTGTCCTCTCCGTCATCTCGTGTCGTTTAATTTCGCCTTTCCTCTTGTTGTTCTGTCTTCCCGTCGCCACTATTGTCGTCTCATCATGTCGTCTTCCCTGTCATCTTGTGTTGTCCTCCTTTGTCCTCTTGTTTCATTGTCCTCTCATGTCGTCCTACCCATCACCTCTCTCGTTGCCACTGTCCTCTTATCCTGAAGTCTCGCTGCCATCTCACGCTGTCCTTCATGTCATCGTGTCTTCCCTCCTGTTATCTTTTGCGGTTGTCCTCATCGTCTCGTCCTCACTGTCATCTCTTTGTCAGTTACCGGTGAGCAACTGGTCTGCACTGATCTACCTGCATGCGTCTCTTTTCCACCTGTCCTCCTGTCGTCGTGTAAATCTGCGCGTGTGACAGAAACCTGGATTGGGATCTGAGTCCAGCGGAGCCTCGTCCACAACAAAACACATATTAGCATTAGAGAGCAAACTAACATATTAGTGTGCAGTTCATCTGATGGGACGGGCAGCTCAGCACAATTAGTCATCCGGCGGGGGGACAAACACAATTACAGCGAAGCAATAACAGAGTGCAGAGGCAGGAAGGAAAAAAACTCCTGACCTCTGCATCTCAGCTCCATTTAAATGTTTGATGTCTCATTGAATTAGTATCACAGTGTGAAAGACAAAGCTAATGGAAATGAGCCAGAGACAGGCAATACTGCTGATTGGGCCTGATATAATTAGAATAATATCACGTCCGGCGTTAATAACAAGGAAAGGAAATAAATAACGGGGAGATCAGTTAATAGCCGCCGTGCTAAAATGGCTGCGTTTTAAATATGCCGAGGCCAGCGCTTCTTTCTGTTTACTCATGGGCCGCTGATCGTCTGAATATTGATGTGGTGGCGCGATCGGCGGTGAAGGATCCTCCGTTCTCAGCTCCCGGGCGGGGGGCTTTTTCATCTTGATTATTCATCTTGATAAATACATAAGGACGGACAAAATTATGGCTGTTTTTCAGGCGGCACTGGTTTCTACTGGGTGTGAATTAGCTCTGCTGATAGATGGGAGGGCCGAGTCTGAGAGGCAGGGACGCTGCCTGCCTGCTCACACTTCGCTGGGACTCTCTGGGCCAGTTTCTGGGTCCACAAATATTCATTTACCTCCTGATAGGAATGAAGATGTTGTTTTGGTCTAAACGTCCTCAACGGTATTAATTGTTTTCCTCCCAAGGAGAATATTATTTGTCATTTTTAGGAAATTATTAGGAAATTGCAACACCTGAAAATAAACCATTCAGAATGGTTTAATTAGCTGAAGTTATTCGAAACGCAGAGTCTATTATCCGGGTTCTGTTAGCTCCTTTGTGTTTTTCCTTATTGCTCTCAAAATTGGGGGAAATAAGTAAATGGTGGTTTTTGCTGTTTTGTTAAAGAAGGACTTACTGTCACCAATCAAAACGTCACTTTAAGTCCTTTTACAGTCATGATTTTTTCAGCTATACGAGAAACAGATGACTGCTAAATGTGATTTCTTTTCACAAAAATGATTAATTCAAAAATTGCCCTCTATTAATCTACATTTCCTCTTTCCGCTTGATGTTCTTAATGTCTCCTGTGTGCAGGTTAAAATGATCCAGACTTGATTAAATGGCCACTGACTGATTACTTTCAATTATACTCAATTTGACAATTAAATGTACTCAAATTGTTTTTGAAAATAAAATATAATTAATTGAATTTAAAACACCACGAGACTCTTAATAAAACCCTCAAACTGAGAAATGTTTTTTATTTTTATTTTTGATGGCTAGTTTCCGTCTTGCTGACATTTTAATGAAATGGAAAAGTGCGGGGGTCGTTTGAGTTGGTCTGGAAAGTTCGTGTCAAACTTTGCATTTCACACTCCCTTAAGTAGTTTTAGTGTGTTTGAGTGTGTGGACGGCGTAGATACAGACAGGAAACGAGGGGAGAGTTTTTTCCCCCACAATGAAGTGACTTTATGTTTAAGCTCTTCAGTTATTTCCTTAAAGTTTCACTGCATGTAGTTTCAAAGTAAAAGCAACGTTATCTCCTCTCATTCTGACAGCATCGCGTATCTACGGCCTGTACACACGGAGACGACATACATTTGTCAGCCGTCAGAGATTTTCCGATACCGTTCATATCGTGGTCGTTATAAAATAAAATAATATGTGACCACTGTGGGAAATGTTGCACATTAATGAGCGGGACAGATTTATGGAAACGCTTGATTTTTTTTAAAGGACATTGTCTTTCCTGTCCTGGTTCTTTTATCCAATAACAAGTTTCAAAAACAGCAATACAGGCTATCACATCCATATTGTGATATAAAATGATATAAACCGCGACGCAGGATTTTATCCATATCAACCGACCCTGCACAGTGTGTGTCATGTTCCACTGAGTGAACTAATCAAACCACAAACACATTTACCTGCCGTGCACAGCCAGAAAATGAAAACCCGGAGGCCACAAGAGAAAGCCTCGCCTGCTGTCTGTTTCTTAAAGTAAATAAGTTCAGTTATTATTTTAGCAAAATAAAATGAAAACCTTTTAAGATGCCTGCTTTAAAAATGTGTGCTGCATTCGATCTAAAAGTTGAGGAAACATCTTCCTCAACTTGTGCCCTTTATTTTAAAGGTGTACACGACTTTTCTTCTTCTCTGGTATTTTGTGCGCTTTCAGGCAAAACAAGGTGTGTGTTTGAGTGTGTGTTGATACGAGAACCACAGAGCATATAAAACCAGCGAGAGCATCCTCATTAATGTCACATCCTGCAGCGTTTCAGCGCCAGCGACGACACGACCTGCCGACTTCACCTGAAGAAGAAAAAAAAAAAAAACAGGCAGCTGATTGGCACACAGAGGCACTCTGGGTAAAAAAAAAAAAAGAAAGAGGAAACACAGAGAGGGGACGTGAACATCCATCGCACTTCAAATATTATCTCACGGCGTCAGGACTGATGGAGCGCCAGGCCGCGATGTACGGCCCGATGACGCTCCCATCATCCATCTGCTGAGTGAACAAGGTCTGAGACTCCATTACTCTAAATCTTCCTCCTGCTTCCCTGATCTAATACACATTTGAATCAATCAGCAGTGTGCATTCTGATCACAGCGTAATGGATTATGAAGAGCGAAGGTTGACGTGCGGAGAAGCAGAAACTGCGATACAGCCGGCAGAGTACAGTTACATCCAGAACGACGGTGCGCTCTGCGCTGAGATAATAACTCTGTGGGATTAATCCAGACCTCGGCGGCGGCGAGAAGAAGAAGAAGACGCCGCCTGGCCGATGACTTCCTGTTAATAATATTCCTGTACGCTGTGGAGGCAGCGATCTTGAATTGTTCCGCTCTGCGTTGCCGTCGCCTGAATTAACCCCTCCCTCCTCAGAGCGCCGTTAGAGACGACCTGACGGGATTAAAGCAGCGCTCATCACATGAAACACACACTCCAGCTCCGTGTGTGTGTGTGTGTGTGTGTGTGTGAACATATCTCCTGTCTTCAGTCTCACTTCATGTTGGAAAGGCTGTCGTGTCTGAGATGACAGAGACGTAAACCAAGACGGTCTTTGGAAGTTCAGCGGCGTTAGTCAAAAGTTCTCAACATTCGAACAAACTGAACATAACTGTGATATTTACGTCCCGATGAGTCGAGTTAACGTGTCCAACACCAACACCTGCAGGGCTGACGGCGCTCCCATCAGCCTCAGCTGCGCTCTGTGTTCACTGCTGATTAGCAAGTGTTAGCACGCTAACACGCTAAACTAAGATGACGAGCATTAAACCTGCTGAACATCAGCACGTTAGCATCATCCCTGTGGCTCTTTTGTGCAACTGATGCTGGATTTTTCAGGCTGATGCCAATATCGATCTTATCCGGCTAATATTCTTAAATCCTTAGATGTGGTTATTAAAGAATAGAGATTAAGATGCGTAGTGTTTGGGACGTTTTACAGCGTAAATAATAAACTCCAGAGAAGTTAGAGCCAACATAATGAATACTGATAAATCCCTGATGAACTGATAATCGGACAACATATCAGTCGGCCATTTTAGTGTAACTTTAGCTGCTGTTACAATTTCTCTCTGTTCTAACTGTTTTACAAAATAAAAAAATAAAATAAAATACAAAACTCTGGCAGATCTCCTCGGATGCTTTCAGCTGCCATGTACGTGTGCGTTGTATAAAAAAAAGAAAACAGAACAGGCAGTGTTTTCATTTCCAAGAACTACAGGGGAATTAGAGATTAAAGAGATAAAACTTTGAGTTTTTTATGTCTTAAGCACTTTGCTAATTAGCGGAGCGGAGAGAGAGGGTGAATACATTTCGGTAAATGGAGTCAGAATAAAAAACAGGACTGAAAACAACAGAGTGAATGAACGACCCCCCCGGGGAGCCGAGGGTCGCTTCATTACATGTCGATGGAAATGATGCAAGCGGCTGCACATTACACTGCTCTGCACTGTAAAAAATATCAAAGTGATTTCTGTTTAAAATCATCAGGCTGCCTTAACATTTCCAACGACTTCAACCGATCTGTACTGAAGAGTTTGGTAAGTGTTCGCTGGATTTAAGGCAGTAAATCCAACAAATTTAAGACATTAAGTTTAATAAACAAGTGTCAGTGTTGTATAGTCACATTTCCGGTCACTGGCTCAGACTTGTTTATAGTCACAGTTAAGTGACGTGAAACACAGCAGAATATAACCCCCGTGTGCTAGAAATAATATTTATATCTAATTTACATCAGCAAATACATTAAGAGAGGAACGCTATGCTAGCTAGATTAAGTATTTTATAGTGAGGAAACCTTGTTAATGACATCTACCAAGTCACACAACGTTGATACAGAACATTTGTGCTAAACGTTCGCTAAGTGCGGAAATTCGATAATAACTCCAAATATGTGTAAAAAGTGTTTCCTGTCGTGTGAGGCGTGGAAGCTGTTTGTGGGTGAAACCAGAAGCAGACGCAGTGAGTAACTGCTGACAGCGTCAGCTGTGTGCGGAGCGATGAGGAGGCTGCAGCCTTCCTCACACGAACACATGAAGCCGACAGAAACATCACGTTTCCCATCGTCTGAGCTCTTTTAATGACGTCGTCTCGCTGCGTCCTCTTCTTCTGCGATGCTTTAACGGCAGCGGCTGGAGGAGCAGCTCCACCAGCTGTTCACCTCCATCAGCCAATGAGCTGGTGTTCTCGCAGCAGCAGCAGCGGCGGGTGGAGACGAGCAGCGAGTCACGTTTCCTTTTTGACGGTTTTCTGGTAAATTTGGTCAGAATTTGCGCTTCATTTGGATGAAAACTTGACTACAATACCTGCTCGCAGCGACTACATCACGATTAACGTTGTTATTGTTCTGTTCGGGCCAGGGATGGGCAAACTTTCTGACGGGTCCTAAAACTTGACAGACGGGTCGGGGCCGCCCGTTCCTGCGCCGGCTGCTTGCTAGCGTAGTGAAACAACATTTAGTTGTCCGCTCCGTATTAAACACTCGGCGCTCACTTTTCTTTGATAAGCTCATTTTTGCAGAAGGGCTCATAAGAGAAGAAGAGAACAATGCCAATGTAGCTGAAGGGCGCCATCTTTTGGGGAAACGTGGGCATTACAGGGGAAAGGTAAACTGAACGAGGTTCACCCGTTCCTATTTTAATATCATTTGGTCACGTTCGGCGGGCCGGATTAATAAGCCCAACGGGCCGTGTGTGGCCCGCGGGCCGCAGTTTGCCCGTGTCTGATTTAGGCACTCGCAGCTCTCGGTTAGGGTTAGGGAAAGATCGTGGTCTTGGGTAAATACTTAAAAAACAGGACACTGTTACGGACAGATCAGGCCGGAGACACAAGGAGAATAGTGAGTACTTTATTAATACAAAAAGCGTGGATATAGAATGAGGGGAGAACTACTGTCCTTGGTCTGGAGTTGGCTGAGATCTGGCGAGGAGGGGGGAAGTCCAGATGGTAGATCCAACTCGAACCAGGAGACTAGAGTAACACTCACTGTAGACGAGCGACACTCGAACCCAGGAGACGGAGTGGAAGACTCACGGGAGACGGGAGCTGGAGTGAACCACACGGATGACAGGAACACGATGGAGCCAGGGAAGAGGTACTGAATAGCAGTAGCAGAGAATGGGTAAGTTTCGGCAAAGGGAGTCCAAATTGTTCTAGGAGATCGGTGAACTAGCGTTCTGTCCTCTACCATGAACGAGACCGGACACTGACTGAGGTGAGGAGCTGTGTTATATAGGGAGTAGAGTGGTTGATTATGTGCAGGTGTGCTATGGGTGACAGGTGCTGGGAATTAATAATCAGGTGAGGGAGTGCAGAGTGAAGGGGAGCCTGAAGTGCGAAGTGACAGGACGAGAACAAGACAGACTGTGACAGACACGTTTACTTTATTAACATTTAACTGAAGCCACCATCTCTCCCCACCCTGAACTTTGTACCCCCAACATCCACCCGTGTGTGGTACACAGACGCAGCACCGCCTTCGCTGGAAGAAGCACGGCCGCTGAACATTTTAACGTAATTAGTAGCATATAAATACAGCTGCCCGCAGACAGGGCTAGCACAACGGGACATTTGTAAAGTGAACACTTTATCCGAATAGACGTGTACAGTTCTGCCTGGTGGTCATCCAACTTCCTGTTCCAGTATTGTTCGTCAACAACAACCCACGCCGCCGGCGGTGTTTGAAGCGTTTCTGAAGCGTCTTCAGATGTCTGTCACTCGTCCGTCTCACAGATCAGATTCATTAACAGTCACAACTGACTCGGATAGACGTGATGTAACTCTGATATCTGCTGCTCACAGTGAAGCGTAATTGTGAACTTATTTACTCGACCTGTGACGATTGATCGCGGCCTCCGGCTTCACTGTGAGCTTCCTGTTTCATCGTGGTCATACAGAGGAACGAGTTTGTGTGTCTTAAATAAAAACCAATGAAACAATCAATAAAACCAGTGCAGTTTTCTTCCCGTGTGCTCCTCATGCAGCCTAACTGTAATTATAATTTTTAGAATTGGAAATGTTTAAATTTTCTCGTCCGTGTCGGTTTAAAAGCTGACCTTGGAAACAGCGGGTCGTTCGCTGATGAAGACCATGTGATAATTTGAAAGCTCTAGAGCAGCTGTGAAATGGATGTTGCGGTGTGTGTGTGTGTGTCAGATGTTCCTCAGCCTGGTGAAGACGGGACAGAGTCAACGCCGGACGATATTCAGGGTCAGGGTTAGGCTCACACAGTCAGTGTGGTGACGAGTCATTTCACGTGGAATATAAACCAATAATGAGTTAATGATCAGTTGATTTGACTAAATGAGATTTTTACAGTGTTCCTCTGCTTTCCATATAGACGCAGTGTGAGCGGCGGAGCCTCCTGATAACACGAACGCCACGCTCGGCTGTAACACAGCAGAAGAAGAAGCAGCGCATGTTTAATTCATCGACCCTGCACGTCCCTCAAGTTAATTCCACCGCGGGCAGTGTTTATTTCTGCTTTGTACTTTTGTTTAAAGCCAGTTGTTGACAACTCTTGAACATGTCAAACTATCACCGCTAATAATTGCTTAAGGAGCTGGAACTTTCTGCAAATGTTGGTTCCAGCACAAAACACTCCTCCTCCTCCTCCTCCTCCTCCTCCTCTCTCTTCGCTCCTGAAAGTCTCTCAGATGAATTTTTGATTTTTTTTTCCTCTTCAACGCCCGACTCTCAGCAAAAAGATTCCCTCTGTAATTCAAAGCGATGGCTCCGAGAGAAAGAATAAAAAAGAATAATGTAGCGCCGCCGCTGCTTCTTCTTCCGAGAGCTTTCATTCTCTCTCTTTTTTTTGTCATGTTCGGTGGGAAAAAAACTGTCAAGTGCTGCTCTTTTTCTTTCTTTTTTGATTAGTTCGGTTTCTTTTCTCCCTCTGTGTCTTTTTGTTCTTGACCCAGGAATCCCAAAGAGGCTCCTTCTTCTTCTTCTTCTTCTTCTGCTTCTTCTGTGGTGGAGTTGGGAATAATAATGTTATGCTGAGGAAGATGAATCGGTACAAGCGCCGGCCCCGGGGCGGTATACACCTCTCTCTTCGGGTCAATGCCATTTCTCTTCAGATCGCGACGCCGCCACTCAACTAGAGCTGCCAGTTGATTAATCCCAATTAGACGGGCTGTCACTTTCCTGCAGAGAGGGAGGGAGGGAGGACGGCGACGCTTTCCTCTCCTGTACGGCTCTGACAGAGGAGGAGGAAGCACAGGAAAGAGGATCTTTCCACGTCTGTCTGTGATCTGTCTGTCTCTCTGTAGACAGGCAGACGGACAGACGGAGGAATAATGAGCGTCTCTCAGAGAAATCCGACTCGACTCCTCTGACGGGGACGAGACTCGAGACTCTGCGGCGTTTCCAACATCTTTCTGTCTGTCAGTCCTCACAGTGGAAGAGACAGGAAACATCCACATCACCGCAGGAAACAGACATCGCAGTGCGTTCACTCACCCAGTGTCAGTGCAGAACACATTTCAGGATTTTTTAACTGCGAAAAAAGAGAAAAATAAAACACGACAGGAAGAAGAACGCAGCGGGACGAGGACGAGGACAACTCGACACGTTAAAGACGCCTAAAACTGCAGCACAGCTGTGTGGTTAGTGAGGCCTCAGTTCTCCGCAGATGTTTTAGATCAACAGTGCATTTAGGATTAACCTGCAAACAGCGACTTATAAGTAGCATGAGAATATAAATATAAGTAGTATTTAAAGTTCCGAGAGGAGACCGGACTGACGCCCGTCAGGAGGCGTGGTCGTGTCTCCTGACGCCCGTCAGGAGGCGTGGTCGTGTCTCCTGACGCAGCGTCATGTCGCTCTGCAGCTGCTGGATGTTTGATCGCGTCAGACACAACTACTTGTTAGCTGATAATATGTCAGATGTTGTGTTTGCAGTTTGTTCCAAGCGGACAAAAAAAAAAGCTTTAATACATGAAACACGTTAAGCGGTGTTCACACCAAACGCAAAGCGAGTATTCGCCTCGTGTTACTCGCGCGAGTTTGATCATCAGAACACCACGCGATTATTCCCCCTGTCTGGCTCACGACAGCGGTACGAACCCGAAATAAACTGATTTTGCTGTGACTTCATTGCAATGAACAGATGCCAAAATATCTACATCACGATTCCTGCTCTGTCAGTGGAGTTCGGCTCGATCAGGGCTAACGCGAGCGCTAACTCGGTTCAAGTACAACCGATAACTGGAATCAAGTAACATTTTCAGAACTTACCTGGTAGTCCTCGCTTGCTTTGCTCCAAGCAACCTCTTTTTTTGTCCGGCCTCTGTATAAATATGACGTAGCAGCTCATGGAGCTCTGGGTGGTGGAGGTCGGCACCTCCGCTCGCTGCTGCAGACACATAAATCCATTTTTTATCCCAAAAGGTAAACAAACCCGGAGCTCTCCTCCTGCCGGTAAACGGCTCCGGGACAGAGCAGAATCCAATGCAAAGCGCCGTGATACGCGCCGATTCTGTGCTCGTGTTGAATATTTCCTACTTGCCGCGGTTTTCGCGTGTCACCCGCCGTCTATTCGCGTCTTTGCATTAACTTTGTACGTGATCGCTCTGTGGAAAAAATGCAGTTTGCGTTTGGTGTGAACACACCTGCAGTGTCTCGTCCTTTTGAACTCCACCGTGTCCGTCTGCTTGTTCCAGCAACGATGAGGAACAGGTCTGGACGTTTGAGTTCCCTGATGAACACGAACCAAAAAAGAGATGAGTTAATGTTCCATCGGTGCTGTTCGGATATACATATAGATACTTAATATCTTTTTCTACACATAAATGTTCGAAGGCTTTTCTGTGTCGCTCAGAATGAACCGAGCCGATCGGTGTAGTTTCTCCGCGAGCTGGAGGCAGAAACAGACGCGCTATCGAAGATACGTGCTAGCGTCTGTTAGCGCTACAGCTGCTAACTCTAACGTTTCAGAAATTCACACAAACTTCACACAGCAGACTCAAATCGCTTAACATTTCTGAAGAACATTCATCCATGAAGTTTCCAACAAAGATAATCCAATAGATTCCACAAAATGGCTTCAAGTCTAATTCCTCATTTAACCCTTTGGGGCTTAAAATGTCCATTTGAGAGATCCAGTGTGCCAAATCTTGCCCTGTCTTTGACAAACGTCTCAGTTTCAGTATATTTAAGGGAAGAGAATGCAGAAAATATTTCACTAATACTGACAGACGGCACTCTGCGTTCATCTGTGTTAGAAAATAGTTTCCCAGTCGGATGAAACTCACCTGTTTCCCCTGCGGCTGCTGTTTCCTTAAAGCGCCTTTCCACCTGCTGAAGTCGGCGTTTCGTCTGCGAGAGCGACGCCGTTGTTTATTTGCTCTGTCGTCTCTCACTTTGTCTTCGTGTAATGAACTAAGTGAAGAGCCGGAGCGCCTCCTGACGGCTCAGAGGTTAGCTTTAATGTTCCCTGTTGTTTTTTTTGTTTTCCGCAGGCTGTAAACAAGCACTCAGAGTCTTTATATTACAGCACATTAAATATTCATGGAGCTTCTTCTGTGAGTAAAGTGTCAACAGGGTATTTGCCTTTTAACGACAACGATACGGCAAATATTGAAAGCTGCAGTCAGACGGATGTTTTTATGGGAAAATGTGAAAACATGTTCACTTTCAGTCGGGTTTGATGCAATAAATGTCTCTGTATGTGGTGATTAGGTGGACGGATGGATACATCTCGAATGAATTCATCAAACACAACCAATTGGCCCAGGTCTATATCTCCACATCACCTGTACAGCCCAAATCACACTCAGCTGTGAGGCGTCCACGCAACGCAAATGGTGTCACGTGACCCGCTGTTCAAACATGTCCGCCTATGCAGTATGTCCCTACTTTGTCAAATGTTACCTTAATGTGATCGCACAGTTAGAAGCAGCTGAAGGAGGTTAACCATAAAACTGATTAAAGCAGCACGATGAATTAATGTTAACATGGCGATATATCCGATCTGCGTGTACAGATTAAAAAACAGCGCGACCAGTGATGCTGCTGTAACCAGAGACCACCTGACAAACCGGAGCAGCACCAGTTCACACTCCACACCGGGGGGCCCAGCTGGACAACGCCGTTCGTTGAAAGAGGAGTTGAACTTTTGAGCGGCACGTGGAAAGCATCGTTCTGAAACTAAACTTGAAAGAAGAGTCTGATAAAGTCAATCAGGACAACCTCCAAACACAAAGCTACGGAGTGCCGCCACACTCGGAGCTCTGCTCAATGTGGGAAACCATTCGCAGACGGAGAACACGTAAAGGAGGCTTAAAGACTCCTTCACCTCCAGGATTAAAGACTTGCGTCTGTTCAGCTGTGACCAGCTGTTTCCGTCTCTTTTAAATTGAATTTAAATAGTTTATCGAGGCCTGCAGCAGTAAAACTATCTGTTAATTCATAACAAAATGTAAATATTACAGAAAAGTGACAGAAGTAAGCCTGATTTGTTTTTATTTCCTGATTTCCCATCTTATTAAACATGTTGCGACCTCTCAGCTTCATCCTGTGACCCCTGTAGAGGTCCCCGGCCCCAGGTTGAGGACCGCTGATTTAGACTATTTTCTTTTCATCATTTCCAGAAGTTTGTGAACAGCGATTCCTCGCAGCTAGACGGGTTTCGTCTGGATGTGTTCACGCGCAGCAGATCCTGTGGCCGTGCGATTCAGCCAGAACAACCATTAAGCACACGTGCGGCCACCTTACAGAGGGATGTGCTGCCGACTTCATCACCGAGAACAAACAGCACTTTAGGAAATGAGGCGGCGTCTCTGATGAATCTGCCACCGCGTCCAGACGGCTCATTTTGGCGGCATTGGCTCGGCGTTATGGCCGCCATCATCAGATTAATAACCTCCACTCTGGACCGGTGCGGCGATTCAGCCACGGGTTAATTAAACATTTACATATAGATGCCCAGCTATCTATTGTAGCGGGAGATAATTTATACCATCAATATGCACTTTAATCAGAAACTGCAGGAGGGCGTATGTTAGCGTGCTCCGCGCTAATTGGCACCATGCTGGCTGCTGTTTTGGAGCTGAGAGACAAACTGAGTTCACACTCTCACCGTTTCCTCTGTAATGTCCTTCTTTTTCTCTCTTCCATCTTCCAGATCTGTGCTCTTATTCTGACGGGACTCTCTCCGTCCCCCCTGTGCCCCCCGAATGAACCAAAACGTGTTATTTTACACGTTAAATGTCCTTAATTTGGTCGTTAAATCCAGACGAATCCTTCATTAAATTGCCACAGCAGTGAGGGTTTGTCTCGCGGAGGCTCCAGTAATTAAGGGGATTTTTGAGGCATTTTCTGCAGGTTTACAGGGTTATTAATGTGAAAAGATTCATTTAAAGCTATTCACTTACTTTAACTAGTTTTCTTTTAATTGTTTGCTTTAACACTCTGAATTCTTAATAAACCCGTAAACTGAGAAATAATTAAGATTTTATCAACACATCCTTGTCGCTCGGAGCAGTTTTTTTTTTTTTAAGATGGTCCAGACCGAAATATCTCATCCATCTAATTTGACGGACACATTCCTGTTCCTCCCGGGACGCCTTCCTGCAGAACCGATGACGTTCCCGTCAGCCTCTGCTGTACTTTGTGTGTACTGCTAGGTAGCGAATGCTAGCATGCTAACATGCTAACCTAAGACGGTAAACGTTATATCTGCTAAACATCAGCATGCTAGTCATTGTGAGCGTGTTAGCATGCTAATCGTCATGGTGGTTTCTTTTATACTTGTATGTAGGACATTTGCGTAGTCCTGTAGTTACCCATAACACCCTGCTCCAGCCTCAGTAGCATCAGTTCACTGGTGGGTTCGGTCAACGCATGAGACCTGTTGACAAGAAGAAAAATGGACAATATATTTCCAGTTATGCTTTAAGTGTTTCCTCAGGCACTGTGACAGCTACAACACCACAGAAGAAGACGTGCTTTAGCCTGATGTGACACCCGGGGGCGTCCTGGGGGGGTCTAATGGCTGAGATGCACATCATGTAGGGACCAGGGACCTCTCTCTCCAGTGTCTCCTGTACATCCACTATCACTATCAATAAAAAGGCCAAAAAGGCGATTGGCTGTTTCTTACAGCAGTGCTCTCTGGGAGTCGTAGTTGACTTGCTGTCATGGACACAGTCTTTCACCTTTGTATCATCAGTACAAAACAATGAGAAAAAGTCACTCCGGAGAGTTTCACGTTCCACCCCAGAGCTGAAACGAGCGCCTCCCCTAGCCGAGCTGTGATTGGTTAACGAGTGCTGAAAGTGAGTCACTTCCTGTCTGTGCTTCAGGTTCAGGTTGGTGTTTATTCATGCGAACGGGTGGAGCTGGATGCGGATTAGACACATTTGCAGAACGAAGGAGCGTCCCTCCCCTCGCTGTTTGAAGCCGGGCGGAGCGGCTCGTTAAGCTCGTTAACGCCTGAGGAGGGAAGCTGATTGGATGCAGAGGGTGGAGGCGTCTCCATACTTCCTGCTTCTCCTCCCTTCATCCTTCCCTCCTTCTATGCCTCACTTCCTCCTTCCTTATCGCCCTCTTCTCTCCTTCGTTCTGTCCTATCCTTCCTTTTTGTCCTCTCCCTCGCTCTTCTTCTTAACTTCTCTTCCTTTCACCCTTCTCTCCGTCTTTTCCTCCTCGTCTAACTCCTTTTCGTTCTTTCCTTTTTCTACATCCACCTCTCCTTCCCTCCCTCATGCTGCCTTTTTTTTTTTTTACTTCCTTTCTTCTCTCCTCCTTCTTGCTTCCTGCACAACTTTTCTCTTTTTTCCTTCCTTCTTTTCAGTCCTTTTTCAGATTCAGAAACACTTTATTGATCCCGAGGGGAAACTCTTTGTTCCAGCAGCTCGCCTTTACGTCAGCGCACACAGGAGGAAGTGCTAGCAAACAATATGATACACTATAAAACTATAAAACAGGTCAGAAAGTAAATGAAGTACCAGCTGGGTATAAGTATAAAATAAAATAAGTGTGAAGTACAAAGTGGGTTTACCGGCTGATGATGATAATACAGTATAATAACACACTGTAATAATATAAGTAATAAGCAGAGGAAGTTCAGTGCAGCTTATTGAGATTATTAAGATATTGCACAGCAGTAATGGAGGTAAATAATATCAATATCAATAAATAGGAAAACTAAATATTGATCAGGAGTATTAACACAGAATATTGCACAGTTATTCAAGTATTGCAGAGATGTTAATGATCAATGTCCAGTTTAGTGACTTCGGGTCAGACAGACTGACACTTAGAGGGAGGAGCTAAAGAGTCTGATGACTTCCTGTGGCGCTCTGTGGTGCATTGTGGGAGGATGAGTCTTCCGCTGAAGGCGCTCCTTTGCTCGACCAGCGCGTCATGGAGCGGGTGGGAGACACGCCGTCCAAGATGGCGTGTGGTTCGCCCAGCGTAGTTTAAATTACACTCACACACAAGTTACTCAAGTTTGGAAGAAAAAGGAAACGGGCAGCATGCGGGCTGACGCATGCGCACACATCAAAGCATTTCCCGTCTTCTTCGCTTTCAGTTCTCAATCCTTTTATTCTTTCTTGTCTCCTTCCACCCTTCTCTTATCCTTCCCTCCCTCTCTTCCTCTTTCTCCCTCAGGGGAGAGTCTGTCTCAGAAAAATGGACGGAGAAAGAAGAGAGGGACAAAGGAAGGAGAGAGGGATTCTGGAGGCCGACCAGCTTGTTCTCCTCGTTAGGAGGAAGGCCAAATAGATGCAGGAAGCCGGACCCTGAGTACAGACTGTCAGGCTCGTCGTTCACAGCTGACAGGCACCTGCTGTGTCTTGTGGCAGCTTTACACACGACGTCCTCGCTCCAACAACAATCTGAGTCCCGGCTGAGTCCAATTATTCATGAAATCAAACACAGTTCAGGCTGTTTACTGTGCAGCAGGACCGAGAGCGGCGGCTTCACACAGACCAAACAAACACTAAATGACGAACAGCGTAACAGCCATTTTGTTGTGAACTTACATATGGAGGTTGGCTTCATCAGACCAGGGTTTGAGATTTCTGCAGGTGAGCTCACTGTGAGCTGTGCTCGTTGGTACAGTACGGTTTCTCAGGAGTATGACAGCTGATCGTAGTAAATTATATGTCGGTTCACGTCGTCAGAGACGGCGTTGGTGACTCTTCAAGTCTCGGATGACGTGAAACTCTCCATCAGAACAAAAGATGAACAGCTGTGTTAGAAAACATCTGGTTCTCTGATAAAGCCTGTGGACATAAAAGCTGAAGGGGAGGACTCAACTACGACTCCCAGGGTGCATTTCACTAACAATCATCGACTCCCAGAGCCTCACGCTGTGTTGTTGAAGCTAAAGACCACACTTACGCAGTTTGAATCGGGTCACTGTCAGATTCGGGATCGATGCGGATCGATTCAGGGACTATGACGCGGTCTGACTGGCTTCTTCTCCACAGCGAGCTGAAGTCATGACGTCACTTCCTGTCTAGCCTGTGTCGCACTCGCTTCTGTAACTAAATACAATCTCTCATACGAAGCGTGGTGGTTGTTAGCATTATTTCAGATGTTACTGGGATTTTGGATGATGTTTTCTTACACCTGGAACAGAACCTGGAAGTTTCACTTCGGGTCTCTGTATTGTAGCGACAGCAGCTGAGGCTCATGGGTATCGTAGTATTTAGAGCCATCCACCAAACTGACGGATATAATTCAAACATCAGCCTGTGGTTTGGTTACGGTATCCGGGGGAGTCCTGGCTTTCTGAGTTGAGGAACAGTAAGAAGATTTACAGAATACTTTTGGATCCAGCAGCTCTGATGGAAACGGGTGGAGTAACGTCACCGCGCTGGGTGTTTTCTTTTCCTCTTGTTTTGGGAAATATGATATTAGGAATCAGTATCAAGCAGTGATTGGCTGAAACTGATTTTTCTTTTTACATTAAAGATGTAGGTCCTACAGCGTGTGTGTGTGTGTGTGTGTGTTGATGAAATAAAGACTTCTTGTGAAAATGAAGATGAATCAGATTTAAAGCCTCAGTGTTTGTCCCTCCACGGTCCGCTGCCTCCATCACACCTCCACCACACCTCCATCACTCCCAGGAGGTGGAGTCAGAAACCATCAAGACAAACAGAAACAACACACCCCCGCTCCTCCTCGCCTCCTCCACCACCGGGACCCCAGAACAAACACAAACACTTCTTACTATCAAACACCACACCTCCATCACACCTCCACCACACCTCCATCACACCTCCACCACACCTCCACCACACCTCCATCACACCTCCATCACACGTCCACCACACCTCCACCACACCTCCATCATACCTCCATCACACCTCCACCACACCTCCACCACACCTCCATCACACCTCCATCATACCTCCATCACACCTCCACCACACCTCCACCACACCTCCATCACACCTCCATCACACCTCCACCACACCTCCACCATACCTCCATCACACCTCCATCACACCTCCACCACACCTCCACCACACCTCCATCACACCTCCATCACACGTCCACCACACCTCCACCACACCTCCATCATACCTCCATCACACCTCCACCACACCTCCACCACACCTCCATCACACCTCCATCATACCTCCATCACACCTCCACCACACCTCCATCATACCTCCATCACACCTCCATCATACCTCCATCACACCTCCACCACACCTCCATCATACCTCCACCACACCTCCATCACACCTCCACCACACCTCCATCATACCTCCATCACACCTCCACCACACCTCCACCACAACAAGACTCTTCATGTGAAGGAGACGAGAGGGGGAGCATCTGCAAACACCGCCACACAGACGAATCCATCCACGCTGCGTTTTAAAGCCCACTTCCTCCAGACGTCATTAATAAACTTTCAACCAAGACAAGCAGCTCAAAGTGCTTCACTTCAGTTAGCTGTGAGCTAAATGCAAAGTCTGAACCTCAGGTTTATTCCAGTCGCTTTTCACGCTAAAATGGCAGCTTCAGTTCGTCTGTGTGACAAAATGTTTTTTAGATAAAGCGTGACGTGAACTAACCGCAGACGCCCGACTGTCCCGCTGTTATTACAGATTTAAACTGCAAATAATAATACAATAAAAAAAAAATAAAGTGTAAATCTATCAATAACATTAAATAAACACAAGTTCTCGTGTTTATATTTATAAATACTTTCTTATTTCTTAAACACAGCACAATTGTATTTAAGGAAATGATGTAATGATGAAATAATTCATCATAATCACAAGACACTAAAACATAATTGGGACTCATTAAATCCTTAATCCTCATGTATTCATTGATTTTTTTTGGCCTTAATGGGCTTCCATACAGTTCAGTGTTTGTGGCCAATTAAAATCCAAAGTGCTGCAGGAGAGTCAACGGTCCAAGTTTCTTCCTTCGGTAAACAACCTCAGTGAGACAAACTGCTCGAGAAGCTGCTTGCTGTTAATTTACGGAGCTCAATAGATACTTAATGTAGCATGTTATGGTACTCGGGCTTTTATTACTGGACTTAATTGCTTTTTTGTCCTTTGTTTTCTTTACAGAGCAGTCAGCAGACAGTCCGCGGGGCTGCAGGGCTGCACGGAGGCGAAGCATCGCTTTACTTCACAGGAAAAAAAAAAAAAGTCAAAGTCCCACATTCAAGATTTTCACTGCAGCAAATGTAAACAAATGCTAGCGGAGAAACAGATTTGGTATCAGCTAAAGGAAGGGAACATTAGGGACTGTGAAGGAAGGAGAGGAATAAAGGACGCAGAGTGTGTCCGACGGTAGATAGCTACCAGAAATGTGTAACAGCAACCTTGGGAAGTGTCTGTCAGTCACACCTGAAGTGTCTGTAATTACTGCAGGTGGTCTCAGCCAATCACAGGTAAGTAGCTGTGGCGGTCTCTCTCTCTCCGCCTCGGCTCCACAGGTGCAGGGCAGTCTGGATACTTCAGCCTGTTTACCGTTTTCTACAATCGCTGCGACAGTTTCTTCGATACATTTAACAAGTTTCCTAAACTCTTAACGCACCAACACGCCTGAAACACACATTTGGTAAAAATGGTTAATTTCATGCTCAAAGTCACACGTCGTAAACTAAAACCCCCAAAACTGATTTTCAAAATACAATAATAAACTAACACGATACACTGCGTCTAACAAAACACTGCAAACATGTTTTACAATCAAATCATTATTCAGAACACGAACACACGTTCTCTTCCAACAGGAACATTTAGTCAGTCAGAACACAGAGACCAGAAACCCCCGATCACACTGTGTCAGGTCTGCCCTGATACAGCAGACAGTTGTTATTGATCACAGATTGAGTTTCTTTTGAAGCCTCTCGACGTCGTTGTTTCGTCGGGTTTAGTAAATGCAGGCATATTGTTCCTTTTCCACGCGACCTCAGCCCAAAGAGTCGTCTTTCAGAACACGTGACCATGCGACTGAAACACCTGAGTGCGGTTCCTGATGGGAATCAGCTGCGGTTTATATATTTGCATAACTGCAATCAGCTGTTTCTCATTAGCGATGGGATAAAATACAGGGAATATATCTGTGTTTGCAGCTGTTCGCGTTGACTTCAGCCTGTATAAGCTACGTTCAGAACACGATGTTATCTGTTCCGACACACGGCGTGAAAGCGTTTGTAAATCTGACTGTAAAGTGTAAAGTTGTTTTGGTCTCGGTCGAGCTTGTGTGTGTAAAAGAAGTTCAAGCGTTTTAAATCGGTGTTAACTGCGTGCATTTTGTATCAAAGCAACAAGAAGTGTGTTAAGTGTTTAGCCTACAAAGACGGATGCTGTGCTAACCGCGTTTAGAGTTTAGGAAACTTGTTAAATGTATTGTAAAAAACTGTAAGAATAACTCTGGTTGCTTCTTATTTGTGGCTTTCTGTGATATTTTGCATAACGTGTCCCACGGAGTTTTGTTTGCTGCCCGCGTCGATCTTTGGTGGCGTGAAGGTTCAAACGCAGTTTCTCGCCAACAGCAGCACTTCAGAGATGGTGACTGTTAATCCTGATTAACTGCGCTGTTTTCATATTGTCTGGCTGACAGAACGTTATATGTAGAAGGTTACACGGAGCCCGTACCGCTCTGCTGATATGTTGTGCAATGAGTTAGTCTCGTTTACTGCTGGTCTGGAGTACGGCCGACGAAACACGTGTGTGTAATCGTCATGTGTCATAACTCTGAATGCAGGACTACAGGGTTTCCCACCGCGGCACGCACGCTGGAGTTCGGACCTGGGTGTGTTGATCTTCATTCGTTATTTGGTGGTTATGGATTTTCCATTCTCGTACTGTTTATTTCTGATCTGCTGATATGTATTTTGTGTTGTCTGTCAGTTGGCATTTATTTAACAAATGTTTAAAAAAAAAATAAATAAATCAGAGCTTCATTAGCTCGCTGCGATTTAATTTATTCTTTCCTTTCACCAGGACACGTCGCTGCCGCTTCATCCAGACCGAAGGCAGAACAATGGGGAGGGAGGGCTGCGTGTGTGTGTGTGTGTGTGTGTGTGTGTGTGGTTTGTCACACTCTGCTGTAATTAAGATTAATTGTGTACCTGTGAAGAGTCCTCCGGCGGTGTTTAGCCCGGACGCTGCCGGCTAAACGCCGTCACGCCGCGGTGGAGGCGGGGGGGGGCGGGGCACTGGCGAGGGGGCCTTTTTGGTTTTGTTTGTGATTGGTGGAGCAAAGATTACCAGCAGCAAACAGAATCTATAGATTTTATGAATGTATTTCTTGATTGATTTGGCAGAATCGCTGTGGCTCCAGGAAAATCCAACATGTGTCAGTATTTTCTGATCAAGTAAAATAACGAAAAAATATAAGAAGACTAAATATTTTATTGCGGCTTCAAGCTAATTCAAGTATTTTCACCCCCGCTGCCATTCCTTCTTCTTAGAGTCGTGTCTGAACACACACGTCATGAATACAGACGCAGAACCGGCCTGAGAAACGTTTTCTCCAGTGTCACAGTGAGATGCTAACAGCTGATTCAGCTACTGGTACTGGGGGCACTTTGTAAACTAAATCAAAACAATGCAGCCCACAGCTAACCGACTGACTCCACGGCAACGTTATACTTCCTGCTTACAGCCCCCAACGCATTATGGGAACTGTAGTTCAAAAAGTTCAAAGTAAGACAAAAATAAGACAAAGAATAATAATAATAAGAGTGACAAAATCCATGAATGTTAACTTTTTTCACGTTGCACCATCAATGTATGTTTTTTAAACATTACTAAGGCGCAGAATGTCTCATCGGCACGGTTCTGATATTCCTGAACACTGACGCTCTGCTCTGTCCCTTCATATACACACATTTACCCTGCGCTGAAAACCCGTGGAGGAAAAACTGAGCCCAGGGGTCAGGCCTGGTCTGTTAATGGGGAAAGGGACAAAAATGGAATAGATTCAAGAAAATACGAATTAAAAACATTTTGACTATGGCTGGGCAGGCATCGTATTATATTATATTAATATATATATATATGTATTTTTTTTTACAAATTTGTACCAGGAGAATATTTTTTTTTTACTCCTAAAAAAGACATTTCTTGCATTTCCTTCCAGTGAGTGAGCCGTCACTGCAGCTCATTTCCCACTGAGAATAAACGGGCGGCGACGGAACATTTCCCATGAGTCCGTCTGTCTGTCACGGATGGAGTGGCGGCTCTAAGCAGACCCGTCCCATCTTAATCTGTTCTGCATGCTAAGCAGAGCGCCCCCCCCCCTCCTCAGATTGTTATAAATGCTGTTTATGGTCTTGCTATGACAACTGTGAAGGGCACGGCAGAGGATTTATCACAGGATTATCTCCTCAACCAATGAATAGACGGGACGGGGTTGTAAATGACCCTGCAGGGTAATAAAAGGAGATGCTGCTCCGCCGGGACAATAAGAGGAGGTGGTGTTATTATTATTATTAATAATACCACAGACAGACATATAGACTCTCGCTTTCATTCAGTCTACGTTTTTAATTTTTACATTTAAGTTGTTATTGATTTTAAAGAAAGCGTTGGTGGATTGTTACAGGAGTAGAAACTATGACAAGATATGGTGAAGAAATTAAAAATAAATAAATATAAGTAGCACATACAGAATAATATTAATAATAATAATAATAACAACTTTATTTGTATAGCACCTTTTAGCCCAAAATGCTTAACAAAACAAGATCAGATGAAAAGAAACAATAATAAGTAAAAAAAATGGCAACAAACAAACAGAAATGAGAGACCCAGTCTGAAATAAAATGAAAAAGAAAAGCTGTTACATTACAGGAGGCTGCAGCTATAATTGAAATCTAAACAGGCACTTTGTCGATTTGTCCGATAAAGACCCCAGTCAGAGTCATAGCAGCGCCGGCTAAAGGCATAGGCCATATAGGCAGTCGCTGAGAGCGCCACTTTCTGGTGGGCGCCCTTTCTCCTTTCCGGCCTTGAGGTAACAAATGAACGAATGAAGAAAGAAAGAAATACACTTTGCACCCGTTCCTCACATTTTTTCATCTGGCCTGCACTCGTTCGCACAAGTGTTGCTACATCGTACTTCATACTGAAAAGGTCGGAGCCTTCAGGTGAGCAAGGAAGGAAACGTAGAAAAGAGAAGGAACATAGAGCCCAATATAGAGGTGTAGCGATGGCCCACATTTCCCATCATGCCTAGTGCTGGACTGAGCAGTTAGTTAAATTAACTGTTTTATGTTCCAGAAGAAAATTCATGTTTCGATATATTTGAGATATGTACCGTAATAAACATAAATCACGGGTCAAAGGGATTACTGAACCAAACCTCGACGTGAAGCATTATGGGAAATGTAGGTTTCATTGTTTTTGGAGTTTGACCCGTACTAGGGACTACAAGTCTAGATATCGCAATAGATCGACCTCTGCTGCCCAGCAATCTTTAAGTCTGTCTCTTACAAGTCCAACACCTTTTTGTCCCCTTAGATTTTTAGATTTAGATTTCCACCTTTAATGGAAATGTAATAGTATAGAGGAGTGCCTCCCTCTTTAAGTCATTTAGTGTATGTATTGCCTGAATATATGACGACTATTCTGCCCTCATGACGCATGTGTGTGCACAGCTATGCAGCTATATAGGTTGAAGAAAGCAGTTGGCCTTTGAGGTTTTCACTGGAAGTAATTGTGAAAATGATAAGATACCATAAACAGTAGTTACGCCACATGTTTTGTAAAAATGAACTGAGTCGAATCAGTCCAAAGAAACAAGGTGTCACCAGTGAAAGATCAGGTCCAACGCAGCAATTCATCTAGTAAACATACACATAGAGCTCAGAACAGTAAAAGTAACGAGGAAAATACATAACAGTTAGCCCAACAGCAATTAGCAATATATTAGCCTCAGACAGCTAGTTTGGTGGCTAACATTGGTTAGCAGTAAACTGATCACAGAAAAACTAAATCAACAATCACAGCAGTAATAAAAGAGTAGCTACAGATAATGTAGATGTCTGTCAGTATTTGTTTGGTCCCAGATCTGACAAAAGTAAATAATGCACTGTCAGCATTAGTGCTTCACAGCGTTAATACACAGATATGGATCTGGGATACAGTGAAACATTCATCGAAAAGCCTCGGTATTGAAAAATAGGTCAGGAAAACACAGCTGTCTTCTGCCAAATGTCGAACATTTTAATGAGCCAAGAAAAGAGTCCCATGTTTGACTTGTTATCTCGAGCATATGGCGGCTGGAAGGCGTGGCCCCGCAGTCCCCCAATGCTAACGTCCCCCGGCCCCCGAGACCCTTGGGGTGTCAGTTTTTAGAGCTCTGCCACTACAAAGACAGCAGGACTGCCAGTCACATGTGAACCACTCCGTTAAACTGGGTTCAAGTCCACACATGTAAACACCAAAACCTGCCAACACAGAGGACGGGCGGGACTTCAAATGTCTGTAAGATACAACGTGGAACATCAGAGGATCACTGAGTACTTTCATTAGCACCTTCTCAGTGTGAAAGAGGAGAACAAGATCTCACTGCTGGCAGCAGCATCTGTAATTTCATCCAGTTTCACTCCTACAATCGCTTGGTTGCAATCACGTGACTATAATGACGCACATAATTCAGATGGGGGCCAGGAAGTGATGAATCCATATACTGCGTGAATTGGGAATGGAGGAAAGTGACTACATAAAAGGGCTGGAAGAACCTGCACGCAGCAGGTATCATCAGAAAATGGATCCATACCAAGTAGTACTGAACGACTGCCGGCTTGCTGTTGCCCGGGTGAGTAAAGGTACTTGAGAATTAATGTCTTTTTATATTGTTATTTCAACTCCAATATGTACATGGATGCACCACTGGCATCAGGCTACTAGCTAGCTAGCTAACTTTAGCTACTATTTAATACCTACTAGGTCAAACATTCATTCATTCAGCATTTTTGGACTCCACTCCTCCAGACAGAGGTTTTTGATCCACGTCTGCTGCAGTTTCTCTGAGTTTTTTTTACTTCTCCCCTTTATGAACTAGTATTTTCGGGACTCGAAAGTAGCCCTTGTAGCCCCGTTTTGCGATTTGATCGATTGGAACAGCTGTAAACAGCGCATGCCATATCCATTGCTGCAGTGTTGGTGATCGGGTTAGAACCTGCCTCCGGTTGCCTGCCCTCCATCTGGAAAGCGTGTCGATTTGTGACGTCATATGCAAAGAAGCTATTCTTTCACTGCGACAGAGAAACCCTACAGTGTACATCCTCAATCCTAGAACCTCCCCAAATACACACAGAACATCTTCAAGAACCCCAACAGCCTCCTGACGCACTCCTAGAACCAACTCAAAGACATATAGACCTCCTCAAACACACCTAGATCCTCCTCGAATATATGTAGAACCAACTCAAAGACATATAGACCTCCTCAAACACCCCTCGAACCTTCGCAACCACCCATAGAACCTCCTCAAGGAAACCTAGAACCTTTGCAAGGACATGCACAGAACCTTCTCAAAGACACCAAGAACCTCTTCACAGAAACCTAGAACTTCTTTGACCACTTATCCAACCTCCTCAAAAATATCTAGAACCTTGTCAAAGACATCTAAAACCTCTTCAAACAAACCTAGACCATAGTCTAAGACATCTAGAATCTCATCAAATACATCCAAAACCTCCTTAAACACATAGAACTTCCTCAGTGATCCCAAGAACCTCCTCAAGGACCAAAAAGATCTTATCAAAGAAATGTAAAACTTTCTGAGACATCCATACAACCTCAAAGACACCTCGAACCTTAAAACCCCTAAACCCCACCCACAGACATCAAAATCCTCTTCAAACACCCATAGAACCTCCTCCAAGAGCACTAGAACCTCATCAAACTGCCATAGAACCTCCTCAAAAAGCACTAGAACCTCATCAAACTGCCACAGAACCTCCTCCAATAGCACTAGAACATCATCAAACAGCCATAGAACCTCCTCCAAGAGCACTAAAACCTCATCAAACAGCCACAGAACCTCCTCCAAGAGCACTAGAACATCATCAAACAGCCACAGAACCTCCTCCAAGAGCACTAGAACATCATCAAACAGCCACAGAACCTCCTCAAAGAGCACTAGAACATTATCAAACTGCCATAGAACCTCCACAAAGAGCACTAGAACCTCATCAAACAGCCATAGAACCTCCTCAAAGAGCACTAGAACATCATCAAACAGCCACAGAACCTCCTCCAAGAGCACTAGAACATCATCAAACAGCCACAGAACCTCCTCAAAGAGCACTAGAACATCATCAAACAGCCATAGAACCTCCACAAAGAGCACTAGAACCTCATCAAACTGCCACAGAACCTCCTCCAAGAGCACTAGAACATCATCAAACTGCCATAGAACCTCCTCCAAGAGCACTAGAACATCATCAAACAGCCACAGAACCTCCTCAAAGAGCACTAGAACATCATCAAACAGCCATAGAACCTCCACAAAGAGCACTAGAACCTCATCAAACTGCCACAGAACCTCCTCCAAGAGCACTAGAACATCATCAAACTGCCATAGAACCTCCTCAAAGAGCACTAGAACATCATCAAACAGCCATAGAACCTCCACAAAGAGCACTAGAACCTCATCAAACTGCCACAGAACCTCCTCCAAGAGCACTAGAACATCATCAAACTGCCATAGAACCTCCTCAAAGAGCACTAGAACATCATCAAACAGCCATAGAACCTCCACAAAGAGCACTAGAACCTCATCAAACTGCCACAGAACCTCCTCCAAGAGCACTAGAACATCATCAAACTGCCATAGAACCTCCTCCAAGAGCACTAGAACATCATCAAACAGCCACAGAACCTCCTCAAAGAGCACTAGAACCTCATCAAACAGCCATAGAACCTCCACAAAGAGCACTAGAACCTCATCAAACTGCCACAGAACCTCCTCCAAGAGCACTAGAACATCATCAAACTGCCATAGAACCTCCTCCAAGAGCACTAGAACATCATCAAACAGCCATAGAACCTCCACAAAGAGCACTAGAACCTCATCAAACTGCCACAGAACCTCCTCCAAGAGCACTAGAACATCATCAAACTGCCATAGAACCTCCTCAAAGAGCACTAGAACATCATCAAACAGCCATAGAACCTCCACAAAGAGCACTAGAACCTCATCAAACTGCCATAGAACCTACTCATAGACATCTACAACCACTCCACACACCCACAGAACTCCCTTAAAGACACCTACAACCTCCTCAAACATCCATAATACCTCCCCAGAGAAACCTAAAACCTCCAAAAAGTCACAGGTTTAATTCCCATCAGCACCTGCTGTGTGAAGGCTGAAACTCTATCTGCTCATTCCCTGTCAGAGCGTCAACAAAATACAACAAATCTGTGAGATGTAAATGGCAGATTAAATAGACAGACTGTAAACTAGCAGCCGTGGAGAGAAACAATGCAGCCGACTCCCTGGAGACTGCAGCCTAATCCCAGCAAACGCTTAAACTCCCCATTAAATATTTAATGAGCACAAAGAGGGAACCAACTGTGTAAAGTGGATAAAACAGAGACAGACACTAAAGCACGGCAGCAGTGTCCATGTTTAACAAAGATGCTGCTGATGAGCCGGAGAGGTGGGGCGTCCCATGAGACTGAAACAACCAGTCAAATATTCAGTCTGGGGGGGGGGGACACACCAGGAAGTGGTATTATGTTAAGTGGTGAGCACATTTACCAACACAAGTATAAAAAAAACAGCTTTTTAAAATCTGTTTTTGTCTTTCCATTCCCGCTGAGCCACCAAAAATTGAGATTTTCAACAAATCTTCCAAATTAAATGACTAAATGTGTCGTTGCCCCCCCAGAACGACACATGTGGAGCCGATGTGAAACTGCAACTTCCAGGTTCTGTTTCAGAGGTAAGAAAGCATCATTGACATTTGTAACAATGCAAATAACGAGAAATCCAGCCTTGGAACAGATCTTTTCTCAACACTATGTCGTATGTTTGGCTCCATATTTATAGAGTAGGATGGTAACTATTCCAAAAATGATCTAATATCGTTGTTTATTCAATGTCTCTGGATTTTAGCGGCCTTTAATGAACACCATTTCCCACAAGCCCTAGACGATCATGGGTTAAATGTCACGGCTCGACCTGTGACGAAACGTCCGTATCCGTGGCCATATTTACCAACGCTGCCGCGCTTTGTGCTAGCGTGGATCTATGTCTGACATCTACGTCTGTCTGGCGGCAGGAAGTTGTCCAAAATAAAGTCAATAAAATCCGACAGAAAGCAGAGGGCTGGTTTTCAGTAGAACCTGTAAATATGTCTGATCTACTGTAAATGAAATAGATCCTGATTGCCCCGCGTTTACGCCCAGTTACACGCTGCAGCAGAACAGCGAGTCTTTGGAAACTAAGGCTGTGAGCGAGGTTGCGTTGGGCACCATTATGAATGATGGACAGCAGCATTTCTACGAGATCTGGGTTTTTAAAACGTTTCCTTTGATTATACGGAAACAATTGCTGCTGAAAATCCAAAGCAACAAATCTCTTCTGGCTGAGCTGGAGCAGAAGCAGAGGCTGACGTGTCTTGATGTTATAGCACTTACCTCCGGGTCGGCCGGTTTAAATCCTCTGCGGCTTCGCATGGTCCATCTTACTTTGAAGTGTTCGGAGACGTCGCGTGCCTCCCCGTGTCACACGCTGCATGCTTTATAGCCCACAGTAAAACATTTTAGTGCCGCAGAAATTGGGCTGTTATTAAAATAGCGGGCCTGTATCTGTCACAGGGAGATGTGCAGTTATCTTTTTGTGACGCAGAGACATATTTTATCATATCTGCTGAGGCCGAGCGGGGCCTTGTACACATCATTGGCTTTTCCTGCTCGGTTAGGTTGTGAAGGTCAGAGTTCCTGCAGCCTTTTATGGCTGTTTAACTTTTAAGACTGATTGTGAGGCGGCAGCCGAGCCGATTTATTTTCACCGCCGTCAGTCAGTCGGCCACCGACCGAAGCGCGACAGGGTGTCGTGTTTGGTAGAAAAGGGAGGAGGCAAAGACGAAGAAAAACGGATTTTTACAACATCACTCACACGGCGTCCTCAGTGTTTCGGGTTGAAGTGAAATGTAGAAAGTAAAACAGCACCTTCTTCTGCGTGATTTACTGTTTGAGGTCGGATCAGAAAGCACGAAGACTGCCTGTTGTGTCTCCTCGTCTCACGTCGTCCTCCCTGTTGTACTGGTGTCAGGGGAAGTAGTCTCACCCCACAAAATAAAGGTTTAGAGCTGTGGAAGACATTTTCCACCAGCACAAGTTTAAGAAGAAAAAAAGATTAAAAACGATAAAAAAAATACTCATGGTAAATAATAATTATGAGAAGATACTGAGTCATAATTTTGATTTTCTAACTGAAAAATGAAATGCAAGATGAAACTACTGGAATGGCAAAACTAAGTTAAACTGATCGGTTTGAGATAGTCAGTCAAAATCAGGGCTGAATTATTGATTAATTTGCCGACCGTTTCTCTGTTAATCGTTACGTCTATAAAATATCAGAAATGTCTTGTTTTGTTGGACCAACAGTCGAAAACCCCAAAGGGATTCAGTTTCCTCTCCAGAGCAAATAATCAGAAACCATCCGTTCTGATAACCAGGCAGCGTTACTTCAAAGACGTTAACAGCAGTTCGATCACTGTCGCAGACTTTTGTCACAAATCTTGCAACTGAAGAACTGAAGGCTGATATTTCGCCCAGCAAACGTTTTCAGTTTAGTCTCAATGTGATGCTGATGTTACATTCAGAAACACTACTTATTTATTTCCCTTTCATCTTTAATTACAGCTCATAAAGGTCAAAGTTCAACTACTTTAAACGTTCACGCGGCGCGACTGCAACACACCACGTAGACAATAACGGAGGAGGTGCGATAATGTCCATAAGAGTATTTCTACTTCTGTCATTCGTAACATTTAACGTTTCCCCCCGGCTTCCATACAGAACCGACTGATAATATCGGGGTTTTTGCAGTGCAGTATTTTTAAGAGAAATAATGTTGCATGTTGATGAGCTCTTCATCTTTAATGTGTCTCTCATTTGAATATTCTCACTGCGTAATGAGTTGATATAATATTTCTGTTTTAATTCCCCGGCTAAACAAAGTCTCTTTAGTCATTAGAGTCAACATGAGCAGAATAATTGACTGTGGTTGCTGTGAATGTGTGCTAACCACTCACGGTTCCAGTGTAAAGAAGTTGGTTTTTGGATGTCGGTGCCCGTTAGCGAAGAACTAATTAATCTCCCTTCAGAGTCCAATTAAAACAGAAACTGCAGTCTGACAGGAAACAGCTGGTTCACGCAGGAAAACACTATCAACAGCTGTATGAAGCAGCTGCTTAATATGTCCGTCAGAGATACAGGGAGTGGTGTCATGTGTACAGGTGTGTTTCCACTTCTACCTGAATAAAAGCAATGGCAGCAAAAAGCAAAAAAGAGATTCAGCGCCGAAGTTTTTCAAAAGACGGATTTTTAAACAAATGTGAAGAATTTTGACTTGCAAACTCCTTAAATCTAGTAGACGAAGAAGAAGAGGAGGAGATACAGCGTCCGGAGGTCAAAACCTGTTTAGGATGACCTGTTTGATGTGTCTGTTCGCGTCTTTGATCAGATATTTCCAGATTTAAATCAAAATGTTGCCAATTTTACTGAATCAGCACAAAACATTTCGACTGATATCCAGCTCAGAGAACGAGGTCATTCGTTCAGTTAACGAGGAAAGCACGCTGATGAATAACAGCAGTTTCCTACCTCGACGTTGCGGAGGAGGTTTGCAGTTCGTCGGCCTGCAGCTTCTCATTCCTCCCTGCGAGATTATCAAAAAGCATCCACTGAAAAAAACTACAGAAAAACGCCATCATTTAGATTTAAGACACTAAATCTTTAAATGTTTTAATCAACAAGGCTCCGGAGGGTTTCTGCTGGAAAGCTTTTAATGTGAAACAGCAACAGGAAGTGTTCAGCAAAGTGATTCTGTATGAGCTGTAATCGATGTGTCATTTTAATATTGAGGGCATTACGTAATTTCATTAACATTTAATTCTTAACACTAATACCCGGATAGCCTCTTATTTTTAAAGGACCATGTTATGCATTTACAACACGAGCATTTTACCATTCAGATGGATTCCATTCCTTTATTTACAACGCTGCGCTCTGCGTCCTCGCTGCTGCACGATATCATAACTGTAACCACCTCCTCCTGCATTAGTATTCATTTGTTCATAAATACTGTAAGTTTCTTTAATACGTGTTCGTGCTCATCAAATGTTGTGTATCTCAGGCTCTGCCGGGGAGGTTTGTGAGCTCGGCGACGGTCTGTGGGACTAAAATGCGTATTCAAAAAGAAATGGTTAAAACCTCGACGTGAGGGTCCTGACTGAACTGCAATCAGTCAACATCAAGTCTGCATTAATCTGTCAAAGTTACATTATTGTTATGAGGTATCGCAGTGCAGACCGTTCAAATCAATCTGCATCAAACGCGGCGCTGAAAAAAGTTTCAAGGATCTGCTAATTGATTTTCATATTGTTCGGAAATGAATGGAAACCAACGGCTGTATGAAGGAGAACATCCAGAAACCTACAACTCTAGTCTCTGGCATTCGAAAAAGGTCAGCAAAAATGGAAACTATATATATCATTTGTAGTTTAGGGGCGAAAACTTGCAAACACACATGTGGTCCTTTAAGAGGGTCGTCCTGACAAGACACTACGTGCATGAACAACAGTAACACTCACTGAGCTGTGGCCTCCACAGATAAAGATACGAGTGGTGTGTAGTTTTGACCTGGAACACAAGAAGCGGACATTTTCATTGTCTAATAACACTCGACAGCTTTTACACTCATGCTTGAAATTTGTTTGGAAGTCCTTGAGGGTAAAAAAAACTGCCAGAGAGAAAAGACCTGTGGCTGCAAACAGTCTCACCCTCCCAAAAAGCCAAGAAGAACAATCACCCAGGCATGGAGGACATGGGGGGTGTGTGTGTGTGGTCCCTTCAGTCGCCAGGCGATGTGCTGGGGAAGCTGTCAGCCGGCTGGACGGCGGCTGAATCCCGGCGAGCGGAGCAGGAGGAGGAGGGGGTGGGGGCGAGGCATTCTTCAGCGCTGACACTCTCATTGAGACTCGGGGCAGCCGTGAAATAAAAGCCGCGAGGAGGCTGAAAGAAAGAAAAAGACGGCTCCGGTAGTTTATTTTGTTGAAACAAAACACGAGTCCCACTTGTGGAAAAAAGTGATTGAACCGCGCTTTGTGTCGAGCTGAATGGCTGTGAGCAAATACGGCTGGAGGTGCACTGTTAGTTTTACCGATTTTAACTGTGAAAAGTGCGGGGAGAAAAACACTTTCCTGCTGACCAGATGAGAGCAGAGAGGCCAGTGAGACAGTTTCCCAACAACATTTCCTTCGTGACACACCGAGAGACCAACTACTGTTTAAGATGAACAGAAAGGTGTTTTATCTCCTCTCATATCCACATTCACTTATAAATGAGTGGAAGAGAACGACGACTTTTCGTTGCCAGCGGCTGATTCACTGTAACTGTTGTGCATGTGACAATGAAGAAGTTGAAGTCCCGTGTTTAGCCGTCTGACCCTGAGTCACATGAGCAGATGGTGATCCGTTTCATCTCTTCGCCTCCAGATTTAGCTGCTGAACCGAGCCCTTAGCTAACCCGAAGCACACAGGTCAATCAGCCTGAATCAAGAAGGAACAAGGAACGTAGCCTAGCCTGTTTAAAGGTGCAAAAGAACCATTGGCTAACCTGAACTGTAAGCTAACTTGAACCAAACTGAACCAAGCTAAACCGAACCGGATTTTAGCTTCCGAAGTGAATCTTAAGCTAATCTGAATCAAAATGTTCATTTACATCAACTTCTGTTCAATCAAAGACACAGGCCGACATTTTGCAAAATTGATCTCCGTCTTCTCCAGACTCGCGATGTTTCATATCTGTGTGATACTGTGGATCCGGGATGTGTTTAGCCTAGCTTAGCACAAAGAAACCGTTTGCATGTTGTTAGCTAACCAGCCAGTCCATCCTGTAGTCAGCTGGTTTAGTTCGAGCCCAGAGTTAGGACAGAGCACATGGGACGCTGTGCGTATTTAATAGTTTCACTTTTAGTTAACAGATTAACAGAGCCTTGTTCAGTTTCAGTGTTAGTGGATGTTATTATCTTTCCTTTCATCCTGCTGCCACAGCGACACTTTCCCTGAGCTGGCACTTTGTCATGTAAATGCTCACTCATACAAAAACCCTTTTAGAGGACTGATCGGGGGTTTACACATGGCCGCAGAAAGCCGGTTCCTCCGTCAGAAATCCAACTGCGTTAACAGGTTTATTCTTAAAACTGGAGCGAGGCAGGAAGGGAGAACGAATGTTGTGGACTTTACCAAGAATCCCTCAAGAATCGCAAAATACTGAAGTTCTCAAGGGGTATCAGCACCTTGGGGGGATTTTACATTATACAGTTAAAATCTTCAGTTATTATTAAACTCAGTACATTTAAATTTGACTATTTTTAGGCCAACAAAGTAAATAAATAAAGGATTCTATTATATTTCTTCTGGCAGCTTGGAAAGCAAGATTTAGACGGTCATGTTGGGAAATATAAAGAATATAAGTCTTTATTTAGAGGTTCGTAATTTGCTAATAATTTCCTCAGCAGTTTCAAGGAAATAACTAGGATTTGGTGCAAATTACATGGAAAATATCAGAATCAGAAATACGTTATTGATCCCCGAGGGGAAACTCTTTGGTTACAGCTGCTCGCTGTCACGTCAGTGCTCACAGGAATAGAAGCACTGAGCAAATCAGAATATAATACACTGTAATACAGCTCAGATACATTAAGTACCAAGTATAAAAGCTAAAAGAAGTGTAAATACAAAAGTGGATTTACAGGTTGATAAGTATGTACGGTATAATAATACAATGTAATAATACAAGTAATAAGTAATAGTGCATGAACTGTAAAGCTAAGTGTAGCTTATTAACCAGATTATGAGATGGAAGATATTGCACAGCAGTAATATAAGTATGAATAAATATCAGTAAATAAACAGGGAATATTAAACTGAAAACAGAATATATTGCCCAGGAGTATTAACACAGAATGTTGCACAATATTTCAGGTATTGCAGAGATGTTAATGATCAGTGTCCAGTTTAGTGACTTAGAGTCAGACAGACTGACACTTAGAGGGAGGAGTTAAAGAGTCTGACGGCCGCAGGCAGGAATGACTTCCTGTGGCGCTCTGTGGTGCATTGTGGGGGGATGAGTCTTCCGCTGAAGGTGCTCCTTTGCTTGACCAGCACGTCATGGAGCGGGTGGGAGACGCTGTCCCAGATGGCGTGTAGTTTACCCAGCATCCTCCTCTCTGACACCACCGCCAGAGAGTCCAGCTCCGCCCCCACGATGTCACCGGCCTCATGGATCAGTTTGTTGAGTCTGTTGGCGTCCGCTACCCTCAGCCTGCTGCCCCAGCATGCAACAGCATACAGGACAGCACCGGCCACCGCAGACTCATAAAACATCCTAAAAAAAATATACTAAGTAAGTTGCGTTAAGTTTGTAAGCAGCTGATTTCAAGAAGAACTTCCCTGAATGAACTGCAGAAAATATAATCAAACTCATTCAATACAAAATGGAAACCATACTTTGAGCTAACCGCGTACATCAGCATGCTAACATCTGCAACAGCCGAGGCTGATGGGAACGCCATCAGCTCTGCAGGTGTTCGGTCAGAAACCAAAGTGTCGGACGCGTGAACGTGTCGACCTGATGGTGGCGCTAGATGGAAAGTCAGAGGATCAGCAGAGTGATTACAGTTCGTCCTGAGGGGAGCGTGGACGATGAAGCACGTCTCATCGCAGTCCAGCAGCTGCTGATGCTTCACTCAAAATCACAAATGACAGATGAATCCTGGAGGAAACAGGAGGACTCTCGTGGTTTCATGTGTCCCTCCAAGACTTTCCGGCCGGTTAGGACAAATTTCCAGCTCTGAGACATTGACAAACGCAGTCTATCTGTAAACACGTCAGCAAAGTACAAAATGCTTCTGGTCAGCAGCCAGCGTCGACAGCATGTAACCAGATTAGAGAAATTCAAGTGTTTAAACAGGTCTTGTTTCAATTACGCGTTAAAAAAGACACTGTAATTAAAAAGCTACAAACACACCATTTGAATGCAAACGCAGACAATTAAAAGAGTCTCACGAGTGCATTAAGAGGAATCAGTTGTGAATTAGCACTTGAGAGAAACACAATGGCCTCTGTTTTCTCTCCTCCCTTTTCCTTTCACCCTTCAGGAGCAGAAACCACCAGAGGAGTCCTTTCAGTTGTTCTTTTCTCCCTCCCCTCGTCGTGTCTCTCAGGCTCAGAAGAAAGAAAGGAGGCTGAATTGGGCCTAATCTTCTCCTTGTACATGTGAATGTGAATGTGTGCGGCTTGGGATCGTCCTCTTCGCCTGATAAAAAGGCTGCAGGTGCAGGACGGCGGGTCGTAAAAAAAAAAAAAAAGACAAAAAGAAAGGAAAGAAAGAAAGAAAGGAAAGAGGCCTGGGCTCTGACGGCGCATGCCTGTTGCTGGACGCTGATTTGTGGCCAAATTTACAACACCCCCGACCCACCATCACCACCCACAAACCCCAAACCCACAGGCGAGGGGTTTTTGGGGAGTTTCTCCTTATCCGAATCGAGGGTCTAACGATAGAGGGTGTCGTATGCCGTACCGACTCTGAAGCGGACTTTCTTAACGTCAGCCTGATATCTGCAGATAGCGTTTAGCTAGTTTATGTAAAATAAAACTGTTGAATTTAATTGTTGGTCTTCCGGTTTGTATTTCTGTGCTACTGAACAGAAAAATGTTCCTCTTGTTCTTTCTCTTCCTGTCCGAGCGCGCCCACCCACTCTTCAACAGTGGCACATGTTGTACTGCTTCTCCCGACCTAGCGGCCATTCTTCCCAGTTCCAGGCGTCATTTGTAGACACCTCCACACCTTCCTCCCATATCTTTCAGCACCACATGGACCCAAACTTGCGGCTTTTTAGTGCCGGCCCGTGTCTGTGGTGTTTTCTCACGAAAACTTTGGTGTGGACAAACAGCATCGGACTCTTTAGCATCTAAAAAAAAAAATAACAAAAAACTACGCAGACCCTTAGTAAATCAAGCTCCATTCATCTTGTTGCAAGATCACTCGAGGGATCCCATGCTCCATACGGGGTGACAGACTTCTCCAGTACCTCAGGTGCGTAAATACCATTCACAGGTATTCACCTGAAGATCCAGAAGGGAAGACTGATTGATGGCTCACCTGCGAGGGAACTTCGACCTGTTG